>CM051238.1:413416528-413471528 GCA_027917425.1 Gastrophryne carolinensis | reverse complement strand
ACACACACACACACACACACTCATACACCACCTTAGCTATGGATATATCTGTCTGTTGCCTGGGGCTTATAGCCTGCCATACTGTACAAGACCTGCCAGGGAGATATATACAGGTAACATACACAGATAGATATATAGATACATAGATAGATAGATAGATACATAGATAGATAGATAGATAGATAGATAGATAGATAGATAGATAGATATTATAGATCTAAGAATAAGGATAGCTGATTACATAGATGATAGATCAATAAATGAATTAAAAGAATACTACACTATCACATTGAAAAGAGAATATAGATATAGGTATGCTAGGAGCTGTTAAAAAAGAGAGATAGTATGTATGTGGATAAGTAGCTGGGTAGATGTCAAATGATGGGTACGGAGATACATTTGATATTATACAGAAGAAGGAAAAAAGATGTGGATAAGTAGATAGATAGATGTGGCGAATATGCATAGATGGATAGATAATGGATGGATAGATAGACATATAGATAGATCATATTTGGATATATATATATATATATATATATATATATATATATATATATATATATTGATTGTGATGTGTATAGATGGATGGTGTGTAGATAGATAGATAGATAGATAGATAGATAGATAGATAGATAGATAGATAGATAGATAATGGTGTATATGGATGGATGGATACATAGATGGATAAATAGAAAGGTATATCGGCATATAGAAAACGTGGTGCATATAGATAGATAGATAGATAGATAGATAGATAGATAGATAGATAATGGCTGGATACATAGATTTGGGATAGATAGCTAGATATACATACAGACATGGAGGTCTATGCAGAGCCAGGTGAAAATACTTTTTTTAGAAAAGAAAACTGCCCTTCACTTTCATTGTCTACCTTGGGGATTATTCAACAACCGGATGTAAATTTGCATCTGGTGTTGAATCAGCCCCAAGGTAGACTATAGAAGTGAATGGCAGTTTCTCTTCTAAAAAAAGGAGTGAGTTTTCTCACCTGGCTCTGAATCGGCCCCATGGTGGTATACAAAGATAGGTAGATAGATAGATAGATAGATAATGAATTGATAAATAAGTAGATAGATAGATACAACAAAATCCCAACAAATGGGCTTTCATAGTCAAGAAAAGTGCAAGGAGAATGTGCAGAAGCCCACATTATCCAATCAAATCTCTCTTTTCACAGATAGAGTCCACCCAGGAGAGTGAAAGCTGACAGGCTATTGGCTGCTATGGGTCCCTATGCTTTACACATGCCAGGCACAGGAGAGTTCATGGCTGCCTGTACCAATGTGTGCTATATGGTATCAATTTCAACTCCCACCAGGCTCTTTGGCCCATACAACACATCCCCACCCCATCTTCTCACCACCATTAGAAAGGATATGGCCATTCGGTGATTTTTTTGGCGTATTTCCTCACCACGTTGTCTTCGCTGAAGAGGAAGAGGGAACGGTTTACCGTAAGACAGCTCTGCCGCACCGGGATGGGGTTGTACAGCGCCATGGTACGGGCCCTCTGTGCCATTGACTGTTTGTAGATCCGTTGGGCTCCCGGGGGCCCACCTTGTCTGCTTCCACGGCCAGCGCCTCCCCCGCCGCGGGCCGGCACCTCGTCCCCGAAGCGAGCCCCCATGGTGACAACGGGGACAGAGTCCGCGGACTACCGGAATTCAAGGAGCAAGGAAAAGATGCAGGAAAAGCAGATGAACAGACGATGTCGAGCATCACATCTCATCCAGCCGGGCAAAGTCCCAGATCAGGCAGCGCCAACTCCTCGGGGTATCTTCTCCTCTCAGACGGGTACTCATAAGACAAGACAGACGGACGGACGGGGGTAAAAAAAAAAATGTCTCAAGAGTTGCACGCCAAGCAGAGAAAACGTCCACCCCTCGGCATGTCGGAGGATCCACCGCTATGTACATACATCGGTATATACAAAATTTTCATGCAAGCAAGTCCAATCAGCAGGCATGTAAAAAAAAAAATTAGAAAAATGATCACGGCAAGAAAACGATCATTAAAAAATATGCCCCGGACGCAAAATAAAATGTAAAAAAATAAATAAATAAAGGAAAAAAAAAGTATGGGGGGGGGATCTTGCGGCGCGGACCCTCTTCTCTCCGTCGTTTCCGAAGCTGCCGTTTTTCAGAGCTGCATCTTTCAAGATCCTGCAATCCTCCGTCCGGGGCGGTGGGAGGAGGAGGGGGGTGGGTGAAAAAGAGAGAGAGGAAGAAGAGGTGGTGGTGGTGGTGTTGGTGGAAGAGGAGGTGGGTGGGTGGGAGGGTATGAGGGGGGAACCTACAAGCAAGAGGGGAGGGAGATAAGGCAGTGATCAGAGTATGGGGGAGTCTGGGGGAACCTCACGATTGCTCTACAATGACATTTGGTGAATCGGGATCGTTGGGGCGATCGCTTCACGGAGACGCAAGGCGAGAGGGCAAAAGCAAAAGGGTCTCGGGATGCCGTCTCGATGGACCCATGCCTTGGAGATATAAGGAAAAAAAATCTGGTTAGGGTCCAGGCTGAGCAGGTAGCACAGCTCAAGTCTCAATGCTCAGCATCAGCAGCAGAGGAAGCGATAGAAAAAGAGGAGGAGGGGGGGGAAGAGGAGAGAGACTGAGGAAGAAGGTGGAGAGAGCGATGCTGCAGTCCTCGACTCCACTCCCCCCTCCACCACCACCACCATGAATCCTCCAGCCCTAAAAGGTCTGCTGCCTAGAACGGAGCGAGGTGGAAAACGACGAGCCCAGCCGCGCCAAATGGAATCGCTAAGCAGCCCCGGAGGACGAGCCTGACGGGAAAGCAGACGGGGTGTGGGGAGGGTTTAGGGAAGGTGCAGGTGTAACGGACAATTTCTCTGCTGATCTACACATGATAGCCTTGGGCCAATCACTGCAGCAGCTGGCTTGCCAAAGAAGCCACAGCAGCCCTTCCAGCACCGGGGGAGGGATGGGAGACAGGAGGCAAAGGGATGCCAGGCACAGGTAAGGAGCAGGAGAAGTTAGGTTTAGCCACAGAGGTAAAGGGGGTGGCAGTAGCTCCATCACTATTATTTATACAAAATTATTATCATTATTATTCAGGGTCCTGGGAACCAATTTACCGCCCAGTTTAACCCTCTCATCATCTAAGTATTAAGCACCAAACATGTCTTAACTATGTGGAAAGACAGAGATTTGGTTGCACATATCTGCAGAGACATGTGGAAGCCACACTGCCCTGACAAGGCACTCTGTGTTTAGTGTGGTCCCTACTCTTATTTTGGAGTCCCCAAAGTTGGGACATGCAATGCAGCCAGAGCTACTCACCTGGGAAGCTGCCACAGGGGGGCGGCAGTGAGTCAGAGGGAAGAAGGAACAGCAGGCAGGCAATGCAGGGCTGTGTCACACATCACACGCTATGGCCACAGCAATGGGAACTGTTTGGGGTGCTGAAAGCTATGGCCATACTGCAGCGTGCAGCAGCATCCTCACCCCCCCGCTTCTTGCCACAAGGAATTCCTTGTATGCATATCAAGTAAACCCAATCCCACCTGGCCGACTCATCCCCTCTGTGACTAAACTGACTCATTTATTTCCCGTTAACAACAAATTAGAGCACGCAGGATAAGGGTTTGTCTTCCTCCCCCTCCCCTTTTCCCTCAGCATTTTTATTGTATCTATTCATTTTTACTAGGCTAAGGAGCTGACAATCTAATGTCCATAGTACACAGTGACAAAAAAACGTGATCCTCAAACTGTTGTGTTCACAGACAATCACCTGTGGTTAGGCTGTACATGGCAAAGGAGCTGACAATCTAAAATGTCCATAGCACATACTGATCAAAAATTTCTGACCCCCTCCCCAAATGTCATGTCCTTTTTTTTTATACCCATCCTCGATTTTAATGGGAAAATCACTTCCAACTGTATTATTATTATTATTATTGTTTATTTATATAGCGCCATCAACTTCCGTAGCGCTTCTCTGGGGTAAGGCTGCACATGGCAAAGGAGCTGACAAACTAATGTCCATAGTACACAGTGACAAAAAAACGTGATCCTCAAACTGTCGCGTTCACAGACATTCGCCTGTGGTAAGGCTGTACATGGCAAAGGAGCTGACAATCTAAAATGTCTATAGCACATACTGATTAAAAATTCCTGACCCCCTCCCCAAATGTCATGTACTTTTTTTTTTTATACCCATCCTCAATTTTAATGTGAAAATCTCTTCCAATTGTATCCTCTGTGGTAAGGCTGCGCATGGCATAGGAGCTGAAAATCTAATGTCCGTAATACACAGTAAAAAAAAAATGTGATCCTCAAACTGTCGCGTTCTAGATCAAACTCCATGCATTCGCCTGTGGTAAGGCTGCACATGGCAAAGGAGCTGACAATCTAAAATGTCCAGAGCACATACAGACCAAAGATTCCTGACCCCCTCCCCAAATGTCATGTCCTTTTTTTATACCCATTCTCAATTTTAATGAGAAAATCACTCCCAAGTGTATCCTCTGTGGTAAGGGTGTACAGAGCAAAGGAGCTGACAATCTAATATCCGTAGTACACAGTGACAAAAAAAGTGATCCTCAAACTGTTACGTTCTAGATCATGCTCCATGCATTTGCCGGTGGTAAGGCTGCACATGGCAAAGGAGCTGACAATCTAAAATGTCCTAAGCACATACTAACCAAAAATTCCTGACCCCAAATCTCATGTCCTTCTTTCTTATACCTGTCCTCAATTTTAATGGGAAAATCACTTCCAAGTGTATCCTCTGTGGTAAGGGTGTACAGAGCAAAGGAGCTGACAATCTAATGTCTATAGTACACAGTAACAAAAAAAACGTGATCCTCAAACTGTCGCGTTCTAGATCAAGCTCCATGCATTCGCCTGTGGTAAGGCTGCACATGGCAAAGGAGCTGACAATCTAAAATGTCCTTAGCACATACAGACCAAAAATTCCTGACCCCCTCCCCAAATGTCATGTCCTTTTTTTTAATACCCATCCTCAGTTTTAATTAGAAATTCATGTCCAAGTGTATCCTCTGTGGTAAGGGTGTACAGAGCAAAGGAGCTGACAATCTAATGTCCGTAGTACACAGAGACAAAAAACGTGATCCTCAAACTGTCACATTCTAGATCAAGCTCCAGGCATTCGCCTGTGGTAAGGCTGCACATGGCAAAGGAGCTGACAATCTAAAATGTCCTAAGCACATACAGACCAAAAATTCCTGACCCCCTCCCCAAATGTCATGTCCTTTTTTTATACCCATCCTCAATTTTAATGGGAAAATCACTTCCAAGTGTATCTTCTGTGGTAAGGATGTACAGAGCAAAGAAGCTGACAATCTAATGTCCCCAGCACACACATAGACGAAAAGCCCCCCACCCCCAAACAGCCCCACTGTCAGCCCGTTAAACTCTAATGTCGTAAACATTTAATATCCCCAGTACACACATAACAGGGAAAAATGTGATCCTTAAATAGCCATACTGTCCTCTGTTTTAAAGTGGACCAAAACCCAGGATTTTGACTATCCTGGGTTTTGGTCCTTTCTCTGATCAGGGGTGCCCCGCTGTGTGAAACCCCCCAGATCGCCGATGCCAATTCACCTGTTCCCGGTCTTACAGTGCAAGCGCGGCCGTTCGTTCGTCAGCGCTCTTGGAGCCACTGACGTCACGCAACCCAAGCCTTTGTCTAATTCCAGTGGCTTTGAGCATGCTGGTGGGCCGCACCCCCGCTTCCCTCTAACCGCCCTGGCCATTCACAAATGCCTGGTGTGGGTATGCGCCCTGCTAGAGGGATAGCGGAGATATGGCAGCGGCTCGCACATGCGCAGTTGGACCAGGAAACAAGTAAGTGTATGGGGGGACCTGGGGGGTTTCACACAGCGGGGCATCCCGATTATAGATGCCCCGAGGGTAGGGAATCGGTCGCCCAGGAATCTTAGATATTCCCGGGGGTTTTGATCGGCGTGGGACTCTAATGTATTCCATGTGGGAAGGTTGTACAGAGCAAAGGAGCTGACAATCTAATGTCCATAGCACACACATCCATTTTAATTGCTCTAGTTTATCCCCTGAGGTAAGGCTGTACTTGTTGCAGAGTGTTGGTGCTGGGTGCAGTGGAGTCAAATCCAAATAGACATTTGTGGTGTAACAGGAACTGACTTTACTGGAACACGAGTGCAGTAAAAGAATGTCACATTATATGGTGGCTAAAACAGACAGGAAAAAGAAGTCATAAAGATCACCTTAACATACAGGAAACACAACAGGCAGCAGAGAATGTACACCAGCGGCTACACATAGATATGTGACAGCGCCATCTACTGTTATAAATGTATACTGCATTAACCAAGCAATATAGATGCAGATCACATACAGAGACAAGCTGTAAGCTGTTGCACAGTATCCCAACAGTACTGATGTCAAACTCCAGCCCATATTCCACCCCCAATGCTACAGCCACAAAACCAAAACTGTGTAGGAGCAATGCCCACCCCTGTCACATCATCTGCCCCAATAATTCTAAAGCTTTAGTGCCTTCACGTTGGCCTTATCTGCTCGGGTGTATGAGCTCTCCCAGCAATGCTTTAGCCTCAAACAGCATGTGATTGGGCAGAGGGAGAAGCTGAGGAGTGGGACAGAGCTGCCTATGGTAGTCAGACAAGTGGGCGGGACACAGGCGCCGACAGGAAAGCTACACCAGGAGCAGAGGACTTCAATAGCTGCCATTAAAGAGATACAGAATGCAAAGGCAATTGTTAGACCGTTGCATTGGACTATGTTTGGCGCTGTCCTAAACTGTTTTCCATTTTTAAATTGAATAAGAAATGGAGATATCAAGGTTTACAGTGTCACCTTATGATTTCTCTTTTTAAATATTTGACTGTGGGCCTTGGCTCTGTGATGCTGCATAATAAATCAGCATCATTGACAGGGTCTGTAAGACAGGCATATTCATCACCCTGGCTGTTCTCCCAGTGTCCACAGTTTGATGATGCAGAGCTTTAGACCACCAGCGTAGCCTTATGATTGGTGGTCTATGGCAAAGGAATTCAGGGGGTGTGCCACTACTCTTTGCTTTGTCTCTACTTTCAGGAGCAGCTGCATTGTCCGAAGGAAGGGAGAAAGCAGCCATGATGAGGTGAGCTGCTGAATGACAGTTTAAAGTGGACCAACACCCAGGATTTTCACTATCCTGGGTGTTGGTCCACTTCAGCGGGGCATCCGAGATTAGGATGCCCCGCTGTGTGAAACCCCCCCAAAAGCCCCAAAAAACGTACCTTTTCGGCGACGGAAAAGCGACGGATAAGCCGCCGCCACCTCCCGCGCGTCCCTCTTACAGGGCCCGCGCCCGCGCCGGCCATGCACAAACGGCCGGTGCGGGCGCGCGCACTGCTAGATGGGCGCGCGGGAGGCGGCGGCGGCTGATCCGTCGCCGATAAGGTAAGGTTTTTTTGGGCTTTTGGGGGGTTTCACCCCGCGGGACATCCCGATCTCGGATGCCCTGCGGTGAGGGAGGTGATCGGACCGGGAATCTTATAGAATCACCCCTGGGTGTTGGTCCACTTTAAGCACTTTGCCTAGTGGACCAAAACCAACGCCGGTCGGCCTAGGAATATATAAGATTCCCAGGCTGATCGATTGCCCCCCCAGGTCATCCCATACACTTACCTTGTTTCCCGGTCCAACGCCGCATACGAGAGCTACGGCTGCATCCCCACAATCCCTCTAGCAAGGCATGTGTCCATTTGTGCTCTCTGTTAGAGGGAAGCTGGGGATGCGGCCGCTGGCCTTCGACAAAGCCTTAGATGTCATGACGTCAGTGGCTCTGAGCATGCTGATTGGATGAGCGGCCACGCATGCGCCATAGGACCAGGAAGAGGTTAGTTGGCATGGATGATCTGGGGGGTTTCACACAGCGGAGCACCCCGATCGGAGTGCCCCAGGGGAAAGGACCAAAACCCAGGATAGTCAAAATCCTGGGTTTTGGTCCACTTTAAGGATTGTCACCGCTCCTTTAGCTGAAAATGCTCATGTTGTGTGAAGCAGGACGCTGCCTGGCTCTTTCCTGCCTCAGAGCCACAATAGCGCCAGGTTTAGATGCTTTAGGTGATGTTATGTAAAAGCAGAGTGTCAGGCAGCATGAAACTACCCCTATTACTTTTACTCAGGCCCTTATTTATGAAGGAATAGCGACAGGTAGCGACTGGTGAGCGACCGGTAATGACGGGCCCCGCCACGAGAACGCCGGCTCCCCACCACAATCACACATTTATCAAGCCAATCCTGCTTAGCGACTGAGATAGCGCCATATAGCCACTCATTCATCATTATTCCAGCCTCAGCCCACAGCGCCAGCATCCGACCTTGAACAGCGACAGGTATGACCTCTCTCTACCTGGCGCTCTCCAATGCATTTCAATGGAACAATCTTTAAATATTCATAATTAATTGTTATTAATAGTTTTTTTTTTAAAATGTGAAAAATTCTGTGACCACTTCTGCCATGTTAGAGTTTTTTAAGGTAAAAAAAAAAATTGTGCAGAATTGATATTACAGGTCTGATATTAATGTATTCATATTACTAAATTCTTTAAACATTTTTTTTTTTTGGTTTCCAAAAATATGGTGGTTAAAAAACTACTTTTAACACATCGGCGCCAGCGCTCTGGGGTTTAAACATGCATTTCACAGCGCTTGAATTTTTTGAGCGTGATTTTTTGATGAATGTGGTGGGAGCCAGTCGCTCTGACCAGTCGCTATCATGCGCACCCATACATCGCGGAACCTGTCAAATAGCGACTGCTCACCCCGTATTCAACATTACTGCACACCGACTCCCATCACTATCAACAACCGAACAATGGCCAAGCACAGCGACTACTAGCGGGCGCTGTGAAAATACTGCTACAGTCGCTCAACTGTCGCTACCTGCCGCTATTAATGAATCGGCCTCCCCGTATAGTATAGTTTTTTAAGGGACTAAAATCGTAAAATATATTAGTGTAGTATCGTTTTTTAAGGGACTAAAATCGTAAACTATATTAGTATAGTATCGTTTTTTAAGGGAATAAAAACGTAAAATATATTAGTATAGTATCGTTTTTTAAGGGAATAAAAACGTAAAATATATTAGTATAGTATCGTTTTTTAAGGGAATAAAAACGTAAAATATATTAGTATAGTATAGTTTTTTAAGGGACTAAAATCGTAAAATATATTAGTGTAGTATCGTTTTTTAAGGGACTAAAATCGTAAACTATATTAGTATAGTATCGTTTTTTAAGGGAATAAAAACGTAAAATATATTAGTATAGTATCGTTTTTTAAGGGACTAAAAACGTAAAATATATTAGTATAGTATTGTTTTTTAAGGGAATAAAAACGTAAAATATATTAGTATAGTATTGTTTTTTAAGGGACTAAAATCGTAAAATATATTAGTATAGTATCGTTTTTTAAGGGACTAAAAACGTAAACTATATTAGTATAGTATCGTTTTTTTAAGGGACTAAAAACGTAAAATATATTAGTATAGTATCGTTTTTAAGGGTTTGGGCTTTTCATTAAATTATGCTGAAGGTCCGGTTTCACTTACATGTTCTCTCTATTTTCCTTTCCCACTTCCCAATCTCTTTCCTCCTCACATTTCTTTGTCACTGTACTCACCTGATTTCACTATTCCCCCTTTTTACCATATTTCCACCTACTCATGCCCCTCTTATTTTCCACATTAAAGTGGATCAGAACTAGACCTACCATCTAAAGGACTCTATGTCCAGTTTGACATCCACTCCTGTGGCATCCTGTGGCCCTGTCAGTTGGCCCCCCCTGGAGGGTGGGGGCTCCCGGCAGCTGCCCCGCCTTGCCAGGTGCTGGCACCAGCCCTGTGTGGCCATGTACAGCCTAGGGATATAGGGGGTGCGGTGAGCTGATCGCTAGTGTGGCTAGGATTCCATTCAGTTTCTCCAGTTGAATATGCGCAGCCGGAGAAGCTGATTGGAGGAAAGGCACGCCTGCACCATGAAAACACTGGCAAGTTATGTATAAGAGCGCTTGTGAGGTATGTATAGCATCTGATTGGGGGTGGTGCTATGCAGCGGGGGGGGGGGCTTTCTATAATTTGCCTCAGACAGCAAGGAGTAAAGGTACACCCCTGGACATACATGGGCATTTCTGGGTCCCATAACAAAGATCATCATGTTCACCCGTATGCTGTAATTGATCCACCTTATTCCTCTGACTAAACAGTATTGCCCCCCCCCCCCCTCCCCTGCATCAGTTAAAGAGAATGTCTATGCCCAAATTATTAAACCTTAAAGTGGACCAAAACCCACTTTTTTAATTTGCATCCCCTGAATTTCTCCCCCCATGTAGAGCACCTTTTGAGAATTTTCACTGCCCCTACTTCACTCTAATCCCTTATAATGGCGCCTGTTTTAGCTGGAAAGCTCCGCCTCTTCCATTCATTTTCACTGTTGTGTGTGGCGATGATGTCATAGCCACACCTATGCAATGACTGATCACCTGCCATCTTACAGAGAGGGACAGAAAAAAAAGGCAGTGTTCCAGGATGATTCCAAAAGCGGAAATATCCATTTCTAGTTCTACACTCTAAGAAAAGAGCATCGGCAGGGGCTTTGGCCAAATATATTTCACAAGCTCAGTGGGTTTTGGTCCTCTTTAATGATTTTTTTTACAAAAAATCGGTTTTGGGCCATTTACACAAAATGCAGCAAATCATTTGCCCACATTTCACCGGAGAGTGAGGTGGAAGATAAGATTTAGGGTGTGTTCTGGGCACTCGGCGGACCGGCAGCCACGTTACCACGTTCTGCACCGGTGCGTGGGGGCATCTGCAATTGCGATGCCCAGGGCCGGAGTAAGTGTGGTAGAGGCCCCTGGGCACAAAATCTGGTGGAGGCCCCAGATACAGTTTTTTTTTCCTTTAAAATAATAGTCCAGCCAAGTAACTGATTGTTGGTTGTCTGGCACCCGCCTACTTACTGGAACGCCAGATCAAGTCCCTTGTGCGGGTGTGTGCTGCTCGGAACATACAGTATATACATAAGATAAAGAGAACATACAGTATACACATAAGATAAAGAGAACATACAGTATACACATAAGATAAAGAGAACATACAGTATACACATAAGATACAGAGAACATACAGTATACACATAAGATAAAGAGAACATACAGTATACACATAAGATACAGAGAACATACAGTATACACATAAGATACAGAGAACATACAGTATATACACATAAGATAGAGAACATACAGTATACACACAAGATACAGAGAACATACAGTATACACATAAGATACAGAGAACATACAGTATATACACAAGATACAGAGAACATACAGTATACACATAAGATACAGAGAACATACAGTATATACATAAGATACAGAGAACATACAGTATACACATAAGATACAGAGAACATACAGTATATACATAAGATACAGAGAACATACAGTATACACATAAGATACAGAGAACATACAGTATACACATAAGATACAGAGAACATACAGTATACACATAAGATACAGAGAACATACAGTATACACATAAGATACAGAGAACATACAGTATACACATAAAATAAAGAGAACATACAGTATACACATAAGATAAAGAGAACATACAGTATACACATAAGATAAAGAGAACCTACAGTATACACATAAGATACAGAGAACATACAGTATATACATAAGATACAGAGAACATACAGTATACACATAAGATAAAGAGAACATACAGTATACACATAAGATAAAGAGAACCTACAGTATACACATAAGATACAGAGAACATACAGTATATACATAAGATACAGAGAACATACAGTATACACATAAGATAAAGAGAACATACAGTATACACATAAGATACAGAGAACATACAGTATATACATAAGATACAGAGAACATACAGTATACACGTAAGATAGAGAGTACATACAGTATATACATAAGATAAAGAGAACATACAGTATACACATAAGATAAAGAGAACATACAGTATACACATAAGATAAAGAGAACATACAGTATACACATAAGATAAAGAGAACATACAGTATATACACATAAGATACAGAGAACATACAGTATACACGTAAGATAGAGAGTACATACAGTATATACATAAGATAAAGAGAACATACAGTATATACATAAGATAAAGAGAACATACAGTATACACATAAGATAAAGAGAACATACAGTATATACATAAGATAAAGAGAACATACAGTATATACATAAGATAAAGAGAACATACAGTATACACATAAGATAAAGAGAACATACAGTATACACATAAGATAAAGAGAACATACAGTATATACATAAGATAAAGAGTACATACAGTATACACATAAGGGCAGACTAGATGGACCGTATGGTCTCCTTCTGCCGTCACCTTCTATGTTTCTATGTTTCTATTTCTCTGAATGATGTCAAGTGAGCACAATTAAAATAAATAAAGTGGCGAAGCAACAATGATGGACCCCCCCTACCCTTGCCCTGGTGCGGTTATACCTCCTAAAATGACGTCTCTGGACAGAAGGTGGAAAATGGTAGGCACCAGTAACACGGGAAGAGGTAAGCAGATAATAAAAAGGACCAAAAACCATTTGTGAATGGCCGGCGCGGGTATGCTCCCTGTGCTCCCTGTTAGAGGGAGGTGGAGGATGCGGCTATCAGAGCTGCTTTTAGACGCGCCGTGGGACCAGGAAAAGGTGAGCTGGCTGCGGCGATCGGGAGGTTTCACACTGCGGGGCACCCCAATCGGGGAAAGGACCAAAACCCAGGATTGTCAAAAATATTGGCTATCCTGGGTTTTCGCCCACTTTAAGTGTGCTGAAAAGGTGTGACAGACAGACAGACAGAGATGCCAACCTTGGTGACCGGCTTTCAGGGTGATGGGCGTGGCTTGCAGGCTTTTTGGGATGAAATATTTTTAGAATCCCTTAGAAATACATTTATATTGTGCAGGGCGGATGTATAAACTTACTGAAATATATGATGTGCCGCAAACGATTTTGCAGTCGAGGCCATTGCTGCCCCTAAAATCTTGTCTTAGGGCCTCCAAGAAGAGAAATTAAAAAAGAAAGCAGGATGGTGGAAATAAGAGAAAGAAGGGATAATGTCAGTAGTTACAGAATGTAAAAGAGGGAGAAAGATTAAAAGAATGTTGGAAGGGAAGAAAGTATGATAGAGTGAATGTGATAAATACAGAAAAGGCGAATATGGAAAACAATAGGAGAGAGCAGGAGGCTGGATAGAGGGGAGACAGTGACAAAGTGGAATAAAGAAATAAAGAATGAATGGAATAGAGATGGAGGTGTGTGTGTTCCCCTGCAGCAGCCACAGGTTGACAAGGATTGTCTGCAGGACTATAAGGCACAGCTACACTTGAGTTGGCTGCAATGGGCTGGGTGAGGGGATCTCAGGTGCATACCTCCCAAGTGTCCCTGGTTTGGAGGAATTATCCCTCTTTTGAGACCTTTTGAGGTGTAACATGCAGATCTGCATCAGTAAATGATTCATTTGCCTATTCAAAGTGTTTTGTATTGTTGTAACTGTTACAACCAATCTCCTATCCACTCCTTAATGAGGGGTCGTGGCCTAATTTAACAAATGTCCCTCTTTCCCACCCTGATGAGTTGCTAGGTATGTATATCACTACAGGAACCAGGCGTCATAACAGTGGCTATGAGTGCACTGCTTTCTGCTAGTCCTTAAATTTCATGGCTGACGGGGTGGGGGGCCATTCATGGGTGACATCCACAAAAATCGGGTGAGTTGGCATCTCTGGACAGAGGTAATGTTAAAAGGCAGGAGTGTAACTCGAGGGGGTACAGGGGTGCAAGCGCACCGCAGCCCAAAAGGTTGGAGAGCCCCATCATTGTTGCTCCCCCACCTTACTAATTTGTGCTCAACTGGCATTATTTAGAGAAAGGATGCACCATTTGCATGCCTCCCAACTGTCCCGATTTTCCCGGGATTGTCCCGATTTTTTAGAAGGATCCCGCAGTCCCGGAACATTACCAAATGTCCCGGGACCCCCTGCGCTGTGACAGCCCAGGGCCGCAATGACGCCGGCGGGAAGATAACTTCCTGGCGCGTGGGGTGAGAGAGTGGGGCGGGCGCACGGGGGTGGGTGGGCAGGCGCACAGGGGTGGGGGGGGCGGGCGGTATGCTGGTTTGGGGATACGTACCGCATGCAGGGGTGAAGGCAGCCGACATTGCTGGAGCTGGAGAGCGTGACGGGGGCGTGGCCGGGGCGTGACGGGGGTGTGGCCGGGGCGTGACGGGGGTGTGGTCGGGGCGTGACGGGGGTGTGGCCGGGGCGTGACGGGGGTGTGGCCGGGGGCATGGCTTGTCCCGCTTTCAAGTTTTCAGAAGTTGGGAGGTATGCATTTGTCTTTGCTTTTTCAGTCTTTACTTGTCTAGCAGCATCCAATTAAATTAAAAGACAGGAAGATATAGTTTACTATATGAGCCATGAGTGAGCCCTATTTAATGTTCGCAGCAGGGCCCCATCACATTTAGTTATGCCACTAGGTGTAACACACAAAGGTGAGAAGATAAGGGGTGGGGTGAGCAGAGGTGGGGATGGGTGAGTTGGGACAGCAAGTAATAGAATACAGACCATAAAGTGCCCAAACCACAAGTGAGGGTAGATCTCATAGATTACAGACTGCATAATTGCTTTCAAGCCCTTTACAATCTATTAGGGTATAAGGGAGGATACAGAAGGAGAAGAGCTTACAATCTATAAGGATATAAGGGAGGATACAGAAGGAGGAAGAGCTTACAATCTATTAGGGTAATTAGGTGGGTGTGGTCACAGAACACACAACTGCTCCTAATTACCAGAGGCCTGTGAAGCCTGGGGCTTTCCTGGGAGTGCCTCCCCAAGCAGCATGGATGATTCCGGGGGTGAGTCGCGCCGGTACCCCCGGTGAAATATTAAACCACCGGATCCCGGGACTCCATCTGCTAGCGGCACTATTTCCACCACAGTGCCCCAGCCCGGTGAGAATTTGTCAACATTTCGAAAGCGTGTTTGCAACAATCTTATTGCTGTGGCTAAAGAGGAGGAGAAACTATGCAATTTAAAATTATCCTTAAAAAAGAAGCGAGCGTACGTCAGCAGAGTAAAAGGATCAGATCACCGCACTGCCAAGACGGAATTGTCAGATTTGGAGGCGCAGGTAAAGCAGCAGGAGAGGTTGGTGAAATCACTGAAGGAAGGCAGTGGTGCTTTTCAGGAAAAATACAGGAATGAGCAGCGCTTTAAGACCATGCAGCGCTCAGGTCAAGCCATGGAAGAGGAGGCAGACCACGTGGCGGAGACACCAATGACTCACCGGCTACATGTTCATCTCAGGCCATGGCAGTGGCAGATTTGGGGGCCCCAGAACCGGTGGCGTCTATGTCTGGAGCAGTCCACCAGGTGCGTGCAAGCTTTGGAGTGCAGTGGAAGAGACCTGCCAGAGGGCGACCACCAGCAGGTATGTGAGGAGCTGATGCTAGCTCAGTGTGATGCTACCCTAGTCAGCCATCCTGCGGAGGGCGCTGATAGCGCTGTGTCAGATTGTAGTGTGGATTTTGGTGCTCCTTGTCCCGCAGTGGATAGGGTGGCACCAGTCTTGTCTGCTGTCCTGGCACCTATCTCTGGTCCGGGGCTTGCTGATCTTGTTGGGCACCAGACTATGGGTGTTTCACCCGCAGGATTGGGTCTGGCTGGGAAGGTTTCAAATGTTCCTGCATCCTCTAGTGTGTCTGTTGCCAGCCTGCCCTCTCTGTCTCCTTCTAGTCTGCCTCCTGTGCCTACTTTGTCTTCTGCCGGCCTGCCCCCTGTGTCTGCTCCAACTCTGCCTCCTATTACCACTGCTGCTGCTGCTTCTGCTGGCCTGTTGTCTGTGTCGAATGCCAACCTGCCTCCTGTGTCGGGTGCCAACCTGCCTCCTGTGTAGGGTGCCAACCTGCCTCCTGTGTCGGGTGCCAACCTGCCTCCTGTGTCGGGTGCCAACCTGTCTCCTGTGTCGGGTGCCAACTTGCCTCCTGTGCTGGGTGCCAACCTGTCTCCTGTGTCGGGTGCCAACCTGTCTCCTGTGTCGGGTGCCAACCTGCCTCCTGTGCCTGCTGCTGGACTTTCCCTTCCTGTTGCTGGCCTATACAGTGGAAATATTGCTGTGACTACTGTTGCTGTGAAGGAGGCCATTGACCTCCCTGACTGTCCCATTATTCTCCCTATATCTACCCCTACCCATGTGGACAAGACTGTGCCCTCAAATGTTGGAGCCCCGGCTGCAAAGCGTCCAGCCTTGCACTTTATTCCGCATGGTGGTGGTACTGCAGTGCAGCCCACTGTGTCCTATGCCCAGGTTGCCAGGCGCGGAGGAGAAGCTGCTAAAGAAAGGGCATCTGTGCCCAGTGAGGCCAATGCCCCTGCCAGCGTCTTCAATAGGTGCAACCTGGTCCAGCTTAGGTGGGAGGGGGAGGGGCCAGTTATCACCCGGCGGGCGGTGGTGGATCTCATCCTTGGCATGGGATTTACAGCCGCAGACATTTTTGGAGTGCAGAACATGACTTGAGCTTCGTCAGACCAGAAGGGACGGACTTATTTTGGGAGCGTTACGAGCTGCTGAAGCAAGATCCTGCCTAGAAGGGGTTAACTCCCATCCAGGTCTCCAGACAGCAGCTCGTGAAAAATGTCACCATACTGGTTAGAAATGAGTCCATTCCCCCCTCTGATTTGACTGTCTGGCTAAAGCGTTATGGTGATGTTCTCACTCCCCTGAAGAAGATCCTAGACGATCGGGATATCTGGACTGGCGGCTGGTCAGTGACCCTGAGGCTCCGCAGGAATGGCAACCAGGTCACCCACTTGCCATCTTCTGCCTATATTGGCCGTGACCGGCTGACCATCTTTTATCCTGGTCAGCCCAAGGTTTGCCATAAATGTGGGGCCAAGGGTCACTTCAGCTCCTCCTGCTCGCTTCTTAGGTGCTCGTTGTGCCAGGGCTTGGGACACTTGGCTAAGGGCTGCAATACAATCCGATGTAATCTATGTAACCAGCTCGGCCACCCTTATAGTCAGTGTCCTGAGGCCTGGCACAACCTAGACAGGGAAGTGGTGCAGGAAATGCTGCGGCTGGATAGGGAGGAATATTCCCGTGCTGTCCCATCTACAGTCCCTCCCCCCACTCAGCTGGGGGTTCCTGAGGCCCCTGCGCTACCAAGAAGAAAAGAAAAAAGGACAATGGAGTGCCAGAACCGGAGAAGAGCCATGGGGTGCAGCTCTTCAACCGGTTTGAGGCACTTTCTGAGGACTCAATAGAGATTTTGTTCATTTGATTCTGAGGCCTCAGATATGGAGGAGGAAACACAAGCCTCCTCCAGTAAGCGTGAGGGATCCGATAGTGAGGCCGGAGGGAAGGCTAAGAGACATTCTCCCGAATGACTCTGATGGCAGTTCCACCTCCGATAAAGGTGGCAACCATTAATGTTGCCAGCATTAAATCAGTAAGCGCTCTTTTTATGGCCTTTTTTTTTCTCAGCCAGTTTGATGCTGACATTTTGTTTTTGCAGGAGACCAGATTGTCCAGTCTGGCCGGCATTCACGCTGTGAAGCAGGAGTGGAGGAACGGACCCTCTTTTTGGTCTCTTGCGGCCGAGCCTTACAGCGGAGTGGCGGTGCTTTTTAAAACCGACATGGTAACTTGCCGGCGAGTCATTGAGGTGAAGATCGGGAGGTGCATGGTCTTGGACGTCATTGTAAGGGGGCAGGATCTGCGCCTAATAAATATCTATTTACCCCAAACTAAGTGGGACAGGAAATGCCTCCTTACAAAGATCAAGCCGTTCCTTTTTACAGCCCGGCCAGTAGTATTTGGAGGTGATTTTAACACTGTGACTAGGCCCATGGACAGGAGAGGCTTCAAAGGCAAGCTGGGCTGCGATAGTCTCTTTTTGAATAGCATGGTTAGAGAGGCAGGTCTGGAAGATGTGCACATTAAGCACTCCCCAGACCTCACGGGCTTCACTTTTCAGCAAGGTAGCAGTCAGAGTAGAATAGACAGGTTTTTTTTGAAGGATGGCTCGGCTTCTCAGCCTCCGCGGCTGCAGGCTGTCGAGTTCTCCGATCACCTTTTACTATCGATGGTCTTGAATGCCTCTGACACACCCCCTAGAGGAAGGGGAATCTGGAGGATGAATTCGGCTCTCCTTGAGGAGGAGGGGGTATGACAGTCTTTTGAGGATTTTTTTCAGGCACAGGTTTCCATTAAGGATTTTTGCAGCAGCAGGTCTGAGTGGTGGGAGCTGACCAAAATGAGAATTGCTGGGCTTTTCAGGGGCCTAGGAAAAAGAAAACAGCTTGATAAATACATTGCCTACCAGCGCTTGCGGAGGAAACTTGACATCCTTGTCTCGAACGGTGGAGATCAAGGGGCAATCTCTGAAGTCAAGCTTCTCCTCAGGAAGTGTCAGTATGACCGGCATGCTTCTCTGGTTCTGGAAAGGGATTATGGGAAATACCACTCACCCGATCCCTATCAGAATTGCAGACAGGCTGCAGCTCTCAAGACTGTCCTTGGTCTGAAGGATAGCACAGGTTCCCTGGTAAAATCTAAATCTGGGATCCTGGAGATTATTAGGTCCTTTTATGCTGACCTCCTGGGCAGAAGGGTTCTTGACCGGGCAAGGATGGAAAGTTTTCTGGACTCTACTCCAGGATTGGAAAATGGTGACCTTTCTATCACTAGCTTGACAGAGCCGGTCACTGCCGATGAGGTGGTAAGTGCGATTGATCACCTTACCATCAAAAAGTCGCCCGGATGGTCTGACAGCTGAATTTTATAAATGTTTTAAGACCATCCTGGCACCACATTTGGTGGAGGTCTTTAATTGCTGTCTGGCAGAGGGTTCCCTCCCTCCCTCCATGAGGCGCTCGGCTGTGATCCTTCTGTCAAAAGGAAAGGACGCTTCGATGATTGAGAACTGGCGCCCCATCAGCCTTCTCAATGTTGATAGAAAGATACTGGCAAAGATTTTGTTCTGGTGCTTGTTGTCAGTAGCGGAGCAACTGCTTTCCCGTCATCAGCACTGCTCGATCCAAGGTAGAAGCACCTTCTCAGCTGTTTCAGCTGTCCGGGAAGCCTTGGAGCGATGCAGGGCTGCAGGCTGGGGAAAGTACTTGTTGGCGTTAGATCAGGCAAAGGCTTTTGATAGGGTCAATCATGAGTACCTATGGCTGCTTCTTGGTAATTACGGCCTGCCAGGGCGGTTCATTAATTGGCTACACACCCTGTATGAAGGGGCTGAGAGCTTCCTTCTTGTTGATGGTTGGGTTGGAAGGCCTTTCAAAGTTGGCTCTGGTGTGCGACAGGGATGCCCTCTGAGTCCCCTACTATATGTGTTTGCAATCGATCCCTTTATAAGGAGGGTCGAGAGCAGCATGTTATGTGGGGTTCCTCTGGGTGTGCCTGGTGAGCCTCCTTTGAAGGTCATTGCCTATGCTGATGATGTATCTGTGATTGTCTCTGGGACAAATGAGGCAGAGGAGGTGGCCTCTCTAATAGCACAGTATACAGAAGCGTCGGGGTGAGGAGGGTGAGGGCTTCGAACTTCCGAACGCCTTCCCAATGCCCTAGCAGGAAATTAGGATCCTTGGCATTAATTTCGGTCCTGGTGATTATGGCCAAAAAAACTGGGAGCACAGGCTGGAAATTGCCAATGCCAAGGTTGCAGTCTGGAAGAGCTGGAAAATGTCTCTCAGGGAAAGGATTGAGCTTATCAAGACCTATCTGATACCCATCTTTTTATACGTCAGCTTCGTCTGTGTTTTGCCAGTATCTCTCTACACCAGGGTCTACAGCGTGTTTTTCCAGATGTTATGGGGAAACCGTATGAACCTGGTGAAAAGAAATGTCACTTACCTATCCAGGTGGCCTAGGGATGGTCAACCCAGTAGTGTTTTTCTCTCTCTTGTTTCTGAAACATAATTTTGGAAGCATGTTGGCAGAGAGCCTGCCTGGTTGGGTGGGTATTTTCCAGTCCTGGTATAAGCCCTTCCTGCGAGACTGGGAGAATGGTGGCTGGGTGAAAAGCCCTCGAGTTCCTCAGGCTCAGCTCTCGGCCTATGTTGAAAATACTTCGGCAATGGCAATTGACAGCAGAGGACATGAGATCTACTCCCAGGAAGCTTCTGGTGAGTCGGGTCCTGGGTTTGGCTTTTCATGAGCCATTGTCCCTCAGGGATTGCCCAGGCTCCATCATGAGGGAGGGTTTGAGGCTTATTAACTCCTCAAGAATTGCTTTGAAATACCGGGATATAGCCTGGCTCTCCTTCCAAGGAAAACTCTACCTTAGGGGGATCCGGAAGAGTCGCAGCCTGCCAGAGATAATTTGTCTCCGTGAGGAGTGTCAGGATGAGGTGGAGACTATGGACCACTTCCTGCTCCGGTGTCCCTTTAATGTAGATGTGTGTAAACAGGTGGGATTGGCCCTCGGTGCCCCCTTCTTCTCCCAGCTTTCCTATGCTGAGTGGGTGTACGGGACATTCAAGAACAGAGGGGATTTTTGTTTGGACACTTTATATATAGTTAGTCTAGTGATTCGCTATTTCACGTGGAATGCACGGTGCCAGCTCTGCATTAGGAAGAAAGTTCTTCCTGTCCCAGTGGTGGTGCATGACATCCTGCATGAGGTGGGCAAGATGATTGAGAGGGACAGGTGGGAACGGGGGGCCTGGATGAAGGCGTGGAGGAACATCAGGCCTCCTTAGTCCTCATGACTTCCCTCTGGGTGGGCTTTTCTGTCTCTTATCACCCATAGATTTTTTATAACAACGACAGATTTTTGAAGAACGGCTGCGTGCACAGGTGACAGGGTCTCTTAGTCTTCCTGTTGATTTGTGTATAGTGTAGTGTTAGGTTGTAGATAGGTTGTAGATAGGATTGTATATAGAATAATGGATATGCTGAATTGTTAGGCCTGTTTCTTTTTGTTTAGTTATTATTTATTTTATTTTATTTATTTATTATTGTAACTTTGTATATATTGTATATGATTGCTTGATTTTACTTAATAAAATGTTAGGGTATAAGGGAGGATACAGACGGAGAAGAGTTTACAATCTATTAGCGTATAAGGGAGGATACAGAAGGAGAAGAGCTTACAATCTATTAGGGTATAAGGGAGAATACAGAAGGAGAAGAGTTTACAATCTATTAGGGTATAAGGGAGGATACAGAAGGAGAAGAGTTTACATTCTATTTAGGAGACTAGAGATAAATGAAGAGCTTGCAATCATATTCTTAGAACATTTGGCTGCTCTAACTGGTCCCTCCTTACCTAAGGGCCCCATAGAAGCCATATAGCCGGCCCTGGCCAGAGCTATGCCAATGCTGCAGCTTTACAATGAAAACTGAAGCGCGTTGGCTGTGGTGGGAGGCGAGGGGTTAATATTTTTCCAGCAGGCTCTTGTGCTGACGCTGGAGACAGGCACTTAGCTCGCTGCAGCTAGATTCAGCACTTTGAGACTATAGGGATGGGAAAGTAGCTGACCCGCAGGAGCAGCAGCAGCAGGCAGGTGGGCAGGCCTGGGGAGATTAACCCCTTCCCAGGCCGCACAGCCATCACAGTGCCATACATCACCCTGGTGATTGAGGAGGAGGAAGTTGGGGGGTTGGGGGTGCACCATCAGCATTATGCCAGCCACGGGCAGCTGGAGTAACGAGCACTAAATGTCAATAACTGGGGCTGTCAATCACTGCTAGATCGAAGGCTCATTAGCAGCGGAGGCCTCTCAGTGGCTGGAGATGAGCGGTGTGACCAGCAGCGTCATGAGTCGCCATAAAACAAGACCTGCTTAGCCCAAGAAAACAGAAATGTTTAAGTCACATTATAAGAACCTGAACTGAGGGGTGAGGTGGGGGGATTTCTTATTTAAAGGGGACCCGGAGTGGGAGAAATAGGATTGTAAGCTCTTCCCCTTTGTATCCTCCCTTATACCCTAATAGATTGTAAGCTCTTCTGTATCCTCCCTTATACCCTAATAGATTGTAAGCTCTTCTGTATCCTCCCTTATACCCTAATAGATTGTAAGCTCTTCTGTATCCTCCCTTATACCATAATAGATTGTAAGCTCTTCTCCTTCTGTATCCTCCCTTATACCGTAATAGATTGTAAGCTCTTCTGTATCCTCCCATATACCCTAATAGATTGTAAGCTCTTCTGTATCCTCCCTTATACCCTAATAGATTGTAAGCTCTTCTGTATCCTCCCCTATACCCTAATAGATTGTAAGCTCTTCTGTATCCTCCCATATACCCTAATAGATTGTAAGCTCTTCTGTATCCTCCCTTATACCCTAATAGATTGTAAGCTCTTCTGTATCCTCCCTTATACCCTAATAGATTGTAAGCTCTTCTCTATCCTCCCTTATACCCTAATAGATTGTAAGCTCTTCTCTATCCTCCCTTATACCCTAATAGATTGTAAGCTCTTCTGTATCCTCCCTTATACCCTAATAGATTGTAAGCTCTTCTGTATCCTCCCTTATACCCTAATAGATTGTAAGCTCTTCTGTATCCTCCCTTATACCATAATAGATTGTAAGCTCTTCTCCTTCTGTATCCTCCCTTTTACCCTAATAGATTGTAAGCTCTTCTGTATCCTCCCATATACCCTAATAGATTGTAAGCTCTTCTGTATCCTCCCTTATACCCTAATAGATTGTAAGCTCTTCTGTATCCTCCCCTATACCCTAATAGATTGTAAGCTCTTCTGTATCCTCCCATATACCCTAATAGATTGTAAGCTCTTCTGTATCCTCCCTTATACCCTAATAGATTGTAAGCTCTTCTGTATCCTCCCTTATACCCTAATAGATTGTAAGCTCTTCTGTATCCTCCCATATACCCTAATAGATTGTAAGCTCTTCTGTATCCTCCCTTATACCCTAATAGATTGTAAGCTCTTCTGTATCCTCCCTTATACCCTAATAGATTGTAAGCTCTTCTCTATCCTCCCTTATACCCTAATAGATTGTAAGCTCTTCTCTATCCCCCCTTATACCCTAATAGATTGTAAGCTCTTCCTCCTTCTGTATCCTCCGTTTTACCATAATAGATTGTAAGCTCTTCTCCTTCTGTATCGTCCCTTATACCCTAATAGATTGTAAGCTCTTCCACTTCTGTATCCTCCCTTATACCCTAATAGATTGTAAGCTCTTCCTCCTTCTGTATCCTCCCTTTTACCATAATAGATTGTAAGCTCTTCTCCTTCTGTATCCTCCCTTATACCCTAATAGATTGTAAGCTCTTCTCCTTCTGTATCCTCCCTTATACCCTAATAGAGTGTAAGCTCTTCTCCTTCTCTATCCTCCCTTATACCCTAATAGAGTGTAAGCTCTTCCCCTTTCTGTATCCTCCCTTATACCCTAATAGATTGTAAGCTCTTCTCCTTCTGTATCCTCCCTTATACCCTAATAGATTGTAAGCTCTTCTCCTTCTGTATCCTCCCTTATACCCTAATAGATTGTAAGCCCTGTACCTTCTTTATCCTGCCTTATACCCTTATACAGATTGCAAGCTCTTCAGTGATAAAACACTGCTATATCTACCAAAAACCAAAATAATGTATTAAACCGAAAGATATTCATCATATCATTTGGTTTAATGCTTTATTTTAAGTTCACTTCCAAGAGTTGTACTTTACATGGTTTGGTATTATCCCCTAGAGAGGTCAAGCATTTTCCATTTGGGGCATAGATGGGCATTGTATGCTTGCGCACACATAGGAATTCTTCCTCCGCATTTAACCTATTCGTGACATGAGAGTACACATGCCGGTGCGCTGCTCTAATTACGCCGCCTGGGGAGCACTTGGGAGGTTAGGTGCCTTGCTTAAGAGCACTTAAGTCATGCCCTGGCCGGGATTCGAACCTGCAACTCTTCGACTTTATTCACACCTCTCTGCTTGCGATGCGATGGAAAATGCAGTCTATTATTTTTAATGGGTCAGTTCACATATATACACAGCGTACACATGTAAACTAGCCCATTGAAAACAATGTGCAGCATTTTCCCTTGAGTTGTGACTGCGTTGCCCAACCCAAAGCAAGCGGAGAGGTGTGAACAGAGCTGCTGAGGGCCGGGGTCAGCACTGAGCGTTCCTGGGCAAGTTCCGGGGGCCCCTGTACCTTGGGAGGGCCCAACTCATTCAGCAGTAACCAGGACTAAGGACTGTCAGACAGTGAAAGATTGGGACTTTGGGAGAGACTTTGTTGCCTTTTGTCTGTCCTATCCTTTGTTTCTTTCCTACTATTCTTTTTTTCTTTCTTTCTTTCTTTTTTTCCATCTATTCTTTGTTTCGTTTTGTATCTACCATTCCCATTCTGCCATTCTTCTTTCCTTCTATTATTTTTTTTGTCATAATTTATATTCTTTCTGTTATTCCTCCTCTCTTTTTTCCTGGCACTCCTTCTATTCTTTCTCTCTTTCCTTAAATCTCTTCTTTTTCTCTCTTTCCTGCTCATTCCTTTTATTTTCTGTCATTCATTCTATGTTTTTGTTTGTTCTTTGTTTCTTTCTATTTATTTGTATCTATCTTTCTTTTTTCGTTCCTTTTCTCTTTTTTTCCTGCTTTCCTCATTCTGTCATTCCTTCTAATCTTTTATGCATTACTTCTCTTTCTGTTATTCCTATACTTTGTCATTCCTTCCAATATTTTTTTTTCTTTCTATTCTTTGGCAGTAGACTTTATCACCATATATGGAGCATCATACCGCACTGAGACTCTATTGCTCAAGGGCCCACATAAACCTGGAGCCGGCCCAGTTGCTGCTCATAGGTCTCACTTTGCAAGAGAAATGGCGACTCCTTCACATAAATGTCACCCTGTGTTTGGGGAGAAGCAGGCCAGCCCATGCCATCCTGGTTGGCAGTATAAACTTGGCAACCACTGGGGAAAGATCGGCAGACGGGGTCTCCCTGCCACATCATCAGAGGGGTGGGGTTATCATATACACAGGAAGTACTGATCAACTCAGCAAAGACCAGGGGTCCGGAGCAGCGCCCGGTGGGATTTCTTTATGTGGACTCAGCCAGAGCAGCACTATTTCAATTATTTTGTATCGCTACAACTGGGGGGCATGGACGGTGGGTGAGATTGAGCGGGGGGCAGTTATGGCACGTACCCGTGCAGCCGCGCACCTTAAAGTGGACCAACACCCTCCCGTGATCGGCCTGGGAATCTATAAGATTCCCGGACCGATCAGCCCCCTGACTGTGGGGCACCCCGATCGGGGGTGCCCCGCTGTGTGAAACCCCCCAGAAACCCCTAAATCCCTACCTGATCCTCGATCCAGCGGCGCCCGCCGCCGCCTCCCGCGCGTCCCTCTAGCAGGACACCGCGCATCACTCTTACAGGGTGGTTGCCCGCGCCGCCCATTCACAAACGGCCGGCGCGGGCAACCGCCCTGTAAGAGTGATGCGCGGGAGGCGGCGGCGGGCGCGCTCTCTTGTCCGTCGCTGCCTCCCGCTTGTCCGTGGGCGGGGATTGGCAGCAGCGGTCACGTGGGAGCGGTGAGTTTTTGGGGCTTTCTGGGGGGTTTCACACAGCGGGGCACCCCCGATCGGAGTGGACCAAAACCCAGGATAGTCAAAATCCTGGGTGTTGGTCCACTTTAAAGGGAATGCTGGTTGTGACCTAAACTTGCCTTTTGACCACTGCTCCAGCGCTAGATTTGGATTCAGTACAGAATTTTGGGGGGGACTGCCGCACTCTTACCTAATCCTCCATAGGTGGGTGCACGGTTCATGGAGACGCCGCACAATCCGAACTTCTGTGAAGGACCAGCACTCCAGACATTAATTGCGTCAAAACCATATATTATAAATCCACATGGCAAAGAAGATGCATATTATGCAGAAAAGTCCATAAGGTTGCAGGTCGATGTTTCGGGGTGCACAAGGGCCCCCTTCTTCAGGACCAACCAAATGTAATAGCAATGCATTCACAGCAATAGAACAAACATCTGATAACTGATTTTAAAGGTACAGGCATCCGGTCATCAGATGTTTGTTCTATTGCTGTGAATGCATTGCTATTACATTTGGTTGGTCCTGAAGAAGGGGGCCCTTGTGCACCCCAAAACATCGACCTGCAACCTTATGGACTTTTCTGCATAATATGCCATGTGGATTTATAATATATGCTTCTGACGCAATTAACGTCAGATCTCCTGGCTTGACCTTTTGCATGACTGTCTCATCCATTGATACTACGCAGCTCTCTGACATCCCGACCCTCGCTTGTCTTTTAAAGTGGACCAACACCCAGGATTTTGACTATCCTGGGTATTGGTCCACTTCCCCGGGGCACCCCGATCGGGGGTGCCCCGCTGTGTGAAACCCCCCAGAAAGCCCCAAAAAACTTACCTCACCGCCGACGGACAAGCTGATTGACAGCACCGGACAAGCAGCTTGCCCGTCGGCGCCTCCCGCGCGTCACTTTTGACGCGTGCGCGCCCGCGCCGGCCATTTAGAGACGGTCGGCGCGGGCGCGTGCACGTCTAGAGGAGCGCGAGTGAGGCGGCGGCGGCGGAAGCAGCGGCTGGAGAGGTAAGGTTTTTCGGGGGTTTTGGGGGGTTTACACCCCGCGGTGTGTGAGGTGATCGGCCCGGGAATCTTATAGATTCCCGGGCCGATCACCTCAGGGTGTTGGTCCACTTTAAATTGGTCTGTGCTCCTGTCCCCAGCTTGTTGCTGGATCAGCCATGCAGTTCAGCCGCCAGCTTCAGTAACCGGCTCCTTGCTGGCTCAGATGCCCACAGCTCTGCACCCGAGTGCTTTGGGGTTCACCTGCGTCCATCTGTCAGATAACATCCTTTGTGCTTGTTAAAGAGGAACATCAGAGGCCCTCTAAAAGACTCCAGGGCCATCTGAATTCCACTCCTTGGGGCATTCTGAATTGGGTGTGTAAAAAAGCCCCCAGAAGCCCCCTTTCACTCACCTTGTCCCGAAGCCCTAACCGCGTCTCTGCACTGCATCCCGCTCACCTCTAGCCTTTCTGAATGGGCAGCGCGGGCATGCAACGGCTAGGAGGTGAGCAAGGGGTGCAGCCAGCAGATGCTCAGCCTTCAATGGAGCCGAATGAAAGCCAGCGCGCTGATTAGTTGAGTGGACCGCTCAGCCAATCAGCACTCTCGTTCTTTCCCAATTCTGCATCGTGGAAGGTGAGTGACCTAGAGGCATACGCACAGCTGGGCATCCCAATTCCAGTGCCCCGGCAAGCTGGGACTTGTCCAAGTAGCAGTTTGGGGAGATTGGGGGTTGTGATCTGTCTAGAAGGCAGCTGTCCAACTGGGCATTACAGTACAGGGCTCCCTGCGGTGGGGAACAGGAAGCACCTGCTTTCATTTTAATATACAAGTGACCCCTAGAGGGAGCACTAGCCAAATCAGCCAAATAAATTGCAAGAAAAGGAAAATACATTTTACTGACCTTTCCAGGTGGAGGTTTTTCATGATTTTTTGCAGTTGTCTCTTTAGACCCTTTCAAATTTTTGGTCACTGTGCAGAAAAGAAATGTGATATAGTAAACACACATAAGGGGATAGATGGGACTGGAGGAGAGGCTCACTATCTACAATGATTGTAGGAAGTACAATATCAGTGTTGTCCGCAGGGCCGGATTATGAGAGGGGCGCAAGGGGCACGCGCCCCGGGGCCTCCACCAACCTTTGGGTTATGGTCTGGCCCAGGATGTTTTTGAGTCTTTGATCTGACGGGCCGCGGGGCCAGCAACAAAGCTGTTGGCGGCAGTGGGGGCCTCCCGCGCCTGGGCAAGCCTTTTGTTTATGTTTTTTGTTTATGTATACCTGCAGCCAAAGCCAGCAGAGAGCAGGATGGAGGGTCTAGAGCAGCACACACCCGCACAAGGGTCAAGGGACAATCTGATCTTCCAATAAGTACGGGGTGCCAGACAACCACCAATCAGTTACTCGGCTGGACTATTATTTTAAAGGAAAAAAAATACTGAATCTGTGGCCTCCACCAGATTTAGTGCCCAGGAGCCTCCACCATACTTAATCCAGCCCTGGTTGTCTGTATTCAGACCGGATGAGATTGTGTGTCTGTAGCCGGGTTGTGGTTAGTGGTCTGAATGACACATGGGCCAGTGATAGGTCTGGTGGGACAGCTCTGGCTATGTAGGTCTGACCCCCGGCTCTTGTATCTCTGGGGTGTGGTTTAATAATAGGCGACAGCCTGGTGTGGTTTTCACATATATTATTCAATATTATTAAAAATGAATGCTAAATGAAATGCCTGAATCTGACCAATTCCACTATTGTGATTTACTGGCAGCAGAGTCCTGTGAACCTTAAATCAGGCCTGTGCTACTGTCGGAGGGTCTAGTTCCACTTAAGGCAATGGAAATCGCATCTCTGTGGTATCACTCACCCTACCTTCCAGGCAGACAGGCAGGATGGGGGGGGGGTACAAAAAAAATGAAATGCCTTACCTCACCCGGGATCCAGCGGTGTACCTCCAGCATCTCGGGTCCTGGGCATAGCCATCTCAGAATGCATCGAGTGGTGGGTCTGTTACCCAATCCCGTGCAGCAGTGTGACTGTACTGGTCATTCTGTCAAGACCAACTGTCACTCAGATCTACAGCTGCCATTCAAAGTCCACCCCATCCTCTGGAATCCAGGGAGGATTCCAAACTGGCCTTAGCACAGGGAGATGGAGCCTATCAGCGCTGGCCGGTGCTGGATGTAGAGGTTTATAGGGTGTGTGACAGAACATCCTAGGTGTATTTTATTTCTCTATGTGTGTAGGTTGGTGTACTATATGTGTGTGTATATATATATATATATATATATATATATATATATATAGACTTTAGCTGGCCTTTGGTGTAAACCACTCATTTCTTGTCCCCCCTCCCACTTGGGTTTCACTGTTATCTAACCCTCACATGCCAGGTCAATGCTGATAACCCCCATCAAATGTGTCCTGTCCTACTCACATTCTTGCCCCCCCTCCCACCTAGTAATAAAACCACTTGGAAAAGAAAAATAAACAAATCACTAATAGATCCCGAATTGAGACAGAGAGGTCCCTCTCCTGCTTGTCACTCCCTCCCTTGGAATGTGGTCAGTTGGTATCATATAGCAGAAATGAGATTGGAATATTCTGAGGCTGTGATACCAACACCTGCCCCTGGTGGGAGGGGTAGGGAGACCCCCTGTTCTGGGGCTATAAGCATGGCTGGCAAGAATGGCCAAGGACACTCGATCTGACCATCAAGAGTGACACACGCTGCTTTTAACAGCGAAAAGAAGACCAGAAAGCGTGTGGGGACAATTTATTTGATAATAGAGAACGCAGCCCAGATGGACTTTTAAGTATATTTCCCACCTTTTCTTATTTTGCATTGCTATTTATCTTATTTACCGCGTTTTATAGTTAATTCTGTTTTTATCACCTTGCATCGTGTTTCTTGTTGTTTTTGTGTTTTTCTGTTTGTTTAAATAAATTCTAAAAATACAGCAGAGGGTCACTTAAGGATCTAAAAAGCTCACGCTATTTCTGACGAGCCTGGCTACCTTACTTGCCTAGGATGCTCGATCGTCCCCGCTTGGAAGTGGTTGTGGGTCGATCAATCTGTTCGATCTGATTGTATTGTGTGTGGCCTGTATTATATTATAGAGTTGAGCACTGTTTGTGCTCTGGTGGCAGCAGTTTATAGCCACGTGTGTTGCCAATTGAAGAATTGCGGTGACACACGTAGGGTACGATTGGCCGGTCTGATCAGATGAACGATCAATAGGTCTGATCAACCCGTGCAATCGTCACAGGGTGCTCCATGGCAGCCGTAGAAGAGGACCCGAAATAGGTGAGTTCCCAGGCAGCCATTTTTTTTTTTGCACAGTGGGGCAGCTGGGGTTGTGCTGTCCCGCTGCTGTATTGTAAAGAGGGACTGTGTTCAATTTTGGTCATCTTTAACTAGCCCTTACCTATCCATTAACATTAAATTAAGTAGCCCTTTCCCACCCAGCAACTTAAAAGTAAGTAGCTCTGTCAGCATTAAATGAGGTGGCTCTTTCCCATCCAGTAACATTAACATACGTAGCGCTTTCCTGTCCAGCAACATTGAATGAACAACCCTTTCCTATCTATTAACATTAAAGCAAGTAGCCCATCCCTATTCATTAACAATAAATTGAGTAGCCATTTCCCATCCAGTAACTTAAAAGAAAGTAGCCCTCTCCGATCAATATTAAAGTGGACCAAAACCTTGGATTTTGACTATCCTGGGTTTTGGGCCTTTCCCCGGGTGCACCCTGATCGGGGGTGCCCCGCTGTGTGAAACCCCCCAGGACGCTCGAACAGACTCACCTCTTCCCGGTCCCATGATGCGTCTAAGAGCAGCGGCTCGGGCGGGCGCATCCTCCACTTCGCTCTAGCAGTGTGCGTGCATGCACCAGGCATTTGTAAATGGCTGTCGCGGGAACGCTCCCTGGTAGAGGGAGGAGGAGGATGCGGCCGCCAGAGCCACTGCTCTTAGACGCGCTATGGGACTGGAAGAGGTGAGTCCTTTCGGGCGTCCTGGGGGGTTTCACACAGTGGGGCACCCCCATCAGGGTGCCCCCGGGGAAAGGACCAAATGCCCAGGATAGACAAAACTTTTGACTATCCTAGGTTTTGGTCCACTTTAAAGAGGAACATCGGAGACTCCAGGGCCATCCGAGTTCCACTCCGTGGGGCATCCTGAATTGGCTCCATGTCCCATGCCCCAAGTCACGTCTCTGCACTGTGGCAGCATCCCAGCTCACCTCTAGCCGGGCACATGACAGCTAGGAGGCGAGCATGGGATGTGGCCAACGGCACACTCGGCTCCCCTCAAAGCCTAAGGTAGCCAAGTGAAAGCGAGCGTGCTGATTGGTTGAATGGAACACTCAGCCAATCAGCGCATATATTGTTTACCACCCAGCAACAATATCATTAAGTCACCCTTCCCTATCTAGCAACATTAAATGAAGTAGAATTTTTCCATACAGTTACATTAAAGAGCAGCTTGGACGATGCTGCCGGCTCGGCGGTGTCCCAGTTTTAGTAAAAAAAAACAGTTTTTTCCACCACCAAAGCCACGTCCCTGGCACCTTTGAGATCACTGACCTCAAGGTGCTGGGTGACGTGTGGCAGCCGGCTGGCCGCATACATTCATCCATCCAGATAGGCTGAGCGCAGGAGCACGCAGAGCTACAGGGAAGCCAGAGATGCAGCGGCTGGTGTTTGCAGCGTTGCAGGAGTCACCGGAAAAGACACGTTTACTGTGCGCCCAACAGGGCAGTCTACTATAGGATGCCCCGGGGGTAGGCTAGTGGCCGGCCCTGGAAACTTTAGATTCAGCTTTAAATGTAAGTAAGTCTTTCCTATTCAGAAACATTCAAGTAAGTAGCCCTTTCCCATCCAGCACCATTAAAGTACAATAAGTAGTCCTTTTCCATCAGGCACCCTTAAAGTAAATAGCCCTTTCCAACACAGCAACATTAAAGTGGACCAAAACCCACAATGATCAGCCCGGGAATCTATAAGATTACCGGGCCGATCGATTCCCCCCGGGGGCATCCAAAATTGGGATGCCCTGCTGTGTGAAACCCCCCAGGTCGTCTCATTCACTTACCTTGTTTTCCGGTCCAACAGCGTATGCACGAGCCGCATCCCCGCTACTACTCTAGCAGGGCGCGTGCCCACGCCAGGCATTTGTGGATGCCCAGCGCGGCCATGCTCCCTGTTAGAGGGAAGCGAGGGATGTGGCCGTCAGCACGCTCAGAGCCACTGACGAAGCCTTAGACATCAGCGGCTCCAAGCACGCTGATTGGACGGGTGGCCACGCATGTGCCGTAGGACCGGGAAGAGGTGAGTCGCCTTAGGCGATCTGGGGGGTTTCACACAGCAGAGCACCGCAGAACGGGGTGGCCCGGGGGAAAGGACCAAAACCCAGGATAGTCTAAATAATTAAAGTAAATACCCAGCAGCGTTACATAAAGTAGCCCTTCCCCATCCAGCAACATTAAAAGGCAACGATCATTAAACACCTGTGAAATTGAAATGCTATTATATAATAGGCTACAGAAAAAGAAATATTTGACTAATACACATTGGGGGCTTGGCTACAGAACAATGGGTCTAGATTTCAACTTCAGCAGCTTTAAGCAGAAACACACCAGGGAGGATCAGCAGCATGGAAGGTAAGGAAATCGCTTTAATATTACACTTAGCCTGGACAGTCCCTGTAATTAATCATAGGCAACGGTAAGCAACAGCCCTCCAAAACATATTATTCAGGTCAGGCATGGCACTGCAATATAGTGAGCAGTGGAGTTCCCCTTTAATAGTCATCAGGCAGAAGCTCCATGAACGCCGCATTACGCCCTAGGTTAGTCTTGGCAGCAGATGGGAGCAGACATTCGCCGTATGCTGACCTGCAATAATGACGCATCTCTTGATCAACTTTCTATTATCTTTGGTTCTGGCCCCTGGGGCAACTCGCACGCGCCTGCCATTGTAAGGTAACATGCTATTTACACAGGAAAGGCGTCCGGTGCCAACAGCCGGGTGCAAGCGAGACGAGGCTTAGGTGAGAGCAAACATTTGAGGCGGCCGGTGCGATGACAAGATTAATTAACGCGCTGGACTATAATCTATACACACGACACATAGGAGGCATGAGGATGAGGAAACAAGTGCAATGCAAGTGAAGTCTAGGGACAGAGCTTATTATTATTGTGCATTTAGCGGCATCATCTTCCGTGGCGCTGTACAAGATAAAAACATGGTAAAACAAATACTATAAGTAGTGGGCGCGTGCCTGGCCACTTCTCTTAGACGCGCTATGGGACTGGGGGGTTTCACACAGCGGGGCACCCCCGATCAGGGTGCCCCAGGGGAAAGGACCAAAACCCAGGATAGACCAAACTTTTGTCTAGAGGAACATTGGAGACTCCAGGGCCACTCCTTGGGGCTCCATGTCCCATGACCCAAGTGACGTCTCTGCACTGCGGCCGCATCCCGGCTCACCTATAGCCGTCTAGCTGGGCACATGACAGCTAGGAGGCGAGCATGGGATGTGGCCTTGAGAAAGTGACGCTGTGACGTCACGAAACGCGTTGGTGGTGAGGAGTGGGGGTAGCGTGGGGGGGGGATGCCTACGTGAGTCTGCTCCTTATATGTGAGTGCCTTTTTTATGCTTTTGCATTATATTATCTATTGTCTGCTTATCTTCACCTGGTGGGTCCTCATTGTTTTCATAGTCAGGGTTGCGTTTTAGCCATTTCAAGCTGCAGGGTTTTTTGCACAATATTGTTCATACACCTTATATTTATATGTATATTTGCGTTGTTTGCACACTTTAGGAGAGGATTTAATTTAATAGTTGTGTGTTTTGCATTTAGATAAACACTGTATTAGTGTTCTGTTTTTTACTTCTTTATCAATTGTTGTAGCACTTTATCGAATCACTAGCAATAGTGTAAAACTGCAGAGCAGGTTGCTATTCATATATTGGCATTGGTGAGAGCAGTGGTGGGCTTACCCTCTCTCCCCCCTTCCCTTTTTTGGTGTTAGTGTTGTGTATATATGTTTTTTAAATGGTTTTAAAATTGTCTTACAGCATTTTTTGTAAAGAAATGTAGATTTATGGACTAATACATTTTGATAATATCTCTAAGATTTGGTCATTTATAGTGGTGCTACTGCCTTAAAAAGGTTTTTGGGGGGTTATGTGGGACCCCCCGTTTGTCTTGCCATGGGATGTGGCCGGCGGCACACTCGGCTCCCTTCAGAGCCAAAGGTAGCCAAGTGAAAGCGAGCGCATTGATTGGTTGAACGGAACACTCAGCCAATCAGAGCATATATTGTTTACCACCCAGCAACAATATACATTAAAGTAAATGAAGTAGAATTTTTCCATACAGTTACATTAAAGAGCAGCTTGGACGATGCTGCTGGCCGGCGGTGTCCTGGTTTTAGTAAAAAAAACCTGTACTTTCCACCACCGAAGTCACGTCCCTGACGATCACTAATCTCAAAGGTGCTGGGTGACGCGTGGCAGCCGGCTGGCCGCAATAGCACACACTCTGAGGAGCGAGGGAGGTTCTTGGACCTATGGTAGGGCGACTCAGGTTGGTGTGGCATGTGTGGGGTTGGTCTTCAAACATGACACTTCTTGCAGCAAACATGATCTTTATTTGAGGGCTTCCATCCATCTCAACAGCATATATGCAGTACAGGCAATATTCCGTGGCAAACAGTCTTTACAGCTTCCGGTCACTTCCATGGGCTCCTTCCCTCACTGTTGCTCAACTCCTCCACTGCATTAACACTTCCCTTCTTGACTAGAGTTGAGTCTAGAACAGAACACTCTAGAAAGGTTGGTTTCTCCTTTATATAACCTCTGAAATGTTGCGAGTCCCAACCAATGGCAGGACAGGTGATGTTCCCAATGCCATCTGGCTGAGTCTCTATTTACTTACTTTAAGGGGTATGCTAGACTAATTAATATTATCTGCTGTTATTCCTTAGGCAACACTGCCATCATGTGGATTCATGACGCAATGTCCCACATTTAAAGTGGACTAAAACCCAGGATTCTGACTATCCTGGGTTTTGGTCCACTCCACCGGGGCACCCTGATCGGGGGTTATGCTATGTGAAACCCCCCCCCCATAAACTCACCTCACTGCGGTCCTACGGCACATGCGCGGCTGCTTTTCCAATCAGCGCGCTCAGAGCCGCTGAGCTATAGACGTCTAACCCAACGTCTAAGCTCAGTGGCTCCGAGCGCACTGACGGCCGCACCTCGCGCTTCCCTCTAACAGGCAGCGCGCCCGTGCCCTGCTAAAGGGAAAGTAGGGATGCGGCCGCGCCGTGGGACCGGGATGCGGCCTGCACCATTGGACCGGAATTAAGGTAAGTGTAGCTGGGGTGTTTCACACGGCGGGGCATTCCGATTTTGGATGCCCGCGGGGAGAGAATGGATCGGCCCTGGAATCCTGGCCGATCCAGCTGGGTTTCAGTGCACTTTAACTATTATTATTAAGTTCATATCACTATCAGGGCCTACCCCACTGACCGGGCTCTAATCCTTCCTAACTGCAGTGTTGACCACTGTATCCACCCATCACATATATACTTATAGGTCAGATATGACAGCATTACAGCAAGTACACATTGATATAGGAGTTCATGAGGACCAGGGTTGGCGTATAGGGGAGGGCAAAATGGGCAATTGACCAGGGCCCCGTCCCTAAAAGGGGTCTGATCCACTTTTTAGCATACTTTCCGGGTCAATTCAGTACCAGGTGAGAAAAGTACGGAGAGAAAACTGTAATTCACTTTCATTGTCTACCTTGGGGTGATTCAGCACCTGGTAAGAATGTACATCCAGTTGCTGAAAGTCATTCTGCAGTCAGAGCTGTATTTAGGGTCCATGCTGCCCTAGGCGCTATTTATGCTTATGCCCCCCAACCAAGTGGAAGAGGTGGAGAGGGTGGATGAACCAATAGAGGAGGCCATACCTCCCAAGTGTCCCTGATTTGGAGGGACTGTCCCTCTTTTAAGTCCATGTTCCCCTTGTCCCTTGTTGTTCTCATTTGTCCCTCTTTGAGGTATAACATGCAGATCTGCATAAATAAATGATTAATTTGCCTATTCAAAGTGTCTCTATTGTTATGACTGAATCTCTTATCTATCCCTCAATAAGGGGGTGTGGCTTAATTTAACAATTGTCCCTCTTTCCCTCCCTGAAAAGTTGGGAGGTATGGAGAAGGCTACAACAGTGAAGTATGGGGGATGCATGAGCCCGCACATGTGCCGTTAGAGGGGGAAAGGTGAGTTTTAGAGGGGGCAAACTGAGGGGTCACACAGAGGGTGAACCCTCAATCGGGATGTTACGGGGGCACTGAGCAAAACCCGAGAGAACACCAGCAACAGTCTTATAGCCTCTAGGGCTGGTGATTGGTCCGCTTTAAAGTGGACCAACACCCAGGATTTTGACTATCCTGCGTTTTGGTCCACTTTGGTGGGGCACCCCGATCGGGGGTGCCCCGCTGTGTGAAAGCCCCCAGAAAGCCCCAAAAACTCACCTCTCCCCACTCCCACGTGACCGCTGCAGCCAATCCCCGCCGGCGGAAAAGCGGGAGGCAGCGACGGACAAGAGAGCGCACCCGCCGCCGCCTCCCGCGCGTCACTCTTACAGGCCACGCGCCTGAGCCGGCCATTCACAAACGGCCAGCGCGGGTGCGCGTCCTGCTAGAGGGACGCGCGGGAGGCGGCGGCGGGCGCCGCTGGATCGAGGAGCAGGTAGGGATTTAGGGGTTTCTGGGGGGTTTCACACAGCGGGGCACTCCCGATCGGGGTGCCCCGCAGTCAGGAGCTGATCGGTCCGGGAATCTTATAGATTTCCGGGCCGATCATGGGAGGGTGTTGGTCCACTTTAAGTCATGTCCTGGCTGAGAATCAAACATGCGACCCTGCTTCCTCCACCATTAGGCCTTGACTACCCCTTAAAGCGGAACAAAGCCCAGGAATTTGACTTTCCGAGTTTTGTTTGATTTGGGATACAGCACTGTGAGAAACCCCCCAGATCGGCGTGTGCAGACTTGTGGGCATTACATAGTCACACAGCCCATTCTCCCACTGTTTAAAAGTTAACACTGTGGATACATTTTTTTGCTATTCTTTCGTTACTTTTTGAATCGTGTGAATATAGTGCAGCTGCAATTTGCTTTTCATCTTTCAAACCAGTGTTGGCTTACAACCAGAAAAGATTCCAAGCCTAAAATCTGTCCATGTTTATTTCTCTTGTTGCAACCAGTTGTATATGGAATTGTAAGCTATTTATGGTGATGTACTATTTTTTTACCTATATGAAATTAATATGGGCCCAATCTGCAGAGTAAAAAAAGTTAAAAACTATAACTTATAAGCTTAAACAAACCATCATTCCTCTTCACAGCGGGTCGGCGCCCCCCGCCACTCAGTGAGGAACGCGCCAGACCTGGGCGATTGGCTGCTGCTTAAGTGATCACCTGTGTAGAGTGCGGGAGGCGCCGACCCACTGTGAAGAGGGACGGGTGGCACCCGACAGTGAAGAAGAGCCCAACCAGGGGAGGAGAAGGAGGTAGGCTCCGGCGCCATCTTGCCTGGACTCATAAGTGATCTGCGCCATCTTAACCCCCATGTCAAGGAGTTACTTAACCGAATAGGAGTACAAAGAAGTACCCTCCGGCTCAACCGGCCGTTAATTGGAGCATCATCAGTCATACTCGATCTTCAAGTTCTTGGAGGAATCAGTCAAGAGAATCAAAGAAGGGAAACCAACCGGGCCGCAAAAATACTTAACCGAAAAGTAGTCAAGGAGTTACTTAAAGTGGACCAACACCCACGGGTGATCGGCCCGGGAATCTATAAGATTCCCGGGCCGATCACCTCCCTCCCCGCGGGACATCCGAGATCGGGATGTCCCGCGGGGTGAAACCCCCCCAAACACCCCAAACTCCTTACCTTACCTTGCCGCCGCCGCCTCCCTCGCGCCCCTCTAGGTGTGCGCGCGCCCGTGGCGGCCGTCTGCGAATGGCCGGCGCGGGCGCGTCAAGAGGGACGCGCGGGAGGCGGCGGCGGAGGAGCCGCTTGTCTGCGGCTTGTCCGTCGGCGCTGGGAGCGGGGAGAGGTGAGTTTTTCGGGGGGTTCTGGGGGGTTTCACACAGCGGGGCACCCCGATCGGGGGTGCCCCACCGAAGTGGACCAAGACCCAGGATAGTCAAAATCCTGGGTGTTGGTCCACTTTAACCGAATAGGTTACTAGTGATCGGCGCCATCTTGCCTGGACTCATAAGTGATTTACTGCTTTTTATAAAGAAATACAAATAATATTATGCAGAATTGAGTTCAGCCTTTTGGCCCAGCCCTCCACAATATTTTAGTTTCTCATGTGGCCCCATGGAAAAAATAATTGCCCACCCCTGCTCTTGATGGTAAGACTCGAGTGCTCCCTGGGCATTCTTGCCAGCCATGCTTATATGCCCTAGAAAAGGGGTCTACCTACCCGTCCTACCAGGTTTTGGTATCACAGCCTGTTTCAGAATATTCCAATCTATCTTCTGCTATATGATACTGGCTGAACACATTTTAAGCGAGCGGCCGGGAGACAAGCAGGAGAGGAACTTTGGGAATTTGGGATCCATTGATGTGATTTGTTTATTTGGCTTTCCAACCACTCTGAGGGTTTTATTACTCAAAATCACTCCCTGCAACGCTGTACTGGTGTTAGAACCCCCAACATACATCTCATTCATCAATGCCGGGCAGGTTACTACAGCGACTGAGGCACTCTATTACAGTGCCCAATAGCCGATTACAGCGTATACTAGCGGTCGCTCTAAGCGCTTCTGTACAGACGCTCATCTGCCGATACCTGGCGCTAGTAATGAATCAGCCTGCCCATTTCAAAGCATTTCAGTATCCAAAATAGACAGAGCTCTGTAAACAGTATACTCGACATATACGCATATGATTAAGTGCATGTTGGCTCTGGTAGTTCCTCTGAGAGACACCAATAAAAAGCAATTTCTACTATCAATTAAAATTCGGATGAATTACGTGTGTACATATACCTTGACTGACCTGCCTCTCTGGTATAAACCACTCAATTCTTGTCCCCCCCCCCCCCCCCCCCACTTGGGTTTCACCTTCATCTCACCCTAACAGATATACATGCCAGGTCAATGGTGATAACCCCCCTAATGTGTCCTCTCCTACTCACTTCCCCTCTCCTACCTAGTATTAAATACATAGTGGTTTTGAGTAATAAAACCCTCAGACTGGTTGGAAAGCCAAATAAACAAATCACATCAATGGATCCCAAAGTTCCTCTCCTGCTTGTGTGCCGCCCCCTCCCTTTAAAAGTGTTCAGCCAGTATCATATAGCAGTTGTGGGTGACAGTGTAGGGAGGACAGGCTAGGTTGGGGAGTAAGATCGTAGAGAGGGCAGGCTGGGTTGTGGGTGAGAGTTTAGAGAGGGCAGCCTAGGTTGGGGGTGAGAATGTAGCAAGGGAAGGCTGGGTTGTGGGTTGAGAGCATAGGGTGGACAGGTTAGGCTGAAAGATTAGAGAGGACAAGGTGAGGGAGTAAGATTGTAGAGAGGGCAGGCTAGGTTGGCAGTGAGAGCGTAGGGAGGACAGGCTAGGCTGAGAGCTTAGAGAGAACAAGCTAGGTTGAAGTATAGAGTGTAGAAAGAGCAATCTAGGTTTATGATTAGAGCGTAGAAAGAGCAAGCTAGGTTAAAGATTAGAGCATAGAAAGAGCAACCTAGGTTGAGGATTAGAGTGTTGAAAGAGCAAGCTAGGTTGAGGATTAGAGCGTAGAAAGGGCAAGCTAGGTTGAAGATTAGAATGTAGAAAGAGCAAGCTAGGTAGAGGATTAGAGTGTAGAAAAAGCAAGCTAGGTTGAGGTTTAGAGTGTATAAAGAGCAAGCTAGGTTAAAGATTAGAGTGTAGAAAGAACAAGCTAGGTTGATGATTAGAGTGTAGAAAGAGCAAGCTAGGTTGATAATTCGAGTGTAGAAAAACAAGCAAGGTTGAGGATTAGAGTGTAGAAAGAGCAAGCTAGGTTGAGGATTAGAGTGTAGAAAGAGCAAGCCAGGTTGAGGATTTAGATTGTTGAAAGAGCAAGCTAGGTTGAGGATTAGAGTGTAGAAAGAGCAAGCTAGGTTGATGATTAGAGTGTAGAAAGAGCAAGCCAGGTTGAGGATTAGAGTGTAGAAAGAGCAAGCCAGGTTGAGGATTAGAGTGTAGAAAGCGCAAGCCAGGTTGAAGATTAGAGTGTAGAAAGCGCAAGCCAGGTTGAGGATTTAGAGAATTGAAAGAGAAAGCTAGGTTAAGGATTAGAGCGTAGAAAGAGCAAGCTAGGTTGAGGATTAGAGTGTAGAAAGAGCAAGCCAGGTTGAGGATTTAGAGAATTGAAAGAGAAAGCTAGGTTAAGGATTAGATCATAGAAAGAGCAAGCTAGGTTGATGATTAGAGTGCAGAAAGAGCAAGCTAGGTTGGGGATTAGAGAGTAGAAAGAGCAAGCTAGGTTGAGGATTAGAGTGTAGAAAGAGCAAGCTAGGTTGAGTATGATAGTGTAAAAAGAGCACGCGAGGTTGATGATTATAGTGTAGAAAGAGCAAGCTAGGTTGATGATTAGAGTGTAGAAAGAGCAAGCAAGGTTGAGGATTAGAGTATTGAAAGAGCAAGCTAGGTTATAGATTAGAGCATAGAAAGAGCAACCTAGGTTGAGGATTAGAGTGTTGAAAGAGCAAGCTAGGTTGAGGATTAGAGCGTAGAAAGGGCAAGCTAGGTTGAAGATTAGAATGTAGAAAGAGCAAGCTAGGTTGTTGATTAGAGTGTAGAAAGAACAAGTCAGGTTAAGGATTACAGTGTAGAAAGGGCAAGCTAGGTTGAGGATTAGAGTGTAGAAAGAGCAAGCTAGGATGAAGATTAGAGTGTAGAAAGAGTAAGCTAGGTTGATGATTATAGTGTAGAAAGGGCAAGCTAAGTTGAAGATTATAGTGTAGAAAGGGCAAGCTAGGTTAAAGATTAGAGCATAGAAATAGCAAGCTAGGTTGAGGATTAGAGTATTGAAAGAGCATGCTAGGTTGAAGATTAGTGCGTAGAAAGAGCAAGCTAGGTTGTAGATTGGAGCGTAGAAAGAGCAAGCTAGGTTGAGGATTACAGTGTAGAAAGAGCAAGCTAGGTTGAGGATTACAGTTTAGAAAGAGCAAGCTAGGTTAATGATTAGAGTGTAGAAAGAACAAGCTAGGTTGATGATTAGAGCGTAGAAAGGGCAAGCTAGGTTGAAGATTAGAATGTAGAAAGAGCAAGCTAGGTTGAGGATTAGAGTGTAGAAAAAGCAATCTAGGTTGAGGATTAGAGTGTATAAAGAGCAAGCTAGGTTGATGATTCGAGTGTAGAAAAACAAGCCAGGTTGAGGATTAGAGTGTAGAAAGAGCAAGCCAGGTTGATGATTTAGAGTGTAGAAAGAGCAAGCTAGGTTGATGATTAGAGTGCAGAAAGAGCAAGCCAGGTTGAGAATTAGAGTGTAGAAAGAGCAAGCCAGGATGAGGATTTAGAGTGTTGAAAGAGCAAGCTAGGTTGAGGATTTAGAGTGTAGAAAGAGCAAGCTAGGTTGAGGATTAGAGTGTAAAAAGAGCAAGCTAGGTTGAGGATTAGAGTGTAGAAACAGCAAGCTAGGTTGATTAGAGTGTAGAAACAGCAAGCTAGGTTGAGTATGATAGTGTAAAAAGAGCACACAAGGTCGATGATTATAGTGTAGAAAGAGCAAGCTAGGTTGATGATTAGAGTGTAGAAAGAGCAAGCCAGGTTGAGGATTAGAGTGTAGAAAGAGCAAGCCAGGTTGAGGATTAGAGTGTAGAAAGAGCAAGCTAGGATGATGATTAGAGTGTAGAGAGAGCAAGCTAGGATGAAGATTAGAGTGTAGAAAGAGTAAGCTAGGTTGATGATTAGAGTGTAGAAAGAGCAAGCTAGGTTGATTATTAAAGTGTAGAAAGAGCAAGCTAGGATTAGAATGTAGAAAGAGCAAACTAGGTTGAGGATTAGAATGTAGAAAGAGCAAGCTAGGTTGAGAATTAGAGTGTAGAAAGAGCAAGCTAGGTTGAGAATTAGACTGTAGAAAAGATTAGAATGTAGAAAGAACAAGCTAGGTTAATGATTATAGTGTAGAAAGAGCAAGCTAGGTTGAGGATTATAGTGTAGAAAGAGCACACGAGGTTGGGGATTAGAGTGTAGAAAGAGCAAGCTAGGTTGATGATTAGAGTGTAGAAAGAGCAAGCTAAGTTGAGGATTAGAATGTAGAAAGAGCAAGCTAGGTTGAGGATTAAGAGTGTAGAAAGAGCAAGCTAGGTTGAGGATTAGAGTGTAGAAAGAGCAAGCTAGATTGAGGATTAGAGTGTAGAAAGAGCAAGCTAGGTTGAGGATTAGGGCGTAGAAAGAGCAAGCTAGGTTGTAGATTGGAGCGTAGAAAGAGCAAGCTAGGTTGAGGATTACAGTGTAGAAAGAGCAAGCTAGGTTGAGGATTACAGTTTAGAAAGAGCAAGCTAGGTTAATGATTAGAGTGTAGAAAGAACAAGCTAGGTTGATGATTAGAGCGTAGAAAGGGCAAGCTAGGTTGAAGATTAGAATGTAGAAAGAGCAAGCTAGGTTGAGGATTAGAGTGTAGAAAAAGCAATCTAGGTTGAGGATTAGAGTGTATAAAGAGCAAGCTAGGTTGATGATTCGAGTGTAGAAAAACAAGCCAGGTTGAGGATTAGAGTGTAGAAAGAGCAAGCCAGGTTGATGATTTAGAGTGTAGAAAGAGCAAGCTAGGTTGATGATTAGAGTGCAGAAAGAGCAAGCCAGGTTGAGAATTAGAGTGTAGAAAGAGCAAGCCAGGATGAGGATTTAGAGTGTTGAAAGAGCAAGCTAGGTTGAGGATTTAGAGTGTAGAAAGAGCAAGCTAGGTTGAGGATTAGAGTGTAAAAAGAGCAAGCTAGGTTGAGGATTAGAGTGTAGAAAGAGCAAGCTAGGTTGATTAGAGTGTAGAAACAGCAAGCTAGGTTGAGTATGATAGTGTAAAAAGAGCACACAAGGTCGATGATTATAGTGTAGAAAGAGCAAGCTAGGTTGATGATTAGAGTGTAGAAAGAGCAAGCCAGGTTGAGGATTAGAGTGTGGAAAGAGCAAGCCAGGTTGAGGATTAGAGTGTAGAAAGAGCAAGCTAGTTTGAAGATTAGAGTGTAGAGAGAGCAAGCTAGGTTGAAGATTAGAGTGTAGAAAGAGTAAGCTAGGTTGATGATTAGAGTGTAGAAAGAGCAAGCTAGGTTGATTATTAAAGTGTAGAAAGAGCAAGCTAGGATTAGAATGTAGAAAGAGCAAGCTAGGTTGAGGATTAGAATGTAGAAAGAGCAAGCTAGGTTGAGAATTAAGAGTGCAGAAAGAGCAAACTAGGTTGAGGATCAGAGTGTAGAAAAAGCAAGCTAGGTTGAGGATTAGAGTGTAGAAAGAGCAAGCTAGGTTGAGGATTAGACTGTAGAAAAGATTAGAATGTAGAAAGAGCAAGCTAGGTTAATGATTATAGTGTAGAAAGAGCAAGCTAGGTTGAGGATTATAGTGTAGAAAGAGCACACGAGGTTGGGGATTAGAGTGTAGAAAGAGCAAGCTAGGTTGATGATTAGAGTGTAGAAAGAGCAAGCTAAGTTGAGGATTAGAATGTAGAAAGAGCAAGCTAGGTTGAGGATTAAGAGTGTAGAAAGAGCAAGCTAGGTTGAGGATTAGAGTGTAGAAAGAGCAAGCTAGATTGAGGATTAGAGTGTAGAAAGAGCAAGCTAGGTTGAGGATTAGGGCGTAGAAAGAGCAAGCTAGGTTGAGGATTACAGTGTAGAAAAGATTAGAATGTAGAATGAGCAAGCTAGGTTGATGATTATAGTGTAGAAAGGGCAAGCTTGGTTGAGGATTATAGTGTAGAAAGAGCAAGCCAGGTTGAGGATTAGAGTGTAGAAAGAGCAAGCTAGGATGATGATTAGAGTGTAGAGAGAGCAAGCTAGGATGAAGATTAGAGTGTAGAAAGAGTAAGCTAGGTTGATGATTAGAGTGTAGAAAGAGCAAGCTAGGTTGATTATTAAAGTGTAGAAAGAGCAAGCTAGGATTAGAATGTAGAAAGAGCAAGCTAGGTTGAGGATTAGAATGTAGAAAGAGCAAGCTAGGTTGAGAATTAAGAGTGTAGAAAGAGCAAACTAGGTTGAGGATCAGAGTGTAGAAAAAGCAAGCTAGGTTGAGGATTAGAGTGTAGAAAGAGCAAGCTAGGTTGAGGATTAGACTGTAGAAAAGATTAGAATGTAGAAAGAGCAAGCTAGGTTAATGATTATAGTGTAGAAAGAGCAAGCTAGGTTGAGGATTATAGTGTAGAAAGAGCACACGAGGTTGGGGATTAGAGTGTAGAAAGAGCAAGCTAGGTTGATGATTAGAGTGTAGAAAGAGCAAGCTAAGTTGAGGATTAGAATGTAGAAAGAGCAAGCTAGGTTGAGGATTAAGAGTGTAGAAAGAGCAAGCTAGGTTGAGGATTAGAGTGTAGAAAGAGCAAGCTAGATTGAGGATTAGAGTGTAGAAAGAGCAAGCTAGGTTGAGGATTAGGGCGTAGAAAGAGCAAGCTAGGTTGAGGATTACAGTGTAGAAAAGATTAGAATGTAGAATGAGCAAGCTAGGTTGATGATTATAGTGTAGAAAGGGCAAGCTTGGTTGAGGATTATAGTGTAGAAAGAGCACACGAGGTTGAGGATTAGAGTGTAGAAAGAGCAAGCCAGGCTGAGGATTTAGAATGTTGAAAGAGCAAGCTAGGTTGATGATTAAAGTATAGAAAGAGCAAGCTAGGATTAGAATGTAGAAAGAGCAAGCTAGGTTGAAGATTAAGTGTGTAGAAAGAGCAAGCTATTTTGAGGATTAGAGTGTAAAACGAGCAAGCTAGGTTGAGGATTACAGTGTAGAAAGAGCATGCTAGGTTGAGGATTACAGTGTAGAAATAGCAAGCTAGGTTGAGGATTACCCACCACTATGTCCTATTACAAAAGGCTGCACACTGATTAAAAATGTGTAAAAAGTGGGGCAGCCCTGGAGTCCCATCCACAAGTGTATAGAATTTGTAGTAGTGGTCCTAGGGGCTAGCACCTGTAAGAGATATTTTGGGCAGTGTAGTCCTCTTGATTTGTGGATTAGGTTGAGGATTACAGTGTAGAAAGAGAAAGCTAGATTGAGGATTACAGTGTAGAAAGAGCAAGCAAGGTTGAGGATTAGAGTGTAGAAAAGCAAGCTAGGTTGAGGATTAGAGTGTAGAAAAGATTAGAATGTAGAAAGAGCAAGCTATGTTGATGATTATAGTGTAGAAAGAGCAAGCTAGGTTACGGATTTTTGTGTAGAAAGAGCACACAAGGTTGATGATTAGAGTGTAGAAAGAGCAAGCTAGGTTGATGATTAGAGTGTATAAAGAGCAAGCCAGGTTGAGGATTAGAGTGTAAAAAGAGCAAGCTAGGTTGAGGATTAGAGTGTAGAAAGAGCAAGCCGGTTGAGGATTAGAGTGTAGAAAGAGCAAGCTAGGTTGAGGATTAGAGTGTAGAAAGAGCAAGCCGGTTGAGGATTAGAGTGTAGAAAGAGCAAGCTAGGTTGAGGATTAAAGTGTAGAAAGAGCAAGCTAGGTTGAGGATTAGAGTGTAGAAAGAGCAAGCCGGTTGAGGATTAGAGTGTAGAAAGAGCAAGCTAGGTTGATGATTAGAGTGTAGAACGAGCAAGCCAGGTTGAGGATTAGAGTGTAGAAAGAGCAAGCCAGTTTGAGGATTTAGAGTGTTGAAAGAACAAGCTAGGTTGAGGATTAGAGCATAGAAAGAGCAAGCTAGGTTGAGGATTAGAGTGTAGAAAGAGCAAGCTAGGTTGGGGTTAGAGTGTAGAAAGAGCAAGCCAGGTTGAGGATTAGAGTGTAGAAAGAGCACACACGGTTGAGGATTAGAGTGTAGAAAGAGCAAGCTAGGTTGAGGATTAGAGTGTAGAAAGAGCAAGCTAGGTTGAGGATTAGAGTGTAGAAAGAGCAAGCTAGGTTGAGGATTAGAGAGAAGAAAAAGCAAGCTAGGTTGAGGATTTAGAGTGTAGAAAGTGCAAGGTAGATTGAGGATTAGAGTGTAGAAAGAGCAAGCTAGGTTGAGGATTAGGGCGTAGAAAGAGCAAGCTAGGTTGAGGATTAGAGAGTAGAAAGAGCAAGCAAGGTTGAAGATTAAAAGTGTAGAAAGAGCAAGCTAGGTTGAAGGTTAGAGAGTAGAAAGAGCAAGCTAGATTGAGGATTAGAGTGTAGAAAGAGTAGGCTAGGTTGAGCATTAGAGTGTAGAAAGAGCAAGCTAGGTTGAGGATTAGAGAGTGGAAAGAGCAAGCCAGGTTGAGGATTAGAGTGTAGAAGGAGCAAGCTAGTTTGAAGATTAGAGTGTAGAAAGAGCAAGCTAGGTTGAGGATTAGAGTGTAGAAAGAGCATGCTAGGTTGAGGATTAGAGTGTAGAAAGAGCAAGCCAGGTTGAGGATTAGAGTGTAGAAAGAGCAAGCTAGTTTGAAGATTAGAGTGTAGAAAGAGCAAGCTAGGTAGAAGATTAGAGTGTAGAAAGAGTAAGCTAGGTTGATGATTAGAGTGTAGAAAGAGCAAGCTAGGTTGATTATTAAAGTGTAGAAAGAGCAAGCTAGGATTAGAATGTAGAAAGAGCAAGCTAGGTTGAGGATTAGAATGTAGAAAGAGCAAGCTAGGTTGAGAATTAAGAGTGCAGAAAGAGCAAACTAGGTTGAGGATCAGAGTGTAGAAAAAGCAAGCTAGGTTGAGGATTAGAGTGTAGAAAGAGCAAGCTAGGTTGAGGATTAGATTGTAGAAGGAGCAAGCTAGGGTGAGGATTAGAGTGTAGTAAGAGCAAGCTGGTTAAGGATTAGAGTTCAGAAAGAGCAAGCTAGGTTGAAGATCAGAGTGTCTAAAAAGCAAGCTAGGTTGAGGATTAGAGTGTAGAAAAAGCAAGCTAGGTTGAGGATTAGAGTGTAGGAGGAACAAGCTAGGTTGAAGATTAGAGCGTAGAAAGAGCAAGCTAGGGTGAAGATTAGAGCGTAGAAAGAGCAAGCTAGGGTGAAGATTAGAGTGTAGAAAGAGCAAGCTAGGTTGAGGATTAGAGTGTAGAAAGAGCAAGCCAGGTTGAGGATTTAGAGTGTTGAAAGAGCAAGCTAGGTTTCTCTCTTATCAGTCTTTGATAAAGGTAAAACCTTATAGGGGAAGAGAGATAGTAAAAAGGAGGAGGCAGAGTAGAGGGACGGGGAGAGGATGAAAGAGCGAGCATGGAAGGTAGAAAAAAGGGTGTGACACAGTTAAAGTTGCAAAAGAGAAATAGAAAGAATCATGGCAAAGGGATGTATTTGAGCTGGAGGCCCGGTTGTAGTTTACTAGCGGAAGTGGGTCATTAGGCCCAGTAAGAGGTTAAACTACTTAACAGCAGACTAAGGGCCTTATTCATGAAGGGATAGCGTCAGGTAGTGCCTTGTAAATGACAGGTAGCGGCAGGTGAACGCCGGACACAGCACGCAATTACATATTTATAAAGCAGATTCTGGTGAGCGACTGGAACAGTGCCATGTAGCGCCCGATTCATCATCATCATTATTATTATTATCCCAGCCTCAGTGTACAGCGCCGGCGTTCAGCCTTGCAGAGCGACGCGTATTGCCTCTCGCTACCTGTCGCTCTCCCATACATTTCTACAGACGCTCTTTGACTTTTCTTGAAACAGGGGGTTTTTATTATTATTATTTTTAGTTTATTCTCAAATAATGTTGTGACCTCTCCTGGCCTTGAAAAAGCCATGTTTTCCAACTTTTTCCTTTTTTTATATATTTATGCAGAATTGACATGTGTTCATGTCACAATGTTATAACAATGTCATTCCATATGTTTTCACTTTGTTACTGGTGGATACATGTTCAAAAACAGCCTTTAATCACACAGCCTCCGGCTCTGGACTACATCGAAACATTTTTGAGCGCCGGCGATGTTTGAGGCTGTTTTTGTGATGAATATGGTGTGAGTCGGTCGCACTGACCAGTCGCTACCATTCGCTCCCATACAGCGCTGTACTGCTCATATAGCGATTCCCCACAAGGTATTCATCCATGCTGCACAGCGACTGAGGCGCTCTGAACTAGTGAACCACGGCCAAGCACAGCGACTACTAGCGGGCGCTCTGAAATCCGCTCTACAGACGCTCTTCTGTCGCTACCTTCCGCTAGTAATGAATGAAAGTAGTACCTGCCAGTCAGAGCTGCCATAATTAATATGGGCTGCTATTGTGTTGACAGAACAGTGGTGATAAACCTGCCCTGGCCTGGTGCAAAGAACAGCATAGAAATAATGGCTATAACAAGGCTGCCACCTGCTGTACATAAATGGCATTACACTTCTTATATTCTTTATCCCACTTCCCATCCACAATCTGCTGTTACCTCCATGGCTTCATTTTTGTATGTTGGGGTAACTTGTCTAGGTAGTTATCTGCATTCAGGCCACCGCATATAGCTCTCTGCTGCAGTGTGGAGCTGGTTTAGAAGCGTCAATGCTTGCTCCACACCACACCGCATCTTGGTAGCTAGTGCAGACTTTGCAATATGTTGCTATTGGCAATGTACACAGATAGTTGCACAGAACACTGCTGCTGGGCCTGTGTAAGTGAGCTCCCTCACCTCAGCAGCGGCCATAGCAGCAGTGTTCTGTGTGTACAGGACTCGCTTCACTCTTCTTGGTGTATGTTGCCAATAGCAACCGATTGCAGATAGTGAAAGCTAATGAAGCAGCTATAAGCCTGGAATAGATGAAGAATATTATACTTTATAACCTGAGGCTCTGATCATATTAAAGGGAATTGCCCCAAATAGTTGGTTTAGATATGCAGAGGACATTCTGTGAACCACTGTACCACACTATCAGGTTTAAAGTGGAGCAAAACCCAGCTGGAATCTATAAGATTCCCAGGCCGATCCATTCCTTCCTGGCGGGGCATCCAAAATAAGGATGCTGAGCCGCTGAGCTAAGACGCACCTAAGACGTGCAATGCTCAGTGGCTCCGAGCGCGCTGATTGGATGCGAGTAGAAAGAGCAAGCTAGGTCGAGGATTAGAGTGTAGAAAGAGCAAGCTAGGTTGAGGATTAGAGTGTAGAAAGAGCAAACTAGGGTGAGGATTAGAGTGTAGAAAGAGCAAGCTAGGGTGAGGATTAGAGTGTAGAAAGAGCAAACTAAGGTGAGGATTAGAGTGTAGAAAGAGCAAGCTAGGTTGAGGATTAGAGTGTAGAAAGAGCAAACTAGGGTGAGGATTAGAGTGTAGAAAGAGCAAGCTAGGGTGAGGATTAGAGTGTAGAAAGAGCAAACTAGGGTGAGGATTAGAGTGTAGAAAGAGCAAGCAAGGTAAGGATTAGAGTGTAGAAAGAGCAAGCTAGGGTAAGGATTAGAGTGTAGAAAGAGCAAACTAGGGTGAGGATTAGAGTGTAGAAAGAGCAAGCAAGGTAAGGATTAGAGTGTAGAAAGAGCAAGCTAGGTTGAGGATTAGAGTGTAGAAAGAGCAAACTAGGGTGAGGATTAGAGAGTAGAAAGGGCAAGCTAGGGTGAGGATTAGGGTGTAGAAAGAGCAAGCTAAGGTGAGGATTAGAGTGTAGAAAGAGCAAGCTAGGGTGAGGATTAGGGTGTAGAAAGAGCAAACTAGGGTGAGGATTAGAGTGTAGAAAGAGCAAACTAGGGTGAGGATTAGAGTGTAGAAAGAGCAAGCAAGGTAAGGATTAGAGTGTAGAAAGAGCAAGCTAGGGTAAGGATTAGAGTGTAGAAAGAGCAAACTAGGGTGAGGATTAGAGTGTAGAAAGAGCAAGCTAGGGTAAGGATTAGAGTGTAGAAAGAGCAAGCAAGGTAAGGATTAGAGTGTAGAAAGAGCAAGCTAGGGTAAGGATTAGAGTGTAGAAAGAGCAAACTAGGGTGAGGATTAGAGTGTAGAAAGAGCAAACTAGGGTGAGGATTAGAGTGTAGAAAGAGCAAACTAGGGTGAGGATTAGAGTGTAGAAAGAGCAAACTAGGGTGAGGATTAGAGTGTAGAAAGAGCAAGCTAGGGTGAGGATTAGAGAGTAGAAAGAGCAAGATAGGTTTCTCTCTTATCAGTCTTTGATAAAGGTAAAACCTTATAGGGGAAGAGAGATAAGATTGGATGCCGCTGATTGGATGAGCGGCCGTGTATGCGCCGTAGGACCACGGTGAGTTGATCCGGGCGATCTGGGGGGTTTCATATAGCGGGGCACCCCCAATCGGAACAAAACCCGGCAATTTGACTTTCCCGGGAACTGTTCCCTGCCTCCGGGGCATCCCGCATTGGATTGTGTGAAGCAGCATGTCTCCCCATTGGAAACAACGCGATTGGATCTGCAGGGTTTTACACAGCAGGGCATCCCTATTTCAGATGCCTCTGAGAACATCTTTCAGATTCCAGCCTGGACTCTGGTAGGTTTTGTTCCGCTTTAAAATCTGGTTTTGGTCCATCCCACTGGGGCACCCCGGTGTGATGTGTCCTGCTGTGTGAACCCCCCCCCCCAAAACGCTGGGCAAACTCACCCCTCCTTGAGGCCTAAGCGCAGGCGAGGATGCTCGTCCAATCCCCAGCCACACACACTGGCAGCTTGCGCCATCACTTTCTCCCTTCGGCCTACGCACAGCCATTTAGTTGCGGCGGGCATAGCCGTGCACAGCTAAGAAGGGAAGTGAGCGATGCCAACCGCATGTATGCGGCGGGTTCGGGGGAAGGTAAGAATATTAAGTGCCCTGGGGGGTTTCACACAGGTGGGAGGAGTCTCATAGACTCCAGAACGGGTTTTGGTCCATTTTAAAGTGGAAGGTGTGTGTTGTCCACACGTCAGTAACAGGTCTGGGCGTGTGGGGATTCCTTAGGATTTTGAGGCCTGTGGAGTCAGTACACACTCAGTTCTCTTTCTGCAACTTTATTCCACACAACTCTATGTTCAGCAACAGTCAAAAATGACTTAAACCAGACCAACACAACAAACAGTGCTCATATGCATCCCTCCCCAGGGAAATTTACATTACTGCACATAAAAATTCATTTACCTTTTAACCTAACACTTGCTGTGGTAAATTTTAAAAACAAAATGGCGGCTCATGTAGGAAGTGCTGCTGGGCATCCTGTTACTGTGCATTGTCAGTTATGTCAGTTGAATTCAGGCAGCAGCATGGCTCAGATGCTGGGATGCTGGGAGAGGAAGCTCCAAAATGACCGCTACCTTTCTTTTCCAACTGTGTCAGGCTTTTGGTCCGGTTTAAAGAGGAACAAAACACATGAATTTGACTTTCCTGTATGTTGTTCCTCTCTGCGGCGGTGACATCCTGAATTGTGATGCCCTGCTGTGTGTACCAGCTCGCCCCGTTTCACTCACCTTCTTTCCAATCCCACGACGCAGAGCAAGTGCACTGAGCGGCCCGCTCAGCCTATCAGCGCGCTCGCTGTCACTTGGCTCTTTTCTCGCCGGCAGCCGCATCCCCCACCCACCTGGCAGCCATGGCGTGACCGTGCCGCCCATTCAGGAAGGTGGGGCACGCGTGCGCGCGCAGCTAGGGGTAAGCAGGGATGCGGCGAAACGCACAGACGTGGTGTGTTCTTCGGGAGAGGGTGAGTGTTTCGGGGGCTTTCACAAAGCAGGGCAATTTGGGATACCCCAAGAACTGGAACTCAGAAGTCCCTAGAGTCTTCTCGAGGGCCTCCAAAGTTCCTCTTTAAAGTGAACCAAAACCCAGCGCGATCGGTCCGGGAATCTTATAGATCGATTACTTCCCCCCCGGGGCATCCAAAATCAGCATGCCCCGCTGTGTGAAACCCCCCAGGTTGCCCCATGAACTTACCTTGCTTCCCAGTCCAACGGTGCATGTGTGAGCCATGGGCGCATCACTGCTATCCCCCTAGCAGGGAGCGTGCCCAGTCATTTGTGAATGGACGGCACATGCACGCACCTTGTTAGAGGGAAGTGGTGGAGGCGGCCACCAGCGCGCTCGGAGGCGCTGGCCTTAGACACTGTTTTAGATGGCTTGACGTCAGCGCCTCTGATTGGACGACCAGGAAGAGGTGAGATTGTTCGGGCGATCTGGGGGGTTTTCTGGGGTGAAGGACCAAAAGCCAGGATAGTCAAAATCCTGGGTTTTAGTCCACTTGAAGAACAACACACATGAATTTGACTTTCCTGTGTGTTGTTCCTCCTGAATTGGGATGCCCCGCTGTGTGTACCCCCCCAGGTTGCCCCGTTTCACTCACCTTCCTTCCACTCCCACGGCGCAGACTTGGGCGAGAGTGCACAGCCTATCAGTGCACTCGCTGTCACACAGCTCTCCTTGCCCCCGAGGAGGGCTAAGCCGCCTGAGCGACTAAGTAGCCAAGTGGCACCGCCAGCCGCATCCCCTGTCCACTTGTCAGCTGTGGCATGACTGCGCCGCCCATTCATGAAGGTCGGGCGCTGGTGCGCGCACAGCTGGGGGTGAGCGGGGATGCGGCCGAAACACAAAGACGCGGCAAGGGCCTCAGCAGTTCCTCTCTAAAGTGGACCAAAACCTATCGTGATTGGCCTTGGAATCTTAAAGACCAATTCCCTCCCCCCGGGGCATCCAAAATCAGGATTCCCCCCTGTGTGAAACCCCCCAGGTCGCCCCATTCACTTACCTTGCTTTCCGGTCCAACGCCACATGTGTGAGCCACGGCCACATCCCCGCTATCCCTCTAGCAAGGCATTTGTAAATGGCCGGTGCGGGCATGCTCCCTGATAGAGGGAAGCGGGAGATGCAGCCGCAGCGTGCTCGTAGCCGGCTTAGATGGAGTGCCGTCAGTGGCTCTGAGCGAGCTGATTGGACGAGCGGCTGTGCATGCGCCGTAGGATCAGGAAGAGGTGAGTTTGGGCGATCTGGGGAGTTTCACACAGCGGGGCACCCACGATCGTGTTGCCCCTGGGGAAAGGACCGAAATCCAGGATAGTCAAAATCCTGCGTTTTGGTCCACTTTAAGTTTAAACAATGACAATCTCTGCATCCACTGTCTCATTAGGGGCCGGGACTATACAACTTTTAATACCTTTCTGACAGTCTTCAGTGTACTGCTCCTGGATCCTCCTAGGCCCAAATGGATTTTCTCATGCTGTCCTGTTCTACTGGCTTGCCAGGATATTTTGCTTCACTCTCTGTGTGTGTATTAAAGCGGACCAAAACCCACTGAACTTGTGAAATACATTTAGCCTAAGCCTTTGAATTGTCCTGGAACACTGATTTTTGCTGTTGCTCTCTGTAAGATGCCAGGTGATCAGTCATTGCATAGGTGTGGCAATGACATCATTGCCACACACAACAATGGAGGAGGCGGAGCTTTACAGCTAAAACAGGCGCCATTATCTGGGATTAGATTGAAGCAGGAGCAGTATTATGCACTCAATACTCACTCATCACGCTCTGAACTGCTACTGACAATATCAGGAAGTAGCACAGATATTTATCACCTCTGTTTTCCCAGACTGCATTGGGCCTCTTACTGTGATGTCACCAGGGCCGGCTCTAGGTTTGTGGGGACCCTTGGGCAAGAGAGTCTTAGTGATGTCACCTTTCAGCTCCTCTGCCACAAATGAGTCATCTTCTGCTGATGACCGCCTCCGGTCCAGGGCTGTATTTGGTGTTCATGGTGCCCTAGGCACTTTAAGTGCTTGCGCCCCCTTTTTTTAAGTTAGGTCACAGTCCATATAAAAAAAAAAGTGTGTAGGGGATAGGGTGCAATGGGCTAGATGCAGAGAATGTGTGTGGAGGAGGGCACAAAGGGGGAAATGCAGAGAAGCAGACAAGCGTGTTCCAGCTGTTCCATTCTGACATACAGGAGTCACATGATCACACCAGTGGAGGGGAGATGCTCTGGCCTGTGTTCAACCCATTGCCCCCCCTTCACACAAATACACTCTGAATCCTTCTGTGGCTGGGGGGTGTTTGTTAGGAGGCATTAATGTTCTGGCTATATGATTTTTAATTTCTTTTCTTTACTACAGTAGTAAGGGCAGTGTCCTCCCCCCCCCCCCCCTTCCAGGCTGCCACCCTAGGCACGTGCCTAGGGTTGCCTAATGGTAAATACAGCCCTGCTCCAGTCCTGTCTGTCTTTCCTATAGTCACCAATGGTCTTCTAGTTTTTGTTACATTCACTACTGCCACCAATCACCCTTCAGCGCTTACTGCTCACTCCCCTGCCACTAAAGGCTCCATCCATCATTTCTGTCAGTTGTCACCTGGTTCTTTCCACCTCCATTCCAGGCCACCTTCTCCATTTGTTGCTGATCAGCCCCTGTAGCTGAGGCCAGCCATGAGCAGGTCTGCACACAGCACCCGGCATTTGGTGGTTTGGGTCCACTGTAAAATAACACCATGTGCAAGTGTGAGCCTGAGTTGGCCCCTGAAGATGCCAGGGCCCCTGGCAATTGCCCAGGTTCGCCCTGTGCTGGCGCCGGCCCTGGATGTCACTCACTGAAGCTTCTGCTTATTAACTGTGTATCTGCTGTCTCTTATTATATATAGCTTTACTGTTTTCTGTACAGAGATGTCTGTGATGTTTTATGCACCCGTTTATATCCGGGCCACATGTGCACGACTACAGTGGCCTTCTAGGGCTGCTGGGCACCAGAGAGGGTGGAAAGCTGGAAACACCTGTGGAACACATCTGTGGATGACCAGATATTTGGAGAAGGCAGCGCCCCCTAAAGCCAGCGTCTCGGATTGCTACAGAAGTGTGATCCAGAAGGCGAGGCTGGGTTGCCCAATGGTGCAGGTGGTACTGATAGCAACCAAGGACAGCTGGACATCACTGAAGAGCTGAGAACAGAAGGCCACCAACATCCAAAGATGCAGAGGGTCCCTGATCTTCAACGCCACAATGTCTAAGGTGGGAGGTGGACTTCACAAGCAGGGAAGCCCAGGTAGCTTTTATGTAAACAAGATGGGACCCAGCCTAGGAGTAGCCATGAAAGGTAATGATATAGGCAGAACCGGGTTCAGTGTGGTGGAGGCCCTTGGACACAAAATCTGGTGGAGGCCCCAGGTATTTTTTCTCCTTTAAAGTGGACCAAAACCTGGGAATCTATGGGATTGTTCTCTGAGGTTGCTGGGGCCACAATTCTTTACTTGTCTGGACTGGATCTCCTTGGGTGCCTCTTATACTCCTCCTGCAGTGGCCAATCAGCTATGGTGGGGCAGTACTTCACTTAAAGGGACTCTGTAGGCAAAGTGCATACATTA
>CM051238.1:413001528-413411528 GCA_027917425.1 Gastrophryne carolinensis | reverse complement strand
AATTTGCCTAAAGCGTGAGCTGGGGAGCTGCCATTGGCGGACTATGAGACGTGGTTTACTTAGCGGATCGCTTTCAGCCAATAGCAGCCAGGCTCGGGGATGACGATATGGAGGAGGTGCCCGCCCCCCGGTAGTCAATGCTGCTGTGTGAGCTCAGTGAACGGTCGCGCAGGAGGAGAGATGGCGCCCGGCAATGTGATGGGAGCGGCTGAGGACCTGGCCGACCAGGTAACGGTGACCCCCCCCTCCATTAGGTACAGTAGTATAGGCCACGATTTTATCCCTCCCTTGAGCAGCTGCTGGTATGTTCCGCTGTCTTTATTTATTATAGATTTATGGAAGATACCATGTTTTAAATAGGGGGGCGGGGTAAGTAACTGTTGTCTTAGGGTTCATATTGATCTTTTCGGACGTCCTCCATGTCAGCTTTATATTACCGTTCCTATCAAAGCGGTCCTTCACTCTGAATAACAGTCGATCTTATATGTTTCTCACACCCTGTACATACAGATTGCCCACATTAAAAATCATCCTACCTGCATCTACTGCATGTTATGAGCCTTTAAGCATCCAAGATGGCGGCTCGTGTAGCATCAGGCAGCCTGCAAACTGGAAGTGTCTTTTGACTTTGCTCTGCATTCTGGGATTGCTGACCATTTCCTGACCCCAGCTCTGCTCTCTGTGCAAACCACAGCTATAACCCGCCCCCCTGTACTTTATCCCACTCTCCTCAGTAAGTGTGATGCTTCTGAGTCAAGATGGTGGTGCCCGTATCCTAGAGTCCTGAACAGAGTTGCAGCCCAGTGGGGGGAAAAATAATAAGTGACTAAAAACTTAAAATATATTAATTTTAGATGCTGGTGAATCGGGTTTGGGCTTTTCAATAAATTATGGTGAAGGTCCGCCCTTTCAAAGCCAATGGGCAAGCCGCGGCTTCCCAGATGCTGTGTGACTACAACTCCCAGCATGCTTCTATGCTTGCAGCATAATGGGTGCCTTTAGGTGGCCATATACAGCCTGATAATTGCAAGCCATATATGACTGGTTGGCCTTATACTGCACGGCTTCCATTAACTTAAATCGGACCTTCACCATCATTTAATGAAAAGCCCAAACCCTCCCCAGCATCTAAAATTAATATATTTTAAGTTTTTAGTTACTTATTATTCTTTCCCCCACTGGGCTGCAACTCTGTTCAGGACTCTAGGATACGGGCGCCGCCATCTTGACTCAGATGCATCACACTTACTGAGCAGAGGAGAGTGGGATAAAGTACAGGGGGGCGGGTTATAGCTGTGCTTTGCACAGGCAGAGCAGAGCTGGGGTCAGGAAAAGGTCAGCAGTCCCAGAATGCAGAGCAGCACATTTAGAAAACACTCCCTGTTTGCAGGCTGCCTGATGCTCCATGATCCACCATCTTGGATGTTTAAAGTGGACCAACACCCATGGGTGATCGGCCCGGGAATCTATAAGATTCCCGGGCCGATCACCTCCCTCCCCGCGGGACATCCGAGATCGGGATGTCCCGTGGGGTGAAACCCCCCCCCCCCCAAACCCCTTTACCTTATCTTCGAAAAACCCGAAAAACTCGCCTCTCCCCGCTCCCAGCGCCGACGGACAAGGAATCTGACAGTCCCGGACAAGCGGCTCCTCCGCCTCCCTCGCGCCCCTCTAGGCGTGCGCGCGCGCGCGCGCCGGCTGTCTGTGAATGGCCGGCGCGCGCGCGTCAAGAGGGACGCGCGGGAGGCGGCGGCGGAGCAGCCGCTTGTCCGGGACTGTCAGATTCCTTGTCCGTCGGCGCGGGGAGAGGTGAGTTTTTCGGGTGATCGGGGGGGTTTCACACAGCGGGGCACCCCGATCGGGGTGCCCCACCGAAGTGGACCAAGACCCAGGATAGTCAAAATCCTGGATGTTGGTCCACTTTAAAGGCTCATAACATGCAGTAGATGCAGGTAGGATGATTTTTAATGTGAGCAATCTGTATGTACAGGGTGTGGGAAACATAGAAGAGAGGCTCTTATTCAGGGTGAAGGTCCGGATTAATGTGAGCAATCTGTATGTACAGGGTGTGGGAAACATATAAGATAGGCTCTTATTCAGGGTGAAGGTCCGGATTAATGTGAGCAATCTGTATGTACAGGGTGTGGGAAACATAGAAGAGAGGCTCTTATTCAGGGTGAAGGTCTGCTTTAACTCCCAACTTTTCAGGGTGGGTTAGAGGGACTTTTGTTAAGTTAGGCCACACCCCTGATCAAAGCAAGTCATAGGACTGATTGGCCAGCCTATAGCTGGACAAATACAACCATGTAAAAGCAAGTCGTACAATGGAAACACTCTGACCCTTTTCAGGAAGCAGTTAAACCGGCTGAATGATTTGGCTGCCATGTACAGCCCATATCTATTGTGTGTGGGTGCGCCCACTTTATCTCCTGAATGGGGGGGATCAATACCCTGGGGCAGCGATACTCAACTGGCGGACCGAGATCCGAATGCAGACCTCAGATTTCTGGACCCCTGCCCTGATAGCCCTGCACTCAGTTGCTCCTGTGTTGCATAGTCTCCCTGCCAGTGTCATGGCTCCCTGGCACTTAGCATTACAATATGAAGTACTGCACAGGCAGGAAGTGGCATTGCAAGGTGCACACAAATTTTGTTTCTCTGTCTCCTTGCCCTATTCATTTCTTTCCCCCTTCGTCCCAGCTCAGCCCCATCTACCATTGCTTGTCCCACCATCTTGTCCCCCCCCCCCAGCTCAGCCCCATCTATTCCTGTCCACCCAGCTTTGCCCCATCCCATCCCCATCCGTTTCGGTCTCTCCAGCTTTGCCCATTCATTTCTGTCCTTCTAGTTCTGCCCATCTATCCCTTCTCCCAGCTGCTTATTGCCTGCACAGAATGCAAGGGGGGGGGGGGGGGGGTTAAAGGTTCTGTGGGGCCAAAAAAAGCTCCTTTTTTTCCCCTTGCCCAATAGGATTTTAAGGGGGGTGGCCAGGCAGACTTTTTTAAATTTACCTGTGGAATCTATAGTCCCTCCCCCAGTGTGCTGATTTCTAACTATCTACCCCCGCAACCACCCTCCGCCCGGACCTTTGCCTCTCACCTGATGCCTTTTACCTTTACAAAAAGTGCTTGAGTACCCTGCCCTAGGGCAACCCATTTAATTCAATGTACCGTACTCGCTGTATATTCTCTGTATAAAGCATAGTTGGGGTTTCCAGCTCCAAAAGGCACTGAAGAAGCTAGTCAAGGCGAAACTAGTCTGCCGTTATTAGCTATTGGAGGCACCGATATGGGATCCCTATCTATGTATTTTTACTATGTATTTTTGTTATGTATGTAAAACATTATATATATATATATATATTATATATATAATCACATTGGCGAGGTTAATCTGTTTTGAGCTCCAAACATAAACTAATTGGCTAGGGGAATGGTCTCAAACCTCCCTGCCCTTTCTTCCAAATCTTACTGTGGAGCCCTAACTTACTACCAGCCCACCCCACTGTGGGGTTTTACCATGTGTGTCCATTTTCCACTGTTCTTTGTCTGGACATCTTTTTAGGATATTGGAGGGTCAAGTAACATTCAGGCTGACCCCATTCACAGGGGCCAACCTTTTGTATACTTTAATAATTTCAACCCATTGAAGGTCACAAAGATCGTCTGTCACCCAGTCAGATCTTGGCTTGCTTCGTAGTGGCCGTTGCGTTTGTCCCCAGTGTGGCAATCAGATTGTACAGTATATGGGCACCATTACCTTTTCTAGAGAGTAGGTTACCCTATGTTTTATTTACCCAGCAGCTAATCGGATGTCCTGCTGTGACTCCCGGCTGCTCCAGTTTGGCACGCTGTTCTGGCGCAGGGCCTGTTTACATGCCTCTGCCATTTATCCGTCACGGTACACGTTGTGCCGGCAGGTCGGGTTGATTACTTTTGTATATTTATACCGTGAAAATAAAAAACCCAGCTCCAGCCAAAAAAAAAAATAACATTCATGTTAGAAAAAAGTTTGGCTTAGTGCAGACATGCTCATCCTGTTGCCCTCGGGGCTGTTTAATTTGGCCTCCTACTTGGTGTTTAGAAATTAGAACGGACAAGTAAAGTTAAACAGAGACTCAGGATGGGAAGTTGCCAGGAGGATGATATAGGATCAGGGCCGGCGTCAGCACCCGGCAAGCCGGGGCAGCTGCCGGGGGCCCAATGACAGGACCAGCCTTTGGGATGTATGACGGCACTTGACTGGCGGCGGACTGGGAAGGCACTGCCGCAGCTGGTGCCCACAACGGGGCATCTCGATTTAGATCCCAGGGGAGGAAGTGCTGGGTTTTGTTCTGCTTGACCACCAGCTGATTTCCTATCCCTGCAGCATCCCAATCTGTGATACCCTACTGTGTGAAACCCCCTGGGATCGCTGGCATACCCACTATGCAAGCAATTCCACCCCTGAGTTTTGGTCCGCTTCACAGGGGCATCCCCCTGGTTTGGCTGGTAACTCAAACTGGCGATCCCACAGTGCATTCACCAGATCCAGGAAAGTAATTATCAAAGGCGGATGGGGCTCACACAGAGGGGCACCCAAAATCAGCACAATCTAGATTTGTTTAGACTCCGAGGTCAGGTTTAAAGGATTTTGATGCTCTTTAAGTAGACCAAAACTAGAGTTTTGTTTCAAATAGCATTGTCCTTAGGGGGCATCTAGATTTGGGACGTCCCTCAGTGATGTGACGCAACTCTTCACCACAAAGGGGCCACTGAGACCATGCCGCCCAAGGGCCCACGTAAACCTGGAGCCGGCCCTGTATAGGAGGATCATATTGGTAGATAACAAGTGACAGTTTGGTTGGTGGTGGTATCCCAAGAACCCCAGATGGCGATATAGGAGAAATCCTTATACAACACCATTGGGGCCTATGAGTGACATCTCGGCCATAACAATCAGGTAATAATTTTGAACTGTATACTTGGCATTGATAGAAATTTGGGGATTGTAGATAGGTCCACTTTAACCTTATCCCTGCTTCTGCTGATTCTTTATCAATCTTTTTATTGTGTATATTCTGAACATTATTCTATAAGCATAATACTGTTCATACACAGAATTTAAAGTGGACCGTCACCCAGGGGTGATCGGCCTGGGAATCTATAAGATTCCCGGGCCGATCACCTCCCTCACCGCGGGACATCCGAGATCGGGATGTCCCGCGGTGAGGGACCCCCCCCCCCCCAAAAACGTACCTCATCATCAGCGGCGGCGGCCGTCGCCTCCCACGCGCCCCTCTAGACGTGCCCGCGCTGGCTGCTTGTGAATGGCGGGCGCGCGCACTGTCAGAGGGGCGCGCGGGAGGCGGCGGCGGACGCGCTGTGTTGTCCGCCACTGTCACCCGCTTGTCCATCGGTGGTGATTGATCAGCGCGGCCACGTGGGAGCGTGGTGAGGTGAGTTTTCGGGGCTTTCTTGGGGGTTTCATACAGCGGGGCACCGCCAATCGGGGTGCCCCCCTGAAGTGGACCAAAACCCAGGATAGTCAAAATCCTGGGTGTTGGTCCACTTAAATTGTCTGTAATCTTTAAAGTGACAGTCAGAAGCTTATTCACTGCACACAAGAAAATCGATTCAAGAGTTACTAAAAAAGTTCAATTCAAATAAAGAAAAATAACAACCCCTATGAGGGGGAAAGGAGATAAGAGGGGGAGTAAAGGAAGGGGTCGAGGAAAGATCAGATGCTCATTAGGTTTACATCAAAATCTGTAGGGAGAAAATTCCGAACCCAAGGTTTCCACACCTTCCTGAACAGCTCCAAAGTCCCATTGTGAATGGCGGACATTTTTTCCATGGCCATAATGCAGTTAACCTTGTTTTTAAAGGCGTTGAAGCTCAAGGTGGGGGACCTCCAAGCCCCGGCTATCACCAGCTTTGCCCCGATAGGATATAATACATCAACCGCTTTTTCAGTCTAGAACTGTGGGGGATTGGGGCGTTGAGGAGAGCTACCCAAGGGTACAGATCTACCACATACCTTGCTGAGAACTCTTAAGATTTCTTGACCAAAATCCCCTAACTACTGGGCAATCCCACCACACATGCCGGTACGACCCTGGTGAGAGGCACCCCCGGAAGCAGTTCCCCTGACCTGCTTCTGCTGATTAACTTCCCCAATGTGTGAACCCCCCCATGCAGGCCCTTAATCAATCCACTTTCCAGCAGTTCCGGGCCTCATCCCCAGCTTACCTGTGCCCAGGGCTGTATTTACCATTAGGTAACCCTAGGCACGTGCCTAGGGTGGCAAACTGGAAGGGAGAGGACAGTGCCCTTACTACTGTAGTAAAGAAAAGAAATTAAAAATCATATTGCCAGAACATTAAAAGTGGACTGTCACCCAGGGGTGATCGGGCCAGGAATCTATAAGATTCCCGGGCCGATCACCTCCCTCACCGCGGGACATCCGAGATCGGGATGTCCCGCGATGAGGGACCCCACCCCCCCAAAACCCCCCAAAACCTTACCCCATCGGTGGCGGCCGCCGCCGCCTCCCGCGCGCCCCTCTAGACGTGCGTGAATGGCCGGCGCGGGCGCGCGCACTGTCAGAGGGGCGCGCGGGAGGCGGCGGCGGACGCGCTGTGTTGTCCGCCGCTGTCACCTGCTTGTCCGTCGGCCACGTGGGAGCGTGGTGAGGTGAGTTTTGGGGGCTTTCTGGGGGGGTTTCAAACAGCGGGGCACCCTTAATCGGGGTGCCCCCCTGAAGTGGACCAAAACCCAGGATAGTCAAAATCCTGGGTGTTGGTCCACTTTAATGCCTCCTAACAAACACCTCCCAGCCCTAGAAGGATGCAGAGTGTATTTGTGTGAAGGGGAGGGCAATGGGATGAACGCGGACCAGAGCATCTCCCCTCCCCTGGTGTGGTCATGTGACTCCTGTATGTCAGAATACAGTAAAAGATGGAAGATGCTTGTCTGCTTCTCTGCATTTCCCCCTTTGTGCCCTCCTCCACACACATACTCTGCATCTAGCCCATTGCACCCTTTCCCCCTCTACACTTTTTTTTATATGGACCGTGACTTAACTTAAAGTGGACCGTCACCCTCGCGTGATCGGCCGGGGAATCAATAAGATTCCCGGGCCGATCACCTCCCTCCCCGCGGGACATCCGAGATCGGGATGTCCCGCGGGGTGAAACCCCCCCCAAACACCCCAAATCCACCTACCTTGTCTTCGGCGGCCGCCGCCGCCTCCCTCGCGCCCCTCTAGACGTGCCCGCGCCGGCCGTCCGTGAATGGCCGGCGCGGGCGCGCGCACGTCAAGAGTGACGCGCGGGAGGTGGCGGCGGAGGAGCCGCTTGTCCGGTCCTGTCAGACCGCTTGTCCGGCCGCGCTGATTGGACGGCGCGGCCACGTGGGAGCAGGGAGAGGTGAGTTTTCCGGGTGTTTGGGGGGGTTTCACACAGCGGGGCACCCCGATCGGGGGTGCCCCACCGAAGTGGACCAAGACCCAGGATAGTCAAAATCCTGGGTGTTGGTCCACTTTAAAAAAAAAAAAAAAAGGGGGGGTGCAAGCACTTGAAGTGCCTAGAGCACCATGAACACCAAATACGGCCCTGCCTGTGCCCAGTCATTTTGATAGGCAGGTGAAGGGGGAGCGCTGCACACTGGAGGGAAGCCAGGGATGCCCCTTATTCCTATACCCGTGTCAACGCTCTGTCCAAAATGACGATTAATGCCAGGCATTAGTATGCCCCCCATAAAGCACTGATTGGACGAGAGCCTGCACATGTGCCATGGGAATGGCAGAAAGGTGAGCTGGGAGGCTTTGGGAAGTCCGAGGTAAACTGACCTATCGCCAGGATAGTAAAAATCCTGGTGATGGGTTGAATATCCTTAAAGCGGACCAAAACCCACATTTTTATACCAGACATTCAGCCTCATATAATGAAAAGCCCAAACCCTTTAAAAACAATTACCCAGCATTTTAAATGAATATGTTTACCTTTTTAGTCACTTTTTATTCTTTCCCCACTGGGCTGCAACTCTGTTCAGGACTCTAGGATATGGGCGCAGCCATCTTGCCTCAGAAGCATCACATACTGAGGAGAAGAAAGGGTCAAAAGTGCAGGGGGCAGGGTTATAGCTGTGCTAGAGCAGAGCTGGGGTCAGGAAAAGCACAGCAATCCCAGAATGCAGAGCAGCATAGTCAGAAGACACTTCCTGTCTGCAGGCAGCCTGAGACTCCATATGCTGCCATTTTGGATGTTTAAAGGCTCAGAAAATGCAGTAGGTTTAGGTAGGATGATTTTTTTTTTATGTGAGCAATCTGTATGTACAGGGTGTGGGAAACATAAAAGATATTCTTATTTAGGGTGAAGGTCCGCTTTAAAATTTTATTTAGATGAGTAAGATCAATACTCACCCAGCCTATCATAGAAACATAGAAGGGTGATGGCAGAAGGAGACCATACGGTCCATCTAATATATATATATATATATATATATATAATATATAATTATATATATATATTTCTCTTTATCTTAGTATAGATGGAGGCTTATCCCAGGCATGTTTAAATTCAGTGACTGTCGATTTTTGCAACTACCTCTGCTGGAAGTTTGTTCCAATTATCTACCACACTTTCTGTATAATAATATTTTCTAACATTGCTCCTGATCTTCCCCCCGACTAGCTTCAGGTTGTGCCCCCTTGTTCTAACATTAAAGCGGCCCTTCACTCTGAATAAGAGTCTATCTTATATGTTTCCCACACCCTGTACATACAGATTGCTCACATTAAATATCATCCTACCTGCACCTACTGCATGTTATGAGCCTTTAAACATCCAAGATGGCGGCTTATGGAAGCTGCCATCTTATCAGGCAGCCTGCAAACAGGAAGTGCCTCCTGACTGTGCTGCTCTGCATTCTGGGACTGCTGATCTTTTCCTGACCCCAGCTCTGCTCTGTCTGAGCAAAGCACAGCTATAACCCACCCCCCTGTACCTTATCCCACTCTCCTTTCCTCAGTAAGTGTGATGCTTCTGAGTCAAGATGGCGGCGCCCGTATCCTAAATTCCTGAACAGAGTTGCAGCCCAGTGGGGGAAAGAATAATAAGTTAGTGACTAAAAACGTTCTTTCCTCCAGACTGTACAGATTCATCAGCCAATCAGATTGCTTTGGAGCTGACGCTTTTTCTTTCGCTTCCTGTGTTTGCAGTTCCTCCGGGTCACCAAGCGCTTCCTGCCCCATGTGGCTCACCTGTGCCTGATCAGCACCTTCCTGGAGGACAGCATCCGCATGTGGCTGCAGTGGCACGAGCAGCGCGACTACATCGACATGACGTGGGGCTGCGGCGCGGTCCTGGCCACCATCTTCGTGTTGGTGAACATGCTGGGCCAGCTGGGTGAGTATTGTGTCCTCACTGCAGCAATGCGTCGCCGCTAACCAGGAGCAAATCGGCTGCGCGCCCCCTTCCAGGCGTGTGACTGCAGCCAGACACAGAATCATAGAGGGAGGCACTCAAAAAATGTATAAAAAATGTATATTTTATTCCGTATCACTAAATAAATCGCCACACATAACCACTACACAATTAAAGTGGACCAACACACAGGGCCGATCAGATCTTTCCCTGCGGGGCATCCGAAATCGGGATGCCCCGCGGGTTGAAACCCTCCAGGACGCCCAGAAACCTTACCTTATCCCCGTTCCAATGGCGCATGCCCGGGCCGCATCTCGCACTTCCCGGTCCGGCCGTTTGTCAATGGTCGGCGCGGGCGCGCTCCCTGTTAGAAGGAAGCGCGAGACGCGGCCTCCAGCGTGCTCAGAGCCGCTGTGGTTGTCCGTCGCTTGTCCGTACATACCACAGCGTCTCTGAGCGCTCTGATTGGAGGAGCGCTCGCGTAGGAGCGGGGTGAGGTGAGTTATTTAAGGCGATCGGGGGGGTTTCACGCAGTGGATCGGGGTGCCCTGCGGAAGTGGACCAAAACCCAGGATAGTGAAAATCCTGGGTGTTGGTCCACTTTAAAATCCCTTAAACACATAATGAAACAATACATATAAGACAACCAACATAAAAGTGTGAAGAGCACTGGCACATAAATATCAATCAGCATCTATATCTAAAACACATAAACACAAGTGATCTAATCCGTGCAAATAATGTGCAAATCCTGCCTATGATCTGGATCCTATATCAAATAACTATAAAGTGCAACCAATCAATAGATACAAATACAATGTATAATCACAAACAGAACCTACTAAATCCCCTATAAGAAATATAAATGACCACATGTAGATGCTGGTATCAATCAACCATTAAATACCAAATACAGCGCAAAAATATATCCAACCAAAATATGCTCAAGGTATCACAGCTATGCCAGTAAAGGGTCTCCCACCGCCTACAGCACCAGGATCCACGCGTTCCGTGGGTGTATCCCCCACTTCATCAGGCTGACTGCAGCCAGACGACCGCCATGTTCAAAAGTCGTGACTGGCAGATTCCCAGCCTCAGTAGGGTTTTGGCCTCCTTCTTGTTCGGTTCAGGTGAGGTTTAGGTTTGAAATGAAATTAATATATCAGGCCCACTACGCGGTGGTGCACCACTGAATGTCTCTGCATACCACGTTCAAGCCGTGGCACAGGCTGAGAAGCGCTGCTTTAGACTAATGGAACATCCTTTCTTTTTTTTTCCACAGCTGGATGTGTCCTTGTCTTGACCAGGAAGTTTGTCCCATACGCTTGCCTGGGCCTCTTCGTCATCATCTTTCTCCAGGTCAGTGGCGGTATTGGGTGCCCCCGTATACATGCGTAACATCCGCTGCACCCCACATCCAACCAATCCCGGTCACCCTCCTTCTCAGAGGCCTAGCTAGGCTTTCTGGCACCCAGGGCAAAGATTTGAAATGGTGCCTCCCCACCTGTGCTGAAGTCCCCCTTTGGTGCCCCCCTGACCTGCTACACCTGGGGCAAGTGACCCCCCCCCCTGCTCCCCCCCTAGCTACACCCCTGCTCCTCCTTATCCAGCACATAGACACTCCAAAGACTTGTACACACTTGTGATTAGTGTTTTATTAATACTAATATTAGCTGGGTTTTGCCCTGCTTTATGAGCTTTAGCCCTACTCATACTGTGCATTTGTGCAGCAATGCTGCCTTTTAGTGGCCACCTCATGTAACTGCAGCTTTGTTCTGTCCCCCAACATGCTTGGTTGCCACTATTCATGGGCATTGCTATTTCCATTCCTGTGATGATGTCTTGCTTTTTAAATGTTGATTGAAAGTTTTTTTTTTTTTTCTTTTTCTTTCTTTCTTTCTTTTAAGACAATTATATACAACATCATGTGGGATCCCAAGTTCCTCACCAGGTGAGTGTATTTCCTATTCTCTTAACCACCTCTGGATCTCAATACTCCTTTCATCCACCAACTGATACTGGCAGGCTGATTCATAACTAGCGCCAGGTATCAGCAGATGAGCGTCTGTACAGCGGCGCTAAGAGCGACCGCTAGTAGACGCTGTGATCGGCTATCGGGCGCTGTTAAAGTGGACCAACACCCTGAGGTGATCGGCCCGGGAATCTATAAGATTCCTGGGCCGATCACCTCACACACCGCGGGACATCCGAGATCGGGATGTCCCGCGGTGAGGGACCCCCCCCCCCCCCCTGAACACCCCAAATCCACCTACCTGGTCTTCGGCAGCGGCCAGCCGCCGCCGCCTCCCTCGCGCCCCTCTAGGCGTGCGCGTGCCCGCGCCGGCCGTCTCTGAATGGCCAGTGCGGGCGCGCACACGTCAAGAGTGACGCGCGGGAGGCGCCGACGGGCAAGCTGCTTGTACGTTGCTGTCAATCAGCTTGTCCGTCGGCGCCGATTGGACGGCGCGGCCACTTGGGAGCGGGGAGAGGTGAGTTTTGGGGGCTTTCTGGGGGGTTTCACACAGCGGGGCATCCCCGATCGGGGTGCCCCGGGGAAGTGGACCAATACCCAGGATAGTCAAAATCCTGGGTGTTGGTCCACTTTAAAGAGCGTCTCATTTGCTGTAGTAACCTGGCCGGCATTGGTGAATGAGATGTATGTTGGGAGTTCTAACACCAGTACAGCATTGCAGGGAACGAGAGGTAGCGCCAGCTCATTGCGACCAACTCTCAGCGACTCACACCATATTCAACAAAAAACACACACAGAGCGTCAGTGCTCTAAAGCTGGGCGCTGTAGCATAGAGCGCCAGACGCTGTGTGATTAAAGTCTGTTTTTGAACACACATCCACCAGTAACAAAGCGAAAACACATGGAATGACATTGTTGTAACACTGTGACATTAATACTTTAGTGCCAGATCTGTAATGACAATTCTGCATAAAAATATATAAAAAATCAAAAAAGTTTTTAAAAATGACTCTTTCTAGGCCAGGAGAGGTCACACAATTATTTGAGAGAAAAATAAATTAATAAACACAAAAAAACCTATTTAAACAGAAGAAAAGGAAGGTCCATTGAAAAGTATGGGAGAGCGACAGGTAATACCTGGTGCTCCGGAAGGCAGAGCGCCGGCGCTGTACGCTGAGCTGCCTGTAATGATGAATCGGACGCTACATGGCGCTGTTAGTCGCTCACCAGAATCGCCTTCATAAATGTGGTATTGCGTACAGCGCCCGGCGTTCACCAAACGCTGCCTGCCGCTTACAAGGCACTACCTGCCGCTATCCCTTGATGAGTAAACCCCATAATAGTCAACCTGACCCATTGCACCCAGTGCTTGCCAGACCACCTGCAGCCTTGATCCCTCTTGTGCAGAGATGTCTGTCTTCTTCTATCAGCAGTTGGGCTGGCGGTACGTTCCCCTGCCAGCAGCAGTTAATAATTGGAGGGGAAGGCGCATCCTGTCTGGCAATGCAAATTACTCTCATCGCGGGGGAGTGTAGGTGTGCTGCCAGCATAGGGTCACAAGCCAGCATAGGGTCACAAGCTAGCATAGGGTCACAAGCTAGCATAGGGTCACAAGCCAGCATAGGGTCACTAGCCAGCATAGGGTCACTAGCCAGCATAGGGTCACAAGCTAGCATAGGGTCACAAGCTAGCATAGGGTCACAAGCTAGCATAGGGTCACTAGCCAGCATAGGGTCACTAGCCAGCATAGGGTCACTAGCCAGCATAGGGTCACAAGCTAGCATAGGGTCACTAGCCAGCATAGGGTCACAAGCTAGCATAGGGTCACTAGCCAGCATAGGGTCACAAGCTAGCATAGGGTCACAAGCTAGCATAGGGTCACAAGCTAGCATAGGGTCACTAGCCAGCATAGGGTCACTAGCCAGCATAGGGTCACTAGCCAGCATAGGGTCACTAGCCAGCATAGGGTCACAAGCTAGCATAGGGTCACAAGCTAGCATAGGGTCACAAGCTAGCATAGGGTCACTAGCCAGCATAGGGTCACTAGCCAGCATAGGGTCACTAGCCAGCATAGGGTCACTAGCCAGCATAGGGTCACTAGCAGCCAGCATAGGGTCACTAGCAGCCAGCATAGGGTCACTAGCAGCCAGCATAGGGTCACTAGCAGCCAGCATAGGGTCACTAGCAGCCAGCATAGGGTCACTAGCAGCCAGCATAGGGTCACTAGCAGCCAGCATAGGGTCACTAGCAGCCAGCATAGGGTCACTAGCAGCCAGCATAGGGTCACTAGCAGCCAGCATAGGGTCACTAGCAGCCAGCATAGGGTCACTAGCAGCCAGCATAGGGTCACTAGCAGCCAGCATAGGGTCACTAGCAGCCAGCATAGGGTCACTAGCAGCCAGCATAGGGTCACTAGCAGCCAGCATAGGGTCACAAGCTAGCATAGGGTCACTAGCCAGCATAGGGTCACTAGCCAGCATAGGGTCACAAGCCAGCATAGGGTCACAAGCCAGCATAGGGTCACAAGCTAGCATAGGGTCACAAGCTAGCATAGGGTCACTAGCCAGCATAGGGTCACAAGCTAGCATAGGGTCACAAGCTAGCATAGGGTCACAAGCTAGCATAGGGTCACTAGCCAGCATAGGGTCACTAGCAGCCAGCATAGGGTCACTAGCAGCCAGCATAGGGTCACTAGCAGCCAGCATAGGGTCACTAGCAGCCAGCATAGGGTCACTAGCAGCCAGCATAGGGTCACTAGCAGCCAGCATAGGGTCACTAGCAGCCAGCATAGGGTCACTAGCCAGCATAGGGTCACTAGCCAGCATAGGGTCACAAGCCAGCATAGGGTCACAAGCTAGCATAGGGTCACAAGCTAGCATAGGGTCACAAGCTAGCATAGGGTCACTAGCCAGCATAGGGTCACAAGCTAGCATAGGGTCACAAGCTAGCATAGGGTCACAAGCTAGCATAGGGTCACTAGCCAGCATAGGGTCACTAGCCAGCATAGGGTCACTAGCCAGCATAGGGTCACAAGCTAGCATAGGGTCACAAGCTAGCATAGGGTCACAAGCCAGCATAGGGTCACTAGCAGCCAGCATAGGGTCACTAGCAGCCAGCATAGGGTCACTAGCAGCCAGCATAGGGTCATTTGCCAGCATAGGGTCACTAGCCAGCATAGGGTCACTAGCCAGCATAGGGTCACTAGCCAGCATAGGGTCACAAGCTAGCATAGGGTCACAAGCTAGCATAGGGTCACTAGCCAGCATAGGGTCACTAGCCAGCATAGGGTCAGAAGCCAGCATAGGGTCACAAGCTAGCATAGGGTCACTAGCCAGCATAGGGTCACAAGCCAGCATAGGGTCACAAGCCAGCGTAGGGTCACAAGCCAGCGTAGGGTCACTAGCCAGCATAGGGTCACTAGCCAGCATAGGGTCACTAGCCAGCATAGGGTCACAAGCTAGCATAGGGTCACAAGCTAGCATAGGGTCACAAGCTAGCATAGGGTCACAAGCTAGCATAGGGTCACTAGCCAGCATAGGGTCACAAGCTAGCATAGGGTCACAAGCTAGCATAGGGTCACAAGCTAGCATAGGGTCACAAGCTAGCATAGGGTCACTAGCCAGCATAGGGTCACTAGCCAGCATAGGGTCACAAGCCAGCATTGGGTCACAAGCCAGCATAGGGTCACAAGCTAGCATAGGGTCACAAGCTAGCATAGGGTCACTAGCCAGCATAGGGTCACAAGCCAGCATAGGGTCACAAGCCAGCATAGGGTCACAAGCTAGCATAGGGTCACAAGCCAGCATAGGGTCACTAGCCAGCATAGGGTCACTAGCCAGCATAGGGTCACAAGCCAGCATAGGGTCACAAGCCAGCATAGGGTCACAAGCCAGCATAGGGTCACTAGCCAGCATAGGGTCACTAGCCAGCATAGGGTCACTAGCCAGCATAGGGTCACAAGCCAGCGTAGGGTCACAAGCCAGCGTAGGGTCACAAGCCAGCGTAGGGTCACTAGCCAGCATAGGGTCACTAGCTAGCATAGGGTCACAAGCTAGCATAGGGTCACAAGCTAGCATAGGGTCACAAGCTAGCATAGGGTCACAAGCTAGCATAGGGTCACAAGCTAGCATAGGGTCACAAGCTAGCATAGGGTCACAAGCTAGCATAGGGTCACTAGCCAGCATAGGGTCACAAGCTAGCATAGGGTCACAAGCCAGCATAGGGTCACAAGCCAGCATAGGGTCACAAGCCAGCATTGGGTCACAAGCCAGCATAGGGTCACAAGCTAGCATAGGGTCACTAGCCAGCATAGGGTCACAAGCCAGCATAGGGTCACAAGCTAGCATAGGGTCACAAGCCAGCATAGGGTCACTAGCCAGCATAGGGTCACAAGCTAGCATAGGGTCACAAGCTAGCATAGGGTCACAAGCTAGCATAGGGTCACAAGCTAGCATAGGGTCACTAGCCAGCATAGGGTCACTAGCCAGCATAGGGTCACAAGCTAGCATAGGGTCACTAGCCAGCATAGGGTCACAAGCTAGCATAGGGTCACTAGCCAGCATAGGGTCACTAGCCAGCATAGGGTCACAAGCTAGCATAGGGTCACTAGCCAGCATAGGGTCACAAGCTAGCATAGGGTCACTAGCCAGCATAGGGTCACTAGCCAGCATAGGGTCACTAGCCAGCATAGGGTCACTAGCCAGCATAGGGTCACTAGCCAGCATAGGGTCACTAGCCAGCATAGGGTCACAAGCTAGCATAGGGTCACAAGCTAGCATAGGGTCACAAGCTAGCATAGGGTCACTAGCCAGCATAGGGTCACTAGCCAGCATAGGGTCACAAGCTAGCATAGGGTCACAAGCTAGCATAGGGTCACAAGCTAGCATAGGGTCACTAGCCAGCATAGGGTCACTAGCCAGCATAGGGTCACTAGCCAGCATAGGGTCACTAGCCAGCATAGGGTCACAAGCTAGCATAGGGTCACAAGCTAGCATAGGGTCACAAGCTAGCATAGGGTCACTAGCAGCCAGCATAGGGTCACTAGCAGCCAGCATAGGGTCACTAGCAGCCAGCATAGGGTCACTAGCAGCCAGCATAGGGTCACTAGCAGCCAGCATAGGGTCACTAGCAGCCAGCATAGGGTCACTAGCAGCCAGCATAGGGTCACTAGCAGCCAGCATAGGGTCACTAGCAGCCAGCATAGGGTCACTAGCAGCCAGCATAGGGTCACTAGCAGCCAGCATAGGGTCACTAGCAGCCAGCATAGGGTCACTAGCAGCCAGCATAGGGTCACTAGCAGCCAGCATAGGGTCACTAGCAGCCAGCATAGGGTCACTAGCCGGCAGCATAGGGTCACTAGCCGGCAGCATAGGGTCACTAGCCGGCAGCATAGGGTCACTAGCCGGCAGCATAGGGCCACTAGCCGGCAGCATAGGGCCACTAGCCGGCAGCATAGGGCCACTAGCCGGCAGCATAGGGCCACTAGCCGGCAGCATAGGGCCACTAGCCGGCAGCATAGGGCCACTAGCCGGCAGCATAGGGCCACTAGCCGGCAGCATAGGGCCACTAGCCGGCAGCATAGGGTCACTAGCCGGCAGCATAGGGTCACTAGCCAGCATGATGTCTGCAGGCCCAGTACAGAGAACACTTCCTGTATCATCTCCATAGTCCCTTGGCCGGCTCTGATGTACATGTATAGGACACGTGAAGCTGCTCACCTGCTGCACTATCTGTATGATGACCCTCTTCCTAGTTGAAGCAGACCTAAACTCTTGTGCCAGGGCGGCCTCTTCAGACACACTTATCTAAGCTAAGCATATCCCTCGCACCATTGGTGAGCCCTGCATTACTGAGATACTTGTCGTCTTTTTTTATTTAGCGGGGAGTTAAAGTGGGCCAAGACCCACAGCGATCGGCCCAGGAATCTGATTCCTGGGTGGATCGATTCCCTCCCCCTGAGGCATCCAAAATCGGGATGCCCTGCTGTGTGAAACCCTCCCCAGGTCGCCCCATAGACTTACCTTCTTTCCCGGTCCACACGCGTGAGCCACTGCCGCATCCCTGCTATCCTTCTAGCAGGACGTGTGCCCGCGCCAGGCATTTGTGAATGGCCGCCGCACTTCCTGTTCCTGAGAGAAGCGGGGGATGCGGCCTTAAGCACGCTCGGAGCTGCTCGCTTTAGACGGCGTGACATCAGCGGATCCAAGCGCACTGATTGGATAAGCGGACATGCATGCGCCATAGGACCAGGAAGAGGTGAGTTTGTTTTGGTGACCTGGGGGGTTTCACACAGCGGAGCACCCCCGAACCGGGTGCCTCGAACCCAGGATAGTCAAAATCCTGGGTTTTGCTCCACTTTAATGGCTACACACGTGCTGATTCAGCAACTCCTCCAATAGGAATGCTTCACTGAGGTGCAGAGCTGCCCCCCCCATCATAAATGGCTTAAAGGGGAACAAAACCAGGAATTTGACTTTCCCAGGCTTTGTTCCACCCCCCGGGTCATCCTGAATTGGAGCGCCCCCGATCAGCAGTAAGAGCTTACCCCTTCCCGGTCCAGCGGCGCATGCACGGGCTTTCATCCAATCAGAGCCATTTGCAGTGTCTATGTAATCCGGCAAACGGTTCTGATATTCTGCAATTGGGGGAACGCGAACGGACCATGGCCCTGAATGCGCCGTTGGACCAGGTAGAGGTAAGTTGTTACTGCGGATCTGGGGGGTTTCGCACAGATGGAGCATCCCAAACCTGGAGCCTTTCAGGCATGCCGTTGCCAGGAGGGTTGTGAGTCTGCTTTAATGTACAGAGACAGACCGCAAACAGCAACGCTCAATAGCTATAACCTTTAATTTCCCTACTGGTCATTTTTAAAGTGGACGCAAAAAATCGACCCCCAATCAGGGTGCCCCGGGGGAAAGGACCAAAACTCAGGATAGTCAAAATCCTCGGTTTTGGTCCACTTTAAAGAAAAAAAATGGTAAACAATGCTGGATTAGAAACACAGCCCCTGACACAATGTTAGTTAACCCATTGCTCGGAATGATGGGAATGGTGTAGGTTTTTTCTCTCGGACTATCGCCCCCTCTTCCAGGAACATGGCGCTGGGCGGAGGTCTCCTGCTTCTGCTGGCCGAGTTTCGCTCTGAAGGAAAGTCCATGTTTGCCGGAGTGCCCACCGTATCCAACAACTCGCCGCGTCAGTACATGCAGCTGGGAGGACGCGTCCTGCTCATCCTCATGTTCATGACCCTGCTCCGCTTTAACGCCAGCGCCTTCTCTGTGAGTACTATCCCATCATGCCTCAGGGGGGACCCTAGACATCCATTGTATTTCCGTGTGCAGTGTTAAGCAGGCAGTGACTGCACACACAATGCTCTGTGCCTGCAGCGCCTGACCACGGCTGTGTCCTTATTACCAGGATTCCCATCCGCTACAGCTTTTCCTAATGGGTATTGGATCTGCCTTTCAATCTCTTTCTCTAACTCTCCATCTCCTCTTTTCTTTTTCAGTCTTCTTTTCTTCTCTTTTCTCTTTCAATCTTTTTCTTCTCTTTTCTCTTTCAATCTTTTTCTTCTCTTTTCTCTTTCTTCTCTTTTCTCTTTCAATCTCTCCCTCCTTCTCCTCTTTTCTCTTTCTTTCAATCTCTCCCTCCTTCTCCTCTTTTCTCTTTCAATCTCTCCCTCCTTCTCCTTCTTTTCTCTTTCAATCTCTCTCTTCTTCTCCTCTTTTCTCTTTCAATCTCTCTCTCTTCTTCTCCTTCTTTTCTCTTTCAATCTCTCTCTTCTTCTCCTTCTTTTCTCTTTCAATCTCACCCTCCTTCTCCTCTTTTCTCTTTCAATCTCTCTCTCCTTCTCCTCCTTTTCTCTTTCAATCTCTCCCTCCTTCTCCTCTTTTCTCTTTCAATCTCTCCCTCCTTCTCCTCTTTTCTCTTTCAATCTCTCTCTTCTTCTCCTCTTTTCTCTTTCAATCTCTCTCTTCTTCTCCTCTTTTCTCTTACAATCTCTCTCTTCTTCTCCTTCTTTTCTCTTTCAATCTCTCTCTTCTTCTCCTTCTTTTCTCTTTCAATCTCTCTCTTCTTCTCCTTCTTTTCTCTTTCAATCTCTCTCTTCTTCTCCTTCTTTTCTCTTTCAATCTCTCTCTTCTTCTCCTTCTTTTCTCTTTCAATCTCTCTCTTCTTCTCCTTCTTTTCTCTTTCAATCTCTCTCTTCTTCTCCTTCTTTTCTCTTTCAATCTCTCTCTTCTTCTCCTCCCTTTTCTCTTTCAATCTCTCTCTTCTTCTCCTCCCTTTTCTCTTTCAATCTCTCTTCTTCTCCTCCCTTTTCTCTTTCAATCTCTCTCTCCTCCTCCTCCTTTTTCTCTTTCAATCTCTCTTTTTCTCCTCCCTTTTCTCTTTCAATCTCTCTTTTTCTCCTCCCTTTTCTCTTTCAATCTCTCCCTCCTTCTCCTCTTTTCTCTTTCAATCTCTCCCTCCTTCTCCTCTTTTCTCTTTCAATCTCTCCCTCCTTCTCCTCTTTTCTCTTTCAATATCTCTCTTCTTCTCCTCTTTTCTCTTTCAATCTCTCTCTTCTTCTCCTTCTTTTCTCTTTCAATCTCTCTCTTCTTCTCCTTCTTTTCTCTTTCAATCTCTCCCTCCTTCTCCTCCTTTTCTTTCAATCTCTCCCTTCTTCTCCTTCTTTTCTCTTTCAATCTCTCCCTTCTTCTCCTTCTTTTCTCTTTCAATCTCTCTCTCCTTCTCCTCTTTTCTCTTTCAATCTCTCTCTCCCTCCTCCTCCTCCTCCTCCTCCTCCTCCTCCCTTTTGTCTTTCAATCTCTCTCTCCTCCTCCTCCTCCCTTTTGTCTTTCAATCTCTCTCTCCTCCTCCTCCTCCTCCTTTTTCTCTTTCAATCTCTCTCTCCTCCTCCTCCTCCTTTTTCTCTTTCAATCTCTCTCTCTCCTTCTCCTCTTTTCTCTTTCAATCTCTCCCTCCTTCTCCTCTTTTCTCTTTCAATCTCTCTCTTCTTCTCCTCCTTTTCTCTTTCAATATCTCTCTTCTTCTCCTCCTTTTCTCTTTCAATATCTCTCTTCTTCTCCTCCTTTTCTCTTTCAATATCTCTCTTCTTCTCCTCCTTTTCTCTTTCAATATCTCTCTTCTTCTCCTCTTTTCTCTTTCAATCTCTCTCTTCTTCTCCTTCTTTTCTCTTTCAATCTCTCCCTCCTTCTCCTCCTTTTTTCTCTTTCAATCTCTCTCTTCTTCTCCTTTTCTCTTTCAATCTTTCTCTTCTTTTCCTCCTTTTCTCTTTCAATCTCTCTCTTCTTCTCCTTTTCTTTCAATCTCTCTCTTCTCCTCCTTTTTCTCTTTCAATCTCTCTCTTCTTCTCCTCTTTTCTCTTTCAATCTCTCTCTCCTCCTCTTTTCTCTTTCAATCTCTCTCTTCTTCTCCTCTTTTCTCTTTCAATCTCTCTCTTCTTCTCCTCCCTTTTCTCTTTCAATCTCTCCCTCCTTCTCCTTCTTTTCTCTTTCAATCTCTCTCTCCTCCTCCTCCTCCTTTTTCTCTTTCAATCTCTCTCTCTCCTTCTCCTCTTTTCTCTTTCAATCTCTCCCTCCTTCTCCTCTTTTCTCTTTCAATCTCTCTCTTCTTCTCCTCCTTTTCTCTTTCAATCTCTCTCTTCTTCTCCTCCTTTTCTCTTTCAATATCTCTCTTCTTCTCCTCCTTTTCTCTTTCAATATCTCTCTTCTTCTCCTCCTTTTCTCTTTCAATATCTCTCTTCTTCTCCTCTTTTCTCTTTCAATCTCTCTCTTCTTCTCCCTCTTTTCTCTTTCAATCTCTCTCTTCTTCTCCTCCTTTTCTCTTTCAATCTCTCTCTTCTCCTCCTTTTTCTCTTTCAATCTCTCTCTTCTTCTCCTCTTTTCTCTTTCAATCTCTCTCTCCTCCTCTTTTCTCTTTCAATCTCTCTCTTCTTCTCCTCTTTTCTCTTTCAATCTCTCTCTCCTCCTCTTTTCTCTTTCAATCTCTCTCTTCTTCTCCTCCCTTTTCTCTTTCAATCTCTCCCTCCTTCTCCTTCTTTTCTCTTTCAATCTCTCTCTTCTTCTCCTTTTCTCTTTCAATCTCTCTCCTTCTCCTCCTTTTTCTCTTTCAATCTCTCTCTCCTCCTCCTCCTTTTTCTCTTTCAATCTCTCCCTCCTTCTCCTTTTCTCTTTCAATCTCTCCCTCCTTCTCCTCCTTTTTTTCTTTTCAATCTCTTTCTTTTTATCTCCCTCTCTGCCTCTTTTTTATTTTCCCCTTTAGGTCTACATTACGATTGTTTGGGTAGGAGGGCCTAGCGTTTCTTGAAGCCATGGTGTCTCTCACCTCCTCCTCCTCCTTGTCTTCCTCCGGCAGATCTTCCAGGACATCTTCGGCCTGACCCTCATCATCTTGGTAACGATCGGCTATAAGACCAAGCTGGCCGCCCTGACGCTGGTCCTGTGGCTCATGGTGATTAACGTGCTTCAGAACGCCTTCTGGACGGTGGCCTCTTATCGGCCCATGCACGACTTCCTGAAGTATGACTTCTTCCAGACGCTCTCTGTGATGGGAGGGCTGCTGCTGGTGGTAGCGCTGGGACCTGGCGGGGTGTCCATGGATGAGCACAAGAAGAAGTGGTGAGCCGCCCCCCCCCGGAGACACGGACATGCCTTATACTGCCCCCCTCCCCCATTATGCTACATCCAGTCGCCCTCCTCTAGTTTGCACACTGGAACAAACACACCTACATAGGGTGCAATGGAATATTCCCCTCTGCAGGCGGCAGCTTGGGAGTAAACCTATTCTTGGAATGTTCCATTCAATAGGGGGACCGGGCAGACACTACAATATGTTTACTACAATGATATGAGTATAATGTACAGATTTTATGACCAACCATAGTGACATCACACCACACCATCCTCCCTACTATTACATTCCCATAATGCAGTGGGGGGGCTTATAATGACTCTTCACTGCTGGAATGGCGCCCCCTACCTCCACCTGTAAACACTACCTGCATGAATTGCTGGTTGTCTCGTGCTCCCACCTCTTTGGGGTTCCATCTCATCACTGGAAGATATTCTACAAGCATGGGCGGGCGATGGCTGCGGCTGGCATGTGTGTCCGGCTCTGCGCAATCGGCTGGAACCAATGAGAGAAGAAGCATTTTATCGTATCCTGGATATTTGTATGAACGTTTTTTAAAATAAATGGCTATTTTCAGATCAACAGCACCGCCTAGCTTTCTTAGTCTGATTGTTTTTAAATATAACACATTCCAAAGTATTATGCAAATGATGTGGACCAACACCCACCCTCCCCGCGGGGCATCCATAACCGGAATGCCCTGTTGTGTGAAACCCCCCAGGACGCCCTCTAACCTTACCTTACTCAAGGTCCAACGGCGCATGCGCGGGCCGCGGCCGCATCTTGTGACTACACTACACCCCCCTCCCACCCAGAATGGCAAAGCAGGATCTCCTGAGCAGCACGCACCCGCACAAGGGGGGCAAAAGGGACTCGATCTGACGTTCCAGTATATAGGTGGGTGCCGGACAACCACCAACCACCAATCAGTTACTCGACTGGATTATTACCGTATTTTTGTCCTATAAGACGCACTTATTTTCCCCCAAAGGTGTGTGGAAAATGTCTGTCTTATGCGAATGTAAAATGGTGAAAAAAAAGTAAATGTACATGTTGTGGGTGCCCCGCGTTGCTGGCAGGGAGGCCAGAAGATACCCGCTGCTATTACTTTCTCTTCCGGCAGGGACAGAGATGGTGCCCGTCGCTCCTCCATCTTCTGGCCTACAGCCACTGCCTCTTCCGGCCAGGGCACGAGCAGCGGGTGGGTGTGGCATGCACAGCCTATAGGAATGGCATGGGGGAAATGCCACACTGCCTATGGGATGGGGGGGGGGGGGGGATGCCACACTGCCTATGGGATGGGGGGGAATGCCACACTGCCTATGGGATGGGGGGGGGAATGCCACACTGCCTATGGGATGGGGGGGGGAATGCCACACTGCCTATGGGATGGGGGGGGGAATGCCACACTGCCTATGGGATGGGGGGGGAATGCCACACTGCCTATGGGATGGGGGGGAATGCCACACTGCCTATGGGATGGGGGGGAATGCCACACTGCCGATGGCATGGGGGGATGCCACACTGCCTATGGGATGGGGGGGAAATGCCACACTGCCGATGGCATGGGGGAATGCCACACTGCCGATGGCATGGGGGGATGCCACACTGCCTATGGGATGGGGGGGGGGAATGCCACACTGCCTATGGGATGGGGGGGGAATGCCACACTGCCTATGGGATGGGGGGGGAATGCCACACTGCCTATGGGATGGGGGGGGGAATGCCACATTGCCTATGGGATGGGGGGGGAATGCCACACTGCCTATGGGATGGGGGGGAATGCCACACTGCCTATGGGATGGGGGGGGGATGCCACACTGCCTATGGGATGGGGGGGAATGCCACACTGCCTATGGGATGGGGGGGAATGCCACACTGCCGATGGGATGAGGGGAATGCTACACTGCCTATGGGAATGGCATGGGGGAAATGCCACAATGCCTATGGCATGGGGGGGGATGCCACAATGCCTATGGGATGGAGGGGGGGGATGCCACACTGCCTATGGGATGGGGGGGGATGCCACACTGCCTATGGGATGGGGGGGGATGCCACACTGCCTATGGGATGGGGGGGGATGCCACACTGCCTATGGGATGGGGGGGGATGCCACACTGCCTATGGGATGGGGGGGATGCCACACTGCCTATGGGATGGGGGGGGATGCCACATTGCCTATGGGATGGGGGGGGATGCCACACTGCCTATGGGATGAGGGGAATGCTACACTGCCTATGGGAATGGCATGGGGGAAATGCCACAATGCCTATGGGATGGGGGGGGATGCCACACTGCCTATGGGATGGGGGGGGATGCCACACTGCCTATGGGATGGGGGGGGGGTGCCACACTGCCTATGGGATGGGGGGGGATGCCACACTGCCTATGGGATGGGGGGGATGCCACACTGCCTATGGGATGGGGGGTGCCACACTGCCTATGGGGGGGGGAATGCCACACTGCCTATGGGAATGGCATGGGGGAAATGCCACACTGCCTATGGGATGGGGGGGATGCCACACTGCCTATGGGATGGGGGGGGATGCCACACTGCCTATGGGATGAGGGGAATGCTACACTGCCTATGGGAATGGCATGGGGGAAATGCCACAATGCCTATGGGATGGGGGGGATGCCACACTGCCTATGGGATGGAGGGGGGGATGCCACACTGCCTATGGGATGGAGGGGGGGATGCCACACTGCCTATGGGATGGAGGGGGGGATGCCACACTGCCTATGGGATGGGGGGGATGCCACACTGCCTATGGGATGGGGGGGGATGCCACATTGCCTATGGGATGGGGGGGGGATGCCACACTGCCTATGGGATGGGGGGGGGATGCCACACTGCCTATGGGATGGGGGGGGGGATGCCACACTGCCTATGGGATGGGGGGGGATGCCACACTGCCTATGGGATGGGGGGGATGCCACACTGCCTATGGGATGGGGGGGGGATGCCACACTGCCTATGGGGGGGGGGAATGCCACACTGCCTATGGGAATGGCATGGGGGAAATGCCACACTGCCTATGGGATGGGGGGGATGCCACACTGCCTATGGGAATGGCATGGGGGAAATGCCACCCTGCCTATGGGATGGGGGGGATGCCACACTGCCTATGGGAATGGCATGGGGGAAATGCCACACTGCCTATGGGAATGGCATGGGGGAATGCCACACTGCCTATGGGATGGGGGGAATGCCACACTGCCTATGGGATGGGGGGGAATGCCACACTGCCTATGGGATGGGAGGGAATGCCACACTGCCTATGGGATGGGGGGGAATGCCACACTGCCTATGGGATGGGGGGGAATGCCACACTGCCGATGGCATGGGGGGATGCCACACTGCCTATGGGATGGGGGGGGGAATGCCACACTGCCTATGGGATGGGGGGGAAATGCCACACTGCCGATGGCATGGGGGAATGCCACACTGCCGATGGCATGGGGGGATGCCACACTGCCTATGGGATGGGGGGGGGGAATGCCACATTGCCTATGGGATGGGGGGGAATGCCACACTGCCTATGGGATGGGGGGGGAATGCCGCACTGCCTATGGGATGGGGGGGGAATGCCACACTGCCTATGGGATGGGGGGGAATGCCACACTGCCTATGGGATGGGGGGGAATGCTACACTGCCTATGGGATGGGGGGGAATGCCACACTGCCTATGGGATGGGGGGGAATGCCACACTGCCGATGGCATGGGGGGATGCCACACTGCCTATGGGAATGGCATGGGGGAAATGCCACACTGCCGATGGCATGGGGGGATGCCACACTGCCTATGGGATGAGGGGAATGCTACACTGCCTATGGGAATGGCATGGGGGAAATGCCACAATGCCTATGGGATGGGGGGGGATGCCACACTGCCTATGGGATGGGGGGGGATGCCACACTGCCTATGGGATGGAGGGGGGGGATGCCACACTGCCTATGGGATGGGGGGGATGCCACACTGCCTATGGGATGGGGGGGATGCCACACTGCCTATGGGATGGGGGGGGATGCCACACTGCCTATGGGATGGGGGGGGATGCCACACTGCCTATGGGATGGGGGGAGATGCCACACTGCCTATGGGATGGGGGGGGATGCCACACTGCCTATGGGATGGGGGGGGATGCCACACTGCCTATGGGATGGAGGGGGGGGGATGCCACACTGCCTATGGGATGGGGGGGATGCCACACTGCCTATGGGATGGGGGGGGGATGCCACACTGCCTATGGGATGGGGGGGGGATGCCACACTGCCTATGGGATGGGGGGGGGATGCCACACTGCCTATGGGATGGGGGGGGGGGGATGCCACACTGCCTATGGGATGGGGGGGGATGCCACACTGCCTATGGGATGGGGGGGATGCCACACTGCCTATGGGATGGGGGGAGATGCCACACTGCCTATGGGATGGGGGGGGATGCCACACTGCCTATGGGATGGGGGGGGATGCCACACTGCCTATGGGATGGGGGGGATGCCACACTGCCTATGGGATGGGGGGGGATGCCACACTGCCTATGGGATGGGGGGGGAATGCCACACTGCCTATGGGAATGGCATGGGGGAAATGCCACACTGCCTATGGGATGGGGGGGATGCCACACTGCCTATGGGAATGGCATGGGGGAAATGCCACCCTGCCTATGGGATGGGGGGGATGCCACACTGCCTATGGGAATGGCATGGGGGAAATGCCACACTGCCTATGGAATGAGGGGAATGCCACACTGGCTATTGCGAATAGGAGGGGGGATGCCACTCTGCCTGTAATTGGAGGATTCTGCACCTTGCCTTTTTGGTTCAGAATATTATTTTTCTTATTTTCCTCCAAATCCTAGGCGCTTCGTATGGGTATGTGCATCTTATAGGGCGAATAATACGATATCTTAAAGGGAAAAAAATACTGTTATTGGGGCCCCCACCACACTTAATACGGCAATGAGCCTCAGAGAAGATCCGGATCTCCTCTTTTCCCTACATCCAGTCCAGGCCGTCCCAATATCTCACGATTGGGTGTTCGCAACTAGAGGGCGCTTGACTGCAAGATCAAAGATGTAGCTCCTCCCGGCCCCCTATAAAGGCAGCTGTCCCTCTATCATTCCCCAGTTGTTCATCTTGCAGTCTGGCTGCAGAAGATCGTTGGCACTTTCTCTCAGATTTTGGCAGCAGAGCAGGGCCACCTAGCCCGTCGGCTGCTGCGAACTCTATATGGATCTCTTCTGACCCATTCCTGCCTCCCAGCCTCTGGCTGCTACAGGATCCGTGATGGTAGGGTGAACACCGGGGTCTGTGGCGTTCGCCAGATAGCATGCTCTGGGACACGGACCTTATTCTAAAAGGTAGCCGGCCACAGGCTTATGGTGAGCCTGACGGGGAACCACTTATATGTTTTTCTATGTATATTTCCCTTCCTGCCCACGTCTTTATTATTGTGTGTGTGCTGCATGCTTGGTGCGACGTTCACTTGCGCTCCTCACTGACAGGCAGTGAGGAGTGGGCTCTGACCTCCTTAGTCACCTCCCTGCGTTCCCCCGTCGGTGTGCCCGGGGCATGTGCCTCACTGCAGTCGCACCCCCGGGCCTCCTCCGCACCGCCGTGTACTGCGCTGTCTGTGTTGGGGGGAGTTCCCTGTTCGGCGCCACCTGCCAAGGTGCCACCGCTATGACAGAGGATTCAGGAGGGCTGCGTTTCTTCTTCTGATACACCATGGGGGGGGGGCATTGGCGCAAAGCTGACGTCGCGCCGGTGCCGCCCCCCCCAAGGATCTTTCCAGAAGGCACGGTTGTGCCAGTCACGCTCTGCGGAGGAAGACTGCTGCTGCTACTGCCTATGTGCTGGGAGTCAGGTTCTCAGGCCTTCCCTGCTGCGGACGCTGCGGTGATCCCTCCTGTCGGTTTGCGGTGTTGTGAGTCCCTCTTTTGATTGTGGTTGCTCATTTGCCATATGTATTTTATGTTAAGGCTGACATGGGGCTTTTCTCTCTTTTTTTTGTTTAGATCGTGGGCTAAGGTTGAGGGTTGTGGTTCCTCCCGGTCCCCCTTTTTAATAAGAGGGATCAATTATTAGGCTTAGGCCGTTAGCGTCTAGTAGCCTTTTTACTATTACTATTCTTAATCACCATAATGGAGGCATCAGGGGATAGTGAGCTGGGGGTCCCATTTGGGCAGGACAGGCTCTGCCCTTTGTGCAAAAGGAATCCTCTGGGCAGATTCAGCACTATTTGTCCCACTTGCGCCAGAGGCATTGTTTTGGACCATGAGCGGGCGGTCGTCCCTGACCCTAGCCCTGTATTACCATCGACCCCTCGGACCCTCCGCTGCTGCACTCAGCCCCTAGTGAAGGGGGAGCCAGCAAGGGGTCTCATACTGATTTTGTGCATAGGCTGGCTAGTCTCGAGAAGCAGATCTCGTTGACAGCCCCTAAGAAAGCGGCATCTGGAGCCGATTTACTCGGATGACAATCTTTTTGATTGCTGGGGTTCTGTGGAGTAAGGTGAGTTGCCAGATGATACACGCTCAACGGTGGAATATTCCGCTGGCGATGACAGTTTCCCCTCGGACGAGGATTCTTGTCTCCCGGATGATACGGAGAGTTTGCTCTCTTCCGTATTTGATACCCTACATATTGTTCCTCCCAGAGCGCTAAGAGGAAGCAGAGTGAGTTATTTCGGCCTGAGAGGCAAAGAAGGGTCTTCCCTGAGCAGCCTCACGTTTCTAACATGATCCTTAAGGAATAGGAAAGGCCCAACAGGTTACCATCGGTCCCTAAGGGCCTGGATAGGCGGTACCCCTTTCCTGTTGAATTGGTTCGGTTATGGTGTCACCCTCCTGAGGTGGATCCTCCCGTGTCAGGCTTGTCCAATACCACGTCGCCTAACAATGCTTCCTTACGTGACCCTGCAGACAAACGCATGGATCAGCTGGTCTGTCATGCGTTCACCTTTGCTGGTGCCCTCTTTCTGCCTGCGTGGGCCTCGGCAATCGTCTCATTAGCCAACAGGAGAAAGATGAGACACCTTGCGGCTAGAGCTAAGGCTCGCAAGCAGGCTGAGGAGTATAAGGAACTCAAGGCTTGCTTGGATTTCATTGGCTTTGTGGTTACTGCCATGGATGATGTGGTCAGGCTTGGCTCCAGAATTTCGGCCTTGCTTGTTGCTCTGCGCCGCTCGCTCTGTTAGAAGCAGTGGTCGGCTGATTCGGCTGCCAAGAAGTCCCTCACAAGTCTACCTTTTGTGGGAAGTCGACTGTTTGGGGAGCGCCTGGACCTTCTGGTCAAGGATGGTAGATTCCCTCAAAGAAGGAAGCCTGCTCTGTACTTTCGGAACCCCTTTTCTTATCAGTCCTTTCGAGGAGGAAGAGGATCTTCGTTTTCAGGTGAACGCAGAGATACCTGGGGCAGGGGTAGGTCCCGCAGCCGACCCAACTCCTCCTGGGGAGCTAAGTCCAAACCCCCCGCCAAGCCCACTCAGGCATGAGGGGGCGCCCTCACCCATCCAGGTGGGGGGACGGCTTCTGCTGTTTGCTCAGATCTGGAGACGTCTCGGATCGATGGATTCAGGAGGTGGTGTCCTCCGGTTACAAGATAGAGCTGGCAGCCAGGCCGCCCACAAATTTCCTCCGTTCAAGAATATCTCTAAACCTGCTAAAAGCTCAAGCTTTGAGAACGGCTGCTCAACACCTCCTGCGGATAGGTGTGATTTGCCTTGTACCCCAGCAGGAACAGGGTCAGGGATTCTACTCCAACCTGTTCACGGTTCCCAAGATGGACGGAACACTACGGCCGATCCTGGACCTGAAGGGTCTTAACAGGTTTGTAAGAGTCAGACATTTCCGCATGGAAACATTACGGTCGGCGGTGAGATCGCTTCGGCCCAGCGACTTCATGACCACGGTGGACATCAGGGACGCTTATCTGCACATCCCGATTTTCCAGGGACATCAGAAGTTCCTGAGGTTTGCGCTGGAGGATCAACATTACCAGTTTGTAGCTCTCGCATTTGGGATAGCCTCAGCCCCCTGTGTGTTCACCAAGGTTCTGGCGGGCATCATGGCTATACTGAGGAGTCAGGGTATTCATGTGTTACCCTATCTGGACGATTTGCTGATTTTAGCCCGGTCCCTTCAGCAGGCCGAGAGCGATACTCGGACGGTGCTGTCAAACCTGGAAGCCTTCGGTTGGGTAGTCAGTTACCCCAAGTCGTTTATCACTCCCTCAACAGTGAGATTCCTCCAGGGAATGTCGATAGACACCGCTCAGGTCAAGGTTTTTCTGCCACAGCAGAAGGTTTTGGGTCTCCCAGACGCAAGTGCAGGCCTTGCTGTCTTGTCAGCAGCCATCAGTACGTCTGGGGATGAGATTGGTGGGCCTAATGGTGTCATTCTTCGAGGCAGTACCCTTCGCCCAATTTCACATGAGACCTCTACAATTGCACCTGCTGACCGGCTGGAATCGGACGCAGGAGTCCCTGGAACAAGGCCTTTCGCTGTCCCCCCTGGTCAGGCAGTCCCTCTTGTGGTAGTTGGACTCCCGGAACCTGCTGGTGGGCAAGTCCTTTCTGACTCCCCGTTGGGAGATAGTTACTATGGATGCCAGTCTGACAGGCTGGGGAGGCGTTTGGCAGACCCAGAAGATCCAGGGTCAGTGGGGTCCGCGGGAGAACCATTTACCCATAAATCTCTTGGAGCTGAGTGCAATCCGGTTGGTTCTTCTACACTTGACTCCTCATTTAAGAGGCCGTGCGATTCAGGTTTTCTCGGACAATCAGACTGCTGTCGCCTACATCAACCACCAGGGCGGGACTCGGAGCAAGAGATCCCTCAAGGAGGTAACACAGATTTTGACTTGGGCAGAGGAGAATGTTCCCTTCATCTCGGCGGTCTACATCCCCGGGGTGGAAAACCAGGAGGCAGACTCCCTGAGCAGGAGTTCTTGCGCCTGGGGGAATGATCCCTCAGCAGCGAAACCTTTCAGGCTCTGTATCTCCGCTGGGGTCAACCAGACGTGGATCTGTTTGCGTCCAGACACAATCACAAGCTTCCAAGGTTCGTCTCCCTCTCAAGAGATCCTCTGGCCATTGCAACAGACGCTCTGTCGATTCCTTGGACGGAGTTCGAAATTTCTGTATGCATTCCCTCCGTTTCTGCTCCTGGGCAGGGTGCTGCGCAAGATAGCCCAGGAAGGGGTACCAACCATCCTGGTGGCTCCTTGCTGGCCGAGAAGGAGTTGGTTTGCAGACATAGTCCAGATGTCAATAGATCACTACATCATGCCCGACAACCCAGGGCTTCTCACACAGGGGTCGCTGCGGCACCCCAATTTACGGACTCTGGCTTTGACGGCCTGGCTATTGAAACCTCAATCCTGACGGAGAAGGGGTTATCAGCTACGGTCGTGCATACTTTGATTCAGGCATGGAAGAAATCTTCTTCCATGATATACTACAGAGTTTGGCGGGCCTATATCGCTTGGTGCGAGGCCAAGAGCCTTCCTTGCCGAAAATTTACTATTTCTAGGATTCTGGAGTTTTTACAACACAGCTTAGACTTGGGTAAGCAATCTGTATGTACAGGGTGTGGGAAACATATAAGATAGACTCTTATTCAGGGTGAAGGTCTGCTTTAATCTAGGAGCTCAGCTATTCCACATTTGCATGTGGTTAAGCCGCATATGATCACACTGATCATCGCTTTAGGGGAGCAAATTATTTATTTATTATATATATAGTTTATTTTTCTTGACTGGAGGTCCGCCTTTAAGAGGATGGGATGTCCCATGCATGCAGCCATTCCAAGGCATCATGTGGACATGATGTGTTTTTGTAAAAAAAAAAAAAAAAAAATCTATAAGATTCCCGGGCTGCTGATTTCCCCCCCACTGTGTGAAACCCTAGGTGGCCCGAAACGTACCTTTTCTCCCGATCCAACGGTGCATGCGCGAGCCGCGTCCGCATCCGTACTATATCTTTCGCAGGGCATTTGTGAATGGCTCCCTGTTAGAGGGTAGCAGGGGGTGTGGCCGCCAGTGCGTTCGGATCCACTGGGATTAGACAAGTTTCTAGACGAAGGGGCTCAGGCAGATCTGAGCGCGCTGATTGGACGAGGGGCTGTGCATGCGTCGTAGGACCAGGAAGAGGCGAGTTTGTTCGGGCGACCTGGGTGGGTTTCACACAGCGGGGAAAGGAACAAAACCCAGGATAGTTTGGTTCACTATAAGAGATGACAGTATCTATGTGCACATTCATTGGCCATTCTGTGCATTTATAAGGTGACTGACAACCTTCACGCACCACCCATGGAAAGTGGTACTTGATTAAAAAAAGGTTGGAAATCCCTCTTTTCAGGGCCGTTGCAGGGTGGGTTTTTGTCCACTTTAAAGTGGACCAAAACCCAGGATTTTGACTATCATGGGCTTTGTCCAGGACACCCCCCAGATCGCCGATGCCAACTCTTCCCAATCCTGTGGCGCATGTGCGGACGCTCATCCAATCAGTGCCGCTGACCTCACAGTGTCTAAGCCTTCTTGTAAGGCGAGCGGCCCTGAGCACGCTGGCAGCCAATTCCCCTGCTTCCCTCTAACAGGGAGTGTGTCCCTGCCGGCCATTCACAAATGCCTGGCGCGGGCCTGCACCCTACTAGAGGGATAGCGGGGATGTGGCTCGCGCATGAGCAATTGGACCAGGGAACACGCTAAGTGTAAGGGGGCATCCTGGGGGGGTTTCACACAGAGGGGCATCCTGATTTTGGATGCCCCGGGGGGAGGGAATCGATTGGCCGATCAGCGTGGGTTTTGGTCCACTTTAAGATATTGTCGTCCTTCCACACTTTCCTGACCATCTTCCACACTCTGAACACCTTGCTAATCAAGTTTGGCTCCCAGAACAAGTCCATCTGTGTTACACAATCCTTTTACAGCTCTGGTCAGATTACAAGAATTATAGAACCTCTTTGGCATCCTATCTTGACTGGTTAGACTGGTATAAAAACCTGTTTGGGTAATGGGTGCCAGCAGGACATCGTCTCCAAAGGTTAAAGTGGACCAGCACCCAGGATTTTGACTATCCTGGGTTTTGGTCCACTTCGGTGGGGCACCCCGATCGGGGGTGCCCCGCTGTCTGAAACCCCCCAGAAAGCCCAAAAAAACTCACCTCTCCCCGCTCCCACGTGACCGCACCAGCCAATCACAGCGCTGAGCTCAGAGCCGCTGTGGTATGCGAGTCCAAGGCCGCCTGGACGCGCATACCAGCTCAGCTGGCTCTGAGCGCTGGAGGCCGCGTCTCGCGCTTCCCTCTAATAGGGAGCGCGCCTGCACCGGCCATTCACAAACGGCCGGCGCGGGTGCGCGCCCTGCTAGAGGGAAGCGTCGATGGAACGGGGCTGAGGTAAGGTTTGTGGGCCTCCTGGGGGGTTCCTCCCCGCGGGACATCCCGATTTCGGATGCCCCGCGGGGAGGGATCTGATCGGTCTGGGAATCTTATAGATTTCTGGGCCGATCCCCCCTGGGTGTTGGTCCACTTTAAAGCAGAACAAAACCCGGGAATTTGAACTTTTGTTTGAGGTTTTGTTCCATGCCCCTAGGGAATTCCGAATTGGGATGCCCCACTGTGTGACCTCCCCAGTTCACCTATCCTCAGTTGAACAAGGAATGCATGGGCTTGTGTCCAATCGCAGCCCTTTGTTGTGTTTACATCCTTCAGCAGCGTGATTGCAGCGTGCACGCCGCGAGGACCGGCAGCCTATGTAAATGACTGGGATGGGAGTGACTGACCTATAGTGAGTGATCTCCTAGCCCATACACAGGGCCGGATTAAGTGTGGTGGAGGGCCCTGGGCACAAAATCTGGTGAAGGCCCCAGATACAGTATTTTTTTTCCTTTAAAATAATAGTCCAGCCAAGTAACTGATTGGTGGTTGTCTGGCACCCGCCTACTTACTGGAACGTCAGATCGGGTCCCTTGTGCCATCCTTGTGCGGGGGCGTGCTGCTCGGGAACTCCTGCTTTGCCATTCTCGGCACTGATATCTTCATTGCCAGCCCCGCAGCCTATCAGATCAAAGACTGAAAAGCATCCTGGACCAGACCACAACCCAAAGGTTGGTGGAGACCCCCTTTGAAGGGCAAGTGGTGGAGGCCTTCGGGGCTCGCGCCCCTTGCCCCCCCTCATAATCCAGCCCTGCCCATACAAATGATAGGCAGAGATTTAGGCCTTAGTAGCTCTATTAAGATCTCTATGCAGTTTTTGGGATTCCTAGGCCCCTATACAGCCAAATTGGCAGGGGCCTTCATAACCTTCATAATCATACCACTCCATGCCATTAAAGTGGAATAAAACTCAACACTGCTGGCCTTCCCCCTGGGGCATCCCAAATTGGGATGCCCTACTGTGTCAATCCGAGATGTGACCACTTGCGCTCCTTATTGAAACTAGGAATTAAATATGCCCTGCAAATGGCTCTGAATGGTAAAGAGAGCCCCCACATGTGCATTTCTGGGCGATCTTGGGAGTTTCAGGTAGTCGCACATCCTAAATTGGGCTTCCCCCACGGGGCAGGGAGCAAAGCCCAAGATAGTCAAAATTCACATGTTTTGTTCTTTAATGGGTATCATACTGTGCTGCCCAAGAGTCTATGATTTTGGGGCTGTAAGGGGGACCCCTTTTTCTAAACCAGGGGATGCGGCCGTCAGCGCGCTCGGAGCTGCCGGGCCTAGACGATGTGATATCTGCGGCTCCAAGCACATGCGGCATGCGCCGTAGGACCGGGAAGACCTAGGGGGTATTACACAGCGGGGCACCCCCTGGGGCAAGAACCAAAACCCATGATACTCAAAATAGTGCTGACCCAAATCTGCCTCCAGTCTGTTCTTCTGCAGTTCTGCATCACCTGAATGTGAATTCCATTTAATTCTAGGGGGGGATTCAGAATGAGCTACAAAAGTAGCCAAATGCCCCATATTGCATGATGGGAAGAGCACAACATCTGGGGCACATTGTTCTAATTTAAACAAAAAACAACAAATACCTCTCTAAAACTAAAACTAGAGTTTTCATTTAACAGAATACTGTAATATTAGAGTAGAAGAATTCCCCCTTTTATTTTAGTACAACATCGGTATATAAAGCTAGACGGTGGCAGACTGGGGCCAGCCCTGGATTTTACCAGCCCGGGACATCCCTGCTGTGCCCCCTAACCATGATGCCGGGGCTATAGCATTGGGGGCTGGGGTTCCTTGGCTTGTGGGTACAGTGGGTCTGGGTACAGGGGGCCTGAGAGGGAGACTAAGGGGCAGAGGGTGAATGTGGCTGTTAAAAGAAGCAGCAGCCCAACTGGCTCCAAAGCAGTGCAGCCCACCGGGCATTGTCCCGGGTCTCCCTATGGCCAGTCCATTCCTGAAGCTAGAGCTCTCCTTTGAAAAAGAAGAAGAACCATTTCAAATAGTCTATTTTTAGCTTGAAAAAGAGCCACTTAACCTTTCACCTTATTTAACTAATTATGGGCTGATACAATTCTAACACTTAAAGTGGCCCAACACCCAGGATTTTCACTATCCTGGGTTTTGGTCCACTTCCTGTTAAAGAAATATTGGAATTAATATGGATTGCTGTATTTCTTATATTCATAGAATGATGTAACTTTTTCTGTAAGGTATATTTTGCTGTGCTCAGAAACTTTTCTGCTTTCTAAAGTTACAAGTTATCTGATCAATATGTTCTTTACGTGCTTGGAGTAAAGACCTCCGCCCTGCTCATCAAGATATGGATTTTGGACATTGTTGGACATTGTCTTCTGTCGGCTAAAGATAATTTACTCTGTTACATTAAGATTTTTACTCTGTCAGCTGTTGAATTTGGACTCTGCTATTGGCTGAAACTGCATCCTCCACCCTATTCAATCAGCATAAAGAAATGTGTCTGAGGCCGCCATTTTGAGCGCGCTCCCAGAATTGCATGAGAGTGAATTGCTGTCTGTCACTCTGTTGTAATCTCTTGTAATCATCTAATAATAATACCTTTAATTTGGACCAGCTGTTATCACGTTGTTTTATTTCCTCAACATTTTGGTGCCGAAACCCGGGATCTGAAAACGGCTCAGCAACCGAACCAGTGTCTTGGACCCGAGGACAGGAGACCAACCTGGCGCCTAAGGTGAGAACTTCTGTGTCTCAATTCTGCTCTCCTCTCCTCTGGCTCAAAAACACTTCTGTTCTGAAGTCGTGAGTACAGATCCCAAGAACCTGTAACAGCTGTATATGTACTAATACCTTTTGATATGTGTGTGTGAGTAAATGAAATGAAAGAGGTCCTTTACGGCGTATGAATGTGCTGGGCTTAGACGCACCTCCAATTGCGGAGAACGCCAGTGGGTCCAGTGAGTGTGCTAAACAAGAGATCTCCATAAATCTCAGACACAAATGTTTTTTCTATCCCCTCTGTTTGTCCAGTAAGTTGTAACTAACTGTTGTCTGCGTAGTAGAGGGACAAAATCATAAGGACAAGTGTAAGCTCCGCTGCACTTAAGGGCATGTCCCAAAGCAACTGCAGGCTTGTGTCTCATGCATAATAATACTGCTGACAGGGAAGGAGTGTTAGCCTGGTTTGATTTAGACAATATTAGGGGCCAGATATTATTTGGAATCTTCTCCTTGCTTTTTGTCATTTGGCTCTGTTGGAAAATTTGGAGGGACCAGAAACGGGGATTCCTAGTGTGGGACTTTCCCTAACAGCCATAAGAAGCCATAGGAAAATCCGAGAGAAGGGTAGCGAGTCCCCTCACCATGGTCAAGGCTATGGGAAACGGTGTAAGTAAGGTTGGTTCAGTGTCCAACCAGGGAAATGGACGTCCTAACTCTCCTTTGATCCCACAAAAGGAGAGGAGTTTAAAGTATGGCACATGGGTTAGTAAATTTCTTCCAAAATGGGGGAGGCTAACTAGGGGATTGGATTGCGGGATTCCCAAAAAGGGAACTTTTGAATTGTTCCGCTGGGTAGCCCTCTAATAAAAATTGCAAGTCAAGTTTCACGTAGCCAAGTGATAGGGCAGCTTGGAGAAGATGGGATAGCTGGATCCTACTGGAAACAGCACAAGGCCCGAGGCATTTTTACCGTAGGAATCAAGGCAGGAGAGGGAGGAAGTCAGTCAAACAAGGAACACCATGGGGTAGATGAGGCAGAGCAGATAGAGCAGCTGGCTATGTCCCTAGTGGAGCCCACCGTTGGCAGCCTGGAGACCCCCGACTCATGTACTCGGGAGTCCCCAGTAGACTTAGGAGCCAGACCCAAAGTTTCCACTGGCTCAGCCACGGTGTACCCCACTGGAGATCTGGCACAGGCCCTTTTTCCAACCACCCTCATCATATGTAGAGCCCCAAGTCAGGCCCACTGCCCCAACATATGTACCTGCTACCAGCTCTTGGCAGGAATTATCTGAACCTAGGGGAGGGAAAGTATTTTGTGAAGTGGAAAGAGAGCTTCTGCTGACCCCCAGAATAAATGCATATAAAAGGTGATTTTCAGGGACACAGATGACACGCTAAAAATAAAAAAATAAATAGGAAAAATAGTGAAACAAAAAAAAATAAATAAAAATAAATAAAATATGAATTAAGCAATAGAAAACATTCAGATATATTTTTTTAAAGAGCACTACAGAGTTATTGTAACTCTGCCCTGCCTGTCAGAGACTTACAGAGATCAGATACAGCTGTCCTGTAACTTGTCTGATAAGCTGTTTTTAGATTTCTGTGAAAAGCCAGCTCAGAAAGCTGGCCTCTCTGTGGGCTTGTGGCAAGCAGGGTTGAAAAATTGGTGAGTTTTTTTAATCATTTTATTATAGAATGTATATGGAATTTATTTAAATTTAAGGTGATACAATTATCAGACTTTGTCTTAAAAAAGCTCTGTAGGATTTCAATTTGTGCTGCAGTCATTCTGAGTGTCGCTGCTCAAGCTTAGCCATGGGAAGCTTAGCAGTTTTGAATAAAACAAAAAGAAGTAACAATGAAATTTTTTTTAGAAATATATGTAGCTACTGTAAAAATGGGGTCTTGTACAAGAATAAGGAATAAAGTTAAGTTAATTAGTTTTATATGCCGGTATTAAATTAAATTGCATTAAAATAAATTAATGTAAAAGTAAAAGTAGAAACATTATTTTTAAGGAATTAAGTTTGAATACAATATGTAATATTGTACATAATATCTGGAAGATAATTTCCATAGAGCAAAGTAAGGATCCGACCTTGTTCTCCTGGAAATTGTGTAAATGTTTAATCAATTTTGATTTTAATGTGTTATGTTTTTATGTTTTAACAGCAGCTGTGAAGATAGATAATTATTCTATGAGAACTTTAGAAATCGAAATCCATCATGGTTTGAATATTTATCTATATTTTAGAAGTATATGATTCATTTTATGATTGAGATGTTTATATATATATATATAAATACATATATATGTGAATTTAATACACTTGAGATATAGCTGACATTCCTTGAACTAGACCAATAGCTTGGTATAGTTGGAAGGGAGATGTGGTGGCCATCTTAGGGTTTCCTCTCCCAACTGACATAACTGAAAATGCACAGTAACATTATTCAAGCATTACCTGTTTGTAGGTGGTCTGCAAGTGCATGAGCAGACATTTTGTTTTTAAAGGTTTACCACGGTTAGAAAAGGGTAAATTAACTTTATGTGCAGTAAACTAAATTACTCAGGGGAAAGATGCATATGAGCTGTGTTTGTCTGGTTTAAGTCATTTTTGACTGTTGGTCCACTTTAAGATAAGTATTGGTAATGGAAAATTCCCCTCGAGAAATGAATTTTACATTGGCATTGGTCTCAAAGTTTAGGTATGCTTTGAGCAGCTGTTTGTGCACAATGTGATCATCATGCTAAGAGTTTGCCTTATTAAATATAAGGTTCCCTATGTATTTTTAAAGGTTAATAGTGCTTACCAGTCATTTTTTTAGACCCTTTTTCATATAGTTTTAATAAGGTTTCTTAAGAATATTTCAGATTGCTTATTATGCTGAATGAGGTATAGGTCTAAGAAGTTTTAACATACAGTTATATAATTTTGAGCACTCCAGCATGTTTTAAAGTGATCATTACTGCTGTCTTGTAGAAGTCCTCAAGACAAAATGCAAGTTCACCTCATGGGTGCTACACCTGGTAGAGATTTTGAATATCGTATGAGCTAGTAGTATTTTTGACCTTTCTGAATTACTAACGTTAAGAGCTGAACATAGCTAAACGAAGTTAAGTTTGTTCCACAGAGTTCAAAAAAGAGGGGAAATATGTATTATGGTTGCATTTTTTTGGTATTAAAAGTTGTTTGAACTCATGGAACAATCACTTGATATGTGATAAAATGTTTGTGTTTAGGTGATGTAGACAGACACCCCCTTACCTCTCTTCTGAATTTTCTAGCTTCAGAAGTACATATTTAATTTGGTTTTTAATTAAATATAGTAATTTTATCACCATGAAGGATCATACGTGATGAGGTTTTTTTGTGATAGTGGATGATAAAGGTGAAAATTTTGCTTTCAGCATGAATGGCTGAATTGAGAACACATCACTGAAATGTATGAATTGGCATTAGGTAGAAGGCAAAATGTGTGCACTGATGCTAGATTAGCTTATGAGAATGTTATAGATGGAATAGTTTCATGATATTGTTGTATAACTGAAACAAATTAATGAGAGTTACAGTGACAGCCATGAATCCTGATCATGAATTCATATGAGGCCCTCACACTCGCTGGCACTTCTGGAAAAGGTTCATACCCAATACAGATCTCACCTGAGAGACTCAGTGCCACTTGCTGCCAAGATAAGACTGCGAAAGGAGTAAGTCTTGAGCTCAAGCATTGGTAGTACTTAGGTTGGAGAAACTGTGGGTAATGATAAGTGTCAAAGCATAAGTCTGCTTCAGGGAGAAGCACCGCTGGACTTATTGCATCTCGATGGTGCCTCAAGAAGACATAGCCCATAGCCCAGTAGGTGTCACTGTCTAATTTATTCAGCCCATTACAGTACATTACATTGTTTCAGATATAAGCAATATTGATATTTAATTTAGTTTATATGAATACCTGTTGTCCAGGTAATATAGTGTATTTACTCAGTGCACACTTAGGCCTAACCATCCATTTCAGAGATTGCAGAACTACATCCAACTATCTGAAGTGTGACCCTATTAGTATGTCCTGGTGAACAAGGTATTATTGGAATCTTATTGGATTCTTTAGAATTATATTTGATTTAAAAAAAAAACTATAGAAGTCCACTAAGAAAATGTATAAGATGATTAAATTGTTTATGCCCATTTGTCATTCTTATATTTAAGTTAACATGAAAGATGAAATAATCTTTTAAGGTAAGTATGTAGCAGATGAATAAGACCACTGTAAAGAAAGTATTCAAATGCTTAGTTATAGTGAGTTTTGCATGGTTTACAGTTTTCTTACTGGATGTGTTTACCATTGCAGAAATCTCTGGAGACAGTTATGAGATACTAAGTTCAGATGAGTTATTCATTGCATCAGTCAAATGTAAAGAAAGAGCCTGAGTACCAATCAAAGAGACGGAAGTTGACTTCAGCAGAAAAAAGCATCGTTGTTTACTTTACCTTATTGTTGATTGGTTACTTTGAAAGTTCCTCAAGAAATCGTATATTTCTCTTTTATTTGAAGTTATTAATGATGCAAGATGTTTGTAAACATTTTTAAGACACTTGGCATCTATGTATATATTCCATATGGAGGGAAACTCTGCAGGTATGCATGGTGATTAAGGCTTTAGGCCTAATCTGAGTATTGATGCTAAGCAGAAAGACAGATTTCTTCTGAATAGTACCAGTACTGCATGCCTTCGCGGAATGACTATTGTCTCCTTACCTCAAGTTCTTAGGAATTTGGGCTAACGAAATGTACGCCAAGGCCTGTAAGGATTTCACTCCGTTAAAGCAAGACACCTTGATCTTGCTTTGACCTTCTTAAAAGTGATTTAGAGGTGGTTAGAAATAATCTTTGCTATTTACATATGATAATATAAGATCATATTAGTAATGCTTTGTGTTTCTTGTTGCAGCAAAGGGATGAACTCACCCGATCCCTAAGGAGAGTTTCAGCAACCTCAGGGATGATCGACCATCTGACCAGCGGTCCTGTTGACCATCTGCTTCACCACGTTGACCCTTCTGGTGATTCTGGAACCAGGTGGAGGACATCATCCCTGATAAAGGATCCCACAGTTGCGCCTGAGCAGTTGGTGACCGCCTGTGATCTCTAGGGAAGAAACATCCCAAACCTGCGATCAACGTGCACATAGTCCATAGGCCTTGTGTCTCGCAAGACCATGGGCGGGGACCGGTGCTGGGGTGCACCTGTTGGATGCTGTTGCTGAGATTCTCTGAATAAAGATATGTGTTTATAATAAAATTATAAAAAGGGTGAAAATGTTAAAGAAATATTGGAATTAATATGGATTGCTGTATTTCTTATATTCATAGAATGATGTAACTTTTTCTGTAAGGTATATTTTGCTGTGCTCAGAAACTTTTCTGCTTTCTAAAGTTACAAGTTATCTGATCAATATGTTCTTTACGTGCTTGGAGTAAAGACCTCCGCCCTGCTCATCAAGATATGGATTTTGGACATTGTTGGACATTGTCTTCTGTCGGCTAAAGATAATTTACTCTGTTACATTAAGATTTTTACTCTGTCAGCTGTTGAATTTGGACTCTGCTATTGGCTGAAACTGCATCCTCCACCCTATTCAATCAGCATAAAGAAATGTGTCTGAGGCCGCCATTTTGAGCGCGCTCCCAGAATTGCATGAGAGTGAATTGCTGTCTGTCACTCTGTTGTAATCTCTTGTAATCATCTAATAATAATACCTTTAATTTGGACCAGCTGTTATCACGTTGTTTTATTTCCTCAACATTCCGATCGGGGGTGCCCCGCTGCGTAAAACCCCCCAGAAAGCCCGATAAAACTCACTTCACCCCGCTCCTACGACGCATGCGCGGCCGCTCGTCCAATCAGCGCGCTCGGAGTCGCTGTGGTATGCAAGTACAAGCGGCGTCCAATCACAGCGGCTCCGAGCACGCTGGCGGCAGCATCTCGCGCTTCCCTCTAACAGGGAGCGCGCCCGCATCGGCCATTCACAAATGCCTGGCGCAGGTACGCGCCCTGCTAGAGAGAAGCGCGAGATGCGGCCGCAGCCCACGCACGCGTCGTTGGATCGGGATCCAGGTAAGGTTTCTGGGCGTCCTGGGGGGGTTTCACACAGCGGGGCATCCCGATTTTGGATGCCCGTCTGGGAGGGATCGGATCGGCCCCGGAATCTTATAAATTCCCGGGCCGATCCGCTTGGGTGTTGGTCCACTTTAAAACGGACCAACAGTCAAAAATGACTTAAACTAGACCAACACAACAAACAGTGCTCATATGCCCCTTCCCCAGGGCAATTTATATTGCTGCAAATAAAAATGAATTTACATTTTTCTAACTCCTGCTGTAGTCAATTTTAGAAACAGAATGGCGGCTCATGCATTTGCAGGCCACCTACAAATAGGAAGTGCTGCTGGGCTTCCTGTTACTGTACATCGTCAGTTGAGTCCAGGCAGCAGCATGGCTGAGATGCTGGGAGTGGAAGCTCCAAAATGGCCGCTACCTTTCTTTTCCAACTGTGCCAGTTGTTGGTTCGGCTTAATGATAAAATGGAACAGTTACTCTTACATTTGTATCCTTGGATTTATATGCAGATGTTATGACATGAAGAAAAAAGAAATTCTTCCACTCTAAAATTACATTATTCTGTTAAACGGGCCTCTGGCTTTGCATAACGATGATTTAAAAAGAGACTTCAGGGGCCTGGAGACTAAAAGACTCCAGGGCTGTGCAGGTTCCACTCCTTGGGGCATCCCTAATTGGGGGGGAAACCCCCCAGATTCTGGAGCCTTCGCCGTGTCTCAGCGACGTGACCGTGTTCCTTCAAAAGTACATTATTTTCCCAACTGCGCGCCAGTGCCCAACGATAGCTTGCTCTGGATGGATCAGGGACATAGACCCAAGACACTCAGCCCGTTAATGAAGCATTCCCTAGCCATGTGGGACTCAGTGAGGTACTAAGCCTCCCTGATGTCCCCACATACCCCCCTGGCCCATTTGTGGGATAACCCCAACTTCCCCCCTGGGGAACAGAATAGACTGGCCTTTAAATGGTGGCAGGACCGGGGCATATATAAGATAGCAGACCTACTCATGGCGGGGGGCTTCAGGTCCTTTCAGGACCTGCAAGAGAAGTACGGAGTCCGTGGTAGGGAATACTTTCGTTAAATTCAGTTACGACACTGGATTTTGCCCCTAACAAAGCTGCACCCCCCCCTTTCGGATGAGGACTCCCTTTGAGGAATTATGCATTAACGACCCATTCAGGAGAGGGACAATCTCTTTACTATATTCAGCACTAAATGTAGCCGGACCCGAGACCCACGGGTACGTCAGTAGCTGGGAGAAAGACCTGGGTCCATGTCAGAGCGAGGGGGGATGGTCGGAGATATGGTCCAACTCCTCCAAATGCTCAATTAACGTCCTGACGGTTGAAACGGCCTATAAGGTAATGCTTCGCTGGTACCTGGTGCCGGGTCGGCTGAGCAGGATGTTCCCGGGACAGTCTAAAACATGCTTTAGGGGATGCAGTGTAGAAGGGGATTTCCTTCATACATGGTGGACTTGCCCCATGTTGGCCCGCTTCTGGAATCAGGTATATAGGCTGGCTAACGGTATTTTCCAGACCAATATGGGAAAAGACCCCTGGGTTGCCCTCCTGCACTGCAAGCCCCAGGAGCTCACCAGCAAACAGCACAGACTTTTTGTCTACCTCCTCCTGGCGGCCAAACAGACCATAGCCAAAGCCTGGAAAAAACAATTTACCCCAATCTCAGAGGTGTCGACCAGAATGAATGGGTTTCTCATCAACGAGAGGTTGTCCAGTATTCTGGCCGACACTCATGATAAATTCTTCTCGATATGGGAGCCCTGGATGAGATTCGCTTGGCCTGACAAGGCCCTGTGGAGGCTGTAGCATCCCGGTGCGTAGGCTGGTGGAGTGCAGGAGTTCCCAGACTCGTCCCCCCCCCCCCTGACTTCTCCCCCCCCCTCCAACCTCCTCCCTTCCCCCCAGTTTTTATTTTTCCTCCCTTCAGACTGCGATACGCTGTCGTTTATTTCTTTAACTTGTATCCATTGCAAATCATTAAAATACCAACATAATCTATGTATAACCATATGCACTGTCAGCTTTTCCTTCCCACCTCCCCTGCGTGGGATGGTATTATAATGCATACATTTCATATATCTGTAATGTTGGAAACTCAAAGCTTTAATAAAAATATTGTAACAACAAAAAAGTACATTATTTTGTTGAATGGGGCCAACATAATTGTCAAGAAGCCACACTGAAATCTAAAAGATTCCAGGGCTGGCCATTGGCTTTCCCTGGGGGCATTCCAAATCTGGAGGTCCCGCTGTGTGAAACTCCCCATGGAGCCGATAAACACTCACCTTTCCCCGGTCCAGCGGTACATGTGCGCGCTCCCGTCCAACCAGAGCCGCTTGCTCTAAACGACATAATTTCGGCTCTGATTGTTAACAATGGGAAGCACGCATCCCCAGCATTGTGCTATCTGAATGGCTGGGGCGGGAGCGTGTCCGCTGGGCATGCGGGGGGTGCGGGAGCACGCATCTGAATTGTGGTTATATATGACCCAAAGATTCCAGATGACAGCCCTGCCCCTGGATTTTTCCCACCAGAAGAAGTAACATAGTAGTAACATAGTATGTAAGGCTGAATAAAGTCTTTAGTCCATCCAGTTCAGCCTGTTTATCTCCTTCCAGTGGTCTAGTAGCCATAGCTGGAAATCTAGTAGCCATAGCTGGAAAAGTAGAAGTAAACCACATGCTTAGATTTTATTTTTAGTTGTAGTATAAGGTATATATAAATATATATATATATATATATATATATATATATATATATATAGCTCCTTTCACTATCCATAATGTTTATATGGTTTTTTAATTTGATACAGTTTTGTACTGCAGCTTCTCTAAGAAGCACTATGCTCCAAAGCACTACATTCCAAAACCTGCGAATTCCCCCAAGCTGTAATAAAAATGTATCAAGGTTTCCTCTTTAATGCAGCACGACAGTCTTTACACTAATACTCAAGAAAAACGCCTGTGAAAGATGTTTGTCCCTTGCGCTTTACCGTTGATCAGCTGAAAACACCGCCTTGGCACAATAAGACAAATGTCTCCTGGCCAGCGCTTTATTTCTGCTTGGCGGCCATCTTTGTGAAGACCAACCACCATTAGACAACACGGCGGGTCCCTCCTCCATTATCAGCGACACTCGAGACCCGATGATACGTCTGTGTGTTTTTGATTTTCCACGGCTTCGGTCGCCTGTGTGTGACGTCTGGTAAATAACAGAGGAGAGTATTGGGGAGCTGAGAGGCCGCGCACACAGCTGGAGAGGCACAGCCACACTGTGCCAGAATGGTAAGTGTCCTGGAAGCAGGCTGCTGCTGCTGCTGTGGAACTACAAGTCCCAGCCTGTTGTGACCATTACGGGGGGGAGTCCTTGCTTAAAGCGGTCCTTCACTCTGAATAAGAGTCTATCTTATATGTTTCCCACAGTCTGTACATACATATTGCTCACATTAAAAATCATCCTACCTGCATCTACTGCATGTTATGAGCCTTTACATATCCAAGATGGCGGCTCATGGAACATCAGGCAGCCTGCAAACAGGAAGTGCCTTCTGACTGTGCTGCTCTGGGATTGCTGTCCTTTCCCTGACCCCAGCTCTGCTCTGTCTGAGCAAAGCACAGCTATAACCCGCCCCTTACACTTTATCCCCTTCTCCTCTCCTCAGTAAGTAGCAACAAGCAAAGAGGGAGTTTCAGCACACCAGTAGGAAAGGGTGCACGATCCTGGGCTGTCCCAAGCCCTGGTAATCCAAATGGGAAAGAAGATGGTGGATCCGCACGTCCTTAAGAATGAATACTTTATTCCAAGACCATTAAAATCATCAGTTGTCTCCAAGAGCAATACAAAAACATCCAGAGCGAGATAAAAACAATACAAGACTCGGGCAGATAAAGAAAGGGGAGTCCTCTGACGCGTTTCCTCAGTAAGTGTGATGCTTCTGAGTCAAGATGGTGGCGCCCATATCCTAAAGTGCTGAACAGAGTTGCAGCCCAGTGGGGGAAAGAATAATAAGTGACTAAAAACTTAAAAAATATTAATTTTAGATGCTGGGGAATCGTTTTAATCGTTTGGGCTTTTCATTAAATCATGCTGAGGGTCCGGTTTAAGTCATGTCCTGGCTGAGAATCAAACATGCGACCCTATCACGAGATTGCTTCCTCCAACACTAGGCCTTGACTACCCCTTAAAGGGGAACAAAACCCAGAAATTTGACTTTCCCTGGTTTTGTTCAGTGCCCCCGAAACATCCCGACTGAGGGTCCCCCGCTGTGTGACCCCCTCAGTTTGCCCCCTCTAAAACTCACCTTTCCCCCCTCTAACGGCGGATGCGCGGGCTCTCGTCCAATCAGATCCCTTTGCTGTGTGTTTACATCCTTCGACAAAAGGCTCTGATCATGTCCCATGTATTCTTGGTGGTGTGTGAACTCCAGCCTGTCTGAATGGCTAGTATGGGTGCACTGGCGATGCAGGGGTGCATGCTCCCCATTGAATTCAGTCAGAGCCTTTTGTCGAAGGATGTAAACACACAGCAAAGGGATCTGATTGGATGAGAGCCCGCGCATCCGCCATTGGAGCAAGGAAAGATGGAGCGCGCACCCCACCAGGGATGCGGCAGCACATGCTCCCCATTGAATTCAGTCAGAACCTTTTGTCGAAGGATGTAAACGCACAGCAAAGGGATCTGATTGGATGAGAGCCCGCGCATCCGCCATTGGAGCAAGGAAAGATGGAGCGCGCACCCCACCAGGGATGTGGCAGCACATGCTCCCCATTGACAACAATGAGAGTTGTTTGCTGAATGACATAGTCACAACAGATGTCTCTCATTGCATGAGAGCCTGCACATGCGCCATCGGAGCGGGGAAAGGTAAGTGTTTATGAAAGCCCTGCGGGGTTTCACATACCGATCCGGGATGCCTCAGGGGAAGGCCTGAAGCCGGTGTTGGAATCTTTTAGATTCCAGTGCTGACCCAGCTGGGATTTGTTCGGCTTTAAAGTGGACCAACACCCAGGATTTTGACTATCCTGGGTTTTGGTCCACTTCGGGGGGGGTGCCCCGCTGTGTGAAACCCCCCAGAAAGCCCCGAAAACTCACCTCACCCTGCTCCCACGTGACCGCTGCTGCCAATCCCCGCCGACGGACAAGCGGGAGGCAGCGACGGACAAGAGAGCGCGCCCGCCGCTGCCTCCTGCGCGTCACTCTTACAGGGCCCGCGCCGGCCATTCACAAACGGCCGGCACGGGTGCGCGTTCTGCTAGAGGGACGCGCGGGAGGCGGCGGCGGGCGCCGCTAGATCGAGGAGCAGGTCGGGGTGCCCCGCTGTCAGGGGACTAATCGGTCTGGGAATCTTATAGATTCCCGGGCCGATCAGTGGAGGGTGTTGGTCCACTTTAAAGACTCGGGAGGGGGGGGGGGGTCTTTAACCGGACATCCTGATTGGGGGGCGGGGATGTGAGGAGACCTCCACTAAATTGGCCTTGGAAGTCTGCTTTAATGCTAATACACGCATTGCTGGGTACAGAGCCACCACCACAGCCCTGGACAGGCCACTAGTTGCATAAGAGCAGCAGATTTCTGGGACATGTAGTGCACTGATAATAACCATTCTTCTATTTTATCATTCTTCTCATTTAGGGGGAGCGGAAAGGTACCAACAAGTATTACCCTCCAGACTTCGATCCTGCCAAGGTAAGATGGTTTGAATAACCCCGCCCCCTTATACAGAACTCCGTCCTCTCATTTAAACCACACCCCCTGTGCTGTGCACACTCCCGTCCCAGTCTCCCTCTGTGCGACGCAGGGTATGCGCCAGCGCAGGCTCCCAATTCAAAACAATGATGGCTGTCTGTCGAACTGGTAGTCATGACGGGTGGCTCTCATTGGACAAGAGAATGCGCCGTTGGATCGGGGAAAGGTAAGAGATTACCAGCAACCTGGTTTTACAGAGTGTGGCGCCACGATTCAGGATTCCCCAGGGGAAAGCTGACAGCCCTGGAATCTTTTAGATTTTTTTAGATTCCAGGCCGGCCACTCATGGGTTTTGTTCCATTTTGAAGTAGACCAAAACCCAAGAATGTGACTATCCTGGGTTTTGGCAAAGCAATTTAGTTAACTGGCGCACTCTTACCTTTATCGCAACTCTATTGCATGGGTGCAAGGTTCGAGGAGACGCCGCATAAATCCAAGTTTATTTGTAAAGAACCAGCACAAATTCTTAATAATCCAATTGTATTTCCAAACGAAAAGTTCAAGTGCAAATAAACACAGTGGTGATGATTGGTCGACGTTTCGGGTGCGCTAGGGCCCCCTTCCTCAGGACCCACCACATTCAAGCAGAATTGAAACTATCCTGGGTTTTGGCCCTTTTCCCAGGAGCAACCCCCCAGGACACCTAGAACAGCTCACCTCTTCCTGCCCCCGGGGAAAGGACCAAAACCCAAAATGGTCAAAATCCTGGGTTTTGGTCCACTTTAAAGTTGACCAAAACCCAGGATTTGGACCATGTCCCCAGGACATCCCAAATTATGTGATACTCCCTGGGATTGCTGGCAATCCTAAGTGGACTCTCATCCAATCAGTGCTCTAGTCAGTGCATTAATATGCACAGCATAGTACAAAGAGCCCGGCCTAGAAAGCAGGGAGCGGCACATACCCGTTTTCCACGACATATGCACTCCTGAGCCCAGGCCTATCTGAATGGCTGGACCCTTGAGCATGCATCAGCCAAGGGATTGCATTCACATAGGCTGGTGCAGGAGCGCGCCACAGACAGAACAGGTGGCTGCCCACTTTCCTGTGCCCCGGCACAAACAGCACGGCACACATTAATATGCACGGCACACACTGCTGATTGGACCAGAGCCTGTGCATGTGCTGTGGTACCTGGGCCCACAGCAAGGCAACCCATATCGGGATGCCCCAGGGGCAAGGACCAAAACCCAAGAAAGTAAAAATCCTTTGTTTTTGTTCCACTTTAAAGGCCAACTGCAGTTAATCAGTGTAATCCCCTTTTTATTAAGCATGTCATCCCAGTCATGAGTGCATTAGTCCCCACCCTACTACAGCTCCTAGACAATAACTAAAAAACATTATTACTCACCTTTTCTTGGCCAAGGCCATTCCAGAATAAACCTTACAACATATCTGGAGGTTCAGAAGTAACACCCAGGCGCTCCAGCTGTCCCCACCTCTGGTCATTTCTCCCCAATCCAGAATATGAACAGGGCATTAGCATTGGGGCATCTTGATTGGCCAGTTGTTTTACATGCCGTAATGAGTGTATTTGTCTTGCTTTGTGTTTCTCTTGCAGCATGGCTCTCTCAACCGCTACCGGAACAGCCACCCGCTGCGGGAGCGGGCCAGGAAGCTGTCTCAGGGCATCCTCATCATCAGGTAAGAGCCACCCGTAGGAAACCTGTCTGTGAGAGGGTTCAGGATGGCGCATACTAATGGCAGGAAGCCGGTCATGATGCTAAGGCTGAGAAGGAAGACGGTCTAATGTTGTTATTAAAGAGGAAATTCGGAGGAACTTTGTCTTTGAGAATCCAGGGCCTCCTGGGTTCCAGTCCTTGGGGCATCCCGAAATGGGATGGCCCACTGTGTGTAACTGCCTTGGAACACTCACCCTGTCCTGGAGCCCTCACCGCATCCCTGCTCACCCCGAGCCGTGCCCGACCTTTCGGCGCGGTCACACCACAGCTGCCAGGTAGGCAGGGGATGTGGCTGGCGGTGCCACTTAACACCCAGACGGCTTAGCTGCCCTCAACGCCGAATAGAGCTGAGTGACAGCGAGCGCTGGGGAGAACTGCTGAACATTAATGTTCCATCACTTTAGCCATATAACACAATGCAGAGTGGGCAGCAGATAGGAAGCCACTGTACACTTATGTGAACCAGTTGCTGCAGAACCTGTGCTCCACTCCATTCAGTTATGCAAGGTGATGTGACATCACAGCAGCTAGCGAGCTGAATGGTGCAGAGCAGGACACTGGTTGCATCCCTGCTCACCTCCAGGCCAGCCAATCACAAATGGCTGCCCCAGGTATGCGCCTGGCTAAAGGTATAGCGAGGCCATGACCTGTGCATGCGCCATTGGAACGAGGTTAGGTGAGAGGGTGCAGTGATTTAAAGATGAACAGGTTAAAACCTCCCCCAAATCTCACTGATCTGCTACCACCCTACTCCAGTTTTACCTTTGAGTAGCTTCTACTCACCTCCCTGGGGGATCCATCTTCTGGGTCCCTTGGATTTGGGCGACCTTCTGACGGGGGCGGCGCCATCTTTCATTCCATCAGACACTTGCACATTGGCCCCCGATCTCGCACCTGCGCTGTGTGCATGGCTGGGATGCGATGGAGCTGCCCGAAGATTTCGCTGAGCGACATGGGACTTTGAAGAGGCCGGCTAAACTGTTATTTACAGACGGGGATTGGCCCCGAAACAACCAGATGTCGCCGCAACAGGAAACGTCGAAAAGGTAAGTAGGGGGTCGATGGGGGGGGGGGGGGAGGATCGGCCCCTTTTTTATTTTATGTCCGAAGTTCCTCTTTAAACCGGACCTTCAGCATTATTTAATGAAAAGCCTAAACCTTAAAATATATTAATTTTAGATGATGGGGAATCATTTTTTAAAGTTTTTAGTCACTTACATATTATTCTTTCCCCCACCGGGCTGCAACTCTGTTCAGGACTCTAGTATACGGGCGCGGCCATCTTGAATCAGAAGCTTCACACATAGGAGAGGAGAGCACGATAAAGTGCAGGGGGCAGGGTTATAGCTGTGCTTTGCACAGACAGAGCAGAGCTGGGGTCAGGGAAAGGTCAGCAATCCCAGAATGCAGAGCGACACAGTCAGAAGACACTTCCTGTTTGCAGGCTGCCTGATGACCCATGAGCCACCATCTTGAAAGTTTGAGGCTCAGGTAGGATACATTTTAATGTGAGCAATCTGTATGTACAGGGTGTGGGAAACATATAAGATATGCTCTTATTCAGGGTGAAGGTCCACTTTAATGGGGTTTTACACAGTGGGGCATTCTAGCTTGGGATGCCACAGGGGGTAGAAATTGGTTGGCCATACAGGCAATTCCAGGACAATACCCTAATCCTTGAAAGGACAATGCTGAGATGCCGCTCTGTGTGAAACCCTCTGGGTTCGCTCTCGCTCCCACAGTGCATGAGCAGGCCACGGCTACATCCCCGACAAGGTGGCTTAATATTGCATTTTGCTATTCAAAATTTGTCTTTTATTCGGGCCCCCAGACACAATTTTGCATGGGGCCCCAGAAATGATAAGTCCTCCCCTGCTAGCACCCCACTGAGGTGAAAAATAAAATATTATAATTAGTAATAATGATTTAGTTCTAGCTGCCTGTATGCCATATCTCACATTCCCTGTGTATGGAGGGGTTTTCACCACTCCCTCCTCATATGACTATCGCTAAAGAATGTTATGTCTGCTTCATGAGAAACAGATCTGTCTGAACTACACCGTCCATATATGTGAATCTGTATATATCTGAAATATCCAATGGACGTCTGACATGTGTCCAGGCATCCAATCGGGATGGTTATTTGTCTCAAACTGTATTTAAGCAAGCAGAGGAGCCAGTAATTTGGGCAGTGGCAATTGAAGTAGCAGGCTCCCGGTTGACCGAATAAAGACCTGAATCATTCTGAGTGCCATTTCCACTTCACCATCAGCGATTGTGCTGCTGGCCTTGGAAATGTCAGCATCTGCCCCAGCTGCTGGTTGGCAGCTCGGACACTCCTTTGTGTGGCAGAACTTGGTTGGCGGAGAGGTTGGGCTTTTCAATGGCTGATCTGTCTTTCCTGAAAAGTTCAGGAAAGCAGCAACAAGAACATGACAGTTAAATGGCTAGAACTGCATGAAAAAAGGCAGTTAATCAACTGACACTGTCACACTGACAGCCTGGGTATCGCTTCAGCTGCTGGCTAGTCTGGAGTTCGGGCTTCAGGAGATTTGGCCGAAATAAGGTCTGTAGCTGAGGAACTGAGTTGTATTACTGAGGTCGTCCTACAGTGCTGCTGACCCCCTTCCTGCTAGTGCTGGACCAGGTAAGTATAGTTAAAGTGGACCATCACCCTCCCGTGATCGGCCCGGGAATCTATAAGATTCCCGGGCCGATCACCTCCCTCCCTCCCGAGATCGGGATGTCCCGCTGGGTGAAACCCCCCCAAACACCCCAAATCCCCTTACCTTGTCTTCAGCAGCGGCCGGCCGCCGCCGCCTCCCTCGCGCCCCTCTAGACGTGCCCGCGCCAGCCGTCTGTGAATGGGAGGCGGCGGCGGAGGAGCCGCTTGTCCGTTGCTGTCAAATCGCTTGTCCGCGGCCACGTGGGAGCGGGGAGAGGTGAGTTTTCCGGGTGATCAGGGGGGGGGGGTTCACCCAGCGGGGCACCCCGATCGGGGGTGCCCCACCGAAGTGGACCAAGACCCAGGATAGTCAAAATCCTGGGTGTTGGTCCACTTTAACAGCATGGTGGGGAGGGGAAGCCTGTCATCAGAGCCAGCTCCAGGTTTATGCGGGTCCTTGAGCGATGGGTCCCTTGCCTTTGTGGAATGATACTCCATACTTGGTGATAAAGTTCTATCTATGGTAAATATTGCCAAAGAATAGAAAGACAAGGGAAGGAATGACAGAAAGCAAGAAAGAAATTAAAGTGGACCAAAACCCTGGGTTTTGATCCTTTCCACCAGGGCGGGAGTTCCCCGCTGTGTAAAACCCCCCAGATCTCCCGAAGAAATTCACCTCTTCCCAGTCCTACAGCGCATGCGCGGCCGCTCAGCCAATCAGCGAACTCTAAGCTGTTGACGTCACGCCATCTAAGACGGCGTGTAAAGCCATCGGCTCCGAGCGCTGTGGTGGTCATTTCCGCCCTTCCCTCTAACTGGGAGAGTGCCTGCGCCAACCATTCACAATGCTTAGTGTGGGCACGCACCCAGCTAGAGGGATAACAGGGATGTGGCTTGTGCATGCGCCGTTGGAGCGGGAACAAAGGTGCGTGAACGGGGCGACCTGGGGGGGGGGGGGTTCACACAGCTGGGCATCCCAATTTTGGATGCCCCGGGCAGGGGGGGAAAATCGATCGGCCCGGGAATCTTATAAATTCCTGGGCCGATCGAGCTGGGTTTTGGTCTAGAAAAGGAATGACAAAGAAAAGTCAACAAATATATAACATAAAAGGAAATAAATAAATAATGAGTTGTTGAAATAATGGAAGATAAAAGGAATGACGAAAAAAAAGAAAGCAGGAACGAGACAGCAGGAATGGGAGAAAAAAATGTAAGGAAGCAAAATGAAAAAAAAAAAGAGAAAAGAGTAATGGAAGAAAGAATGAAAGGGAATGACAGAACGAACAGATGAAAGAAACAAAGAATAGGTAGAAAGAAAAAGATTAGAAGGAATAAAAAGAATGCAAGGAAAGGAATAAAGCATAGACGGATTTGCAGAATTAATAGAAGGAAATAAGAAAAGAAAAGAAATAGCAGAGAGAACAGATAAAAGAATAGAGTAGAAGGAAAGAAGTAAAGAATAGATAGAAAGAAAAAGACTAGCAGAAATGAAAAGAATACAAGGATAGAAACAAAGCATAGAAGGGCTGGTAGAAATGATAGAAGGAAATAAGAAAGAAAGGAAGAAAGAAAAGGAATATCAGAACAGATGAAAGAAAACAATAGAAGGAAAGAAACAAAGAATAGAAGGGCTGACAGAAATGATAGAAAGAAGTAAGAAAGAAAAGGAATATCAGAAAGAACAGATGAAAGAAAAGAATAGAAGGAAAGAAACAAAGAATAGAAGGGCTGACAGAAATGATAGAAAGAAGTAAGAAAGAAAAGGAATATCAGAAAGAACAGATGAAAGAAAAGACTAGAAGGGCTGACAGACAGAATGAAAGTATCTCCCAATGGCCAATCTTCTTCTAACAGTCCATAGTGCTGATTACTACATGGCCCTGCGTCATGCATAGGGGCTTCCCACAGGGTAAAGGGAAAGAGGTAGGCCCTCCCAAGGTGCAAGGGCCCTGTCACCTACCCGGGTTTTCCCAGCGTTGGCGGGGCTAGCTTTCCCTCGGCACTGATCCATTTAAAGCCATTCAGGTGTTTCTTGTCCCCCATGCAGGTTTGAGATGCCCTATAACATCTGGTGTGATGGCTGTAAGAATCACATTGGAATGGGTGAGTGCTCCTTTCCCCCCCCCCCCCCCCCCCCCCCCGTGTTATTCCTGGTTTCTCACCCCCGTGCATTTGTTTCAGGGGTGCGATATAACGCTGAGAAGAAGAAAGTGGGCAACTACTACACCACCCCTATATACAGGTAACCTAAACCATCATGGGGCTCTATACTCTCTGCCTCCAACCAGCTTGGTGGGGGGGGGGGGGCACGTGCTCCCTTGGCAAGACTGCCATTACTGCACCTGAAGACTAAGGCCTCAATTCAATAAGAGTTGAAACAAATTCTCATGGTAGTAAAAAATTCAATTCATGAGAAAAAAAGCCTGAGAATGTCCCTGTTACTGAATCACCAGATAAAAAGACAATGAAAGTCAATGGCAGCTTTTACTACAGTGTAGAAAGGAGTAAACAGGTCTATACTTTTCTTAGGAGTAAAAAAGTGCCATTGACTTTCATTGTCTTCCTATCTGATTCAGTAACTGATTCATTCTCAGGCTTTTTTTCTCATGAATTGAAACTTTTACTACCATGAGAATTATTTTCAACTCTTATTAAATCGACGCCCAAGAATGAAAAGATTTACAGGCTGATTCATTACTAACGCCAGAAGGGCCAGATGAGCGTCTGTAGCACGGATTTCAGAGCGCCCGCTAGTAGTCGCTGTGCTTGGCCATGGATCCTTCTTTCAGAGCGCCTCAGTCGCAGGCTGGCATTGATGAATATTTTTTTGAGTCGCAGTACTACGCTGTATGGGAGCAAACGGTAGCACCAGCTCAGTGCGACCGACTCACACCACATTCATGAAAAAAACAGCCTCAAACAGCGCCGGTGCTCAAAATCGTGTAGTTGTAGCCCATAGCGCCAGAGGCTGTGTGATTTAAAGGCTGTTTTTGAAAATGTATCCAGTAGTAACAAAGCGAAAGCATATGGAATTACATTGTTATTACATTGTAACATGTACACTTTAATACCAGACATGTAATGACAATTCTGCATAAAATATTATTGATACAAAAAGTTTTAAAAAATGTCATTTTCTTGCCCAGGATACATGTCAGAAAGTTTTGAGATTTTATTAAAAAAAGAAAAAAATTGGGATCAGGAAAGGGATTTAAAGTGGACCAACACCCAGGATTTTCACTATCCTGGGAGTTGGTCCACTTCAGCGGGGCATCCGAGATCAGGATGCCCCGCTGTGTGAACCCCCCCCCCCCCAAAGCCCCAAAAAACATACCTTTTCGGCGACGGACAAGCGACGGATAAGCCGCCGCTTCCCGCGTGTCCCTCTTACAGGGCGCGCGCCCGCGCTGGCCATTCACAAACGCGCGCACTGCTAGAGGGGCGCGCAGGAGCCCCGCGGGACATCCCGATCTCGGATGCCCCGCGGTGAGGGAGGTGATCGGCCCGGGAATCTTATGGATTCCCGGGCCGATCACCCCTGGGTGTTGGTCCACTTTAAGGATCGTCTATTGAAATGTATGGGAGAGCTCCAGGTAGCGAGAGGTACCGAGCCTGGGATAATGATGAATCGGATGCTACATGGCGTTATTCCAGTCGCTCACCAGATTTGGCTTCATAAATGTGTAATTGCGTGCCATCTCCGGCGTTCAACTGCCGCTGTATAGGCACTACCTGACGTAAGAGCTTCAAGAATAAGGCCCTTACCTTTTTAACACTACACTTTTTAAAAAGTTCTCTGATTCAGGGTCTTCAAGTGGAGCTATTGCAGTCATGCCAAGGGATCCTGTGCTGTGGTACTATACTCTCTCCCTCTAGCCGGGTTGGCTGACGCATGTTCCCCTGCCATGACCAGAGCTGCACTGGAGGACTCTGAATCGGAGGACTTACCTTTTTTTTTAAACTACAGATTTGAGAAGGTAAGTCTTTAGGTGGCGCTGTGGAAGTCATGCCAAGGGAGCACCCGCCAAGCTAGGCAGACAGAAACAGTAAGGGTCTACAGCACCCTTGGCATGACTTTAACAGCTCCACTTGAAGATTCTGAATAGTAGGACTTACCTTTATAATACTATGGTATAGTACTCGCTTGCTTGTGACCCCCTGGTGCTGTCTCCTAAGGTTTAGGATGAAGTGTCACCTGTGTGTGAATTATATCGAGATGCAGACGGATCCGGCAAACTGCGATTATGTCATTGTGAGCGGAGCCACCAGGAAGGAGGAGCGATGGGACATGAGCGAGAATGAGCAGATACTCACTACAGGTCAGTGCCCACCGTCTGTGCTGCCCTGCTTCTTGCTCGCCCAAAACCCACCAGTAAAGCAAAACCAAAACCAAATGATCCATTCTTCTTGCTCTTTAAAGTGGCCCAAAACCCACCAATAAAGCAAAACCAAATGATCATTTATCCCTGCCGATAATCCTCTTCTCTGCCCTGACTTATTGTAAACCCTGTTTTTGGCCTTCTATTTCTAAATTAGGAGGTCACAGGCAGTGGGTGTAGGTGGGTGAGTGTCCTGGATCTTACCTGGTACAGTTACATGGGGCAGTTTAGGTCTGCTTTTATCAGAGTGTTAATGGCGTGCAATCTGAACAAAGGCGAGTTACAAGTGGTGTGCCGCAAGGCTCTGTCCTGGGCCCCATTCTTTTTAATATATTTGTAAGTGACATAGGAGAAGGCTTGGTAGGAAAAGTTTGCCTGTTTGCTGATGATACAAAGGTTAGTAATAGGGTGGACACTCCTGGAGGTGTCTGCAACATGGAAAATGATTTAGCTTTACTGGATAGATGGTCAAAACTGTGGAAGCTAGAGTTTAATGTCTCTAAATGTAAAATCCTGCACTTGGGTAGAAGGAATCCCGGCTCTGAGCACCGTATGGGCAGCACTGTGTTACCAGGACCTCGGAGGAGAGAGATTTAGGGATACTGATTACTGATAGCTGCAAAATGAGTGGACAGTGTAGCCAGGCAGTGGGAAAAGCAAGCAGGATGTTCGGCTGCATAGCTCGAGGCATCACCAGTAGGAAGAGGGAGGTTGTGATGCCGCTGTATAGAGCCCTGGTGAGGCCACAGCTAGAATACTGTGTGCAGTTCTGGAGACCTTACCTGCAAAAAGACATTATTCAAATAGAACGGGTCCAAAGGCTGGCAACAAAAATGGTGGAAGGACTTAAACTTATCAGGAGAGACTTAAAGAACTTAATTTGTACAGTCTGGAGGAAAGAAGGGAGAGGGGGGACATGATTGAGACCTTTATATATGTGAAAGGATTGAATAAGGTTCAGGAGGGAAGTGTTTTTAAGAAGAAACTTAATGATAGAACAAGGGGGCACAACCTGAAGCTACTCGGGGGGAAGATCAGGAGCAATGTTAGAAAATATTACTTTATAGAAAGAGTAGTAGATGCTACTACAACAGTCTACTACTGAAAAATCGTCAGTCACTGAATTTAAACATGCCTGGGATAAGCACACATCTATCCTAAGATAAAGAGAACATACAGTATACACATAAGATACAGAGAACATACAGTATACACATAGGATACAGAGAACATACAGTATACACATAAGATACAGAGAACATACAGTATATACATAAGATACAGAGAACATACAGTATATACATAAGATACAGAGAACATACAGTATACACATAGGATACAGAGAACATACAGTATACACATAAGATACAGAGAACATACAGTATACACATAAGATACAGAGAACATACAGTATACACATAAGATACAGAGAACATACAGTATACACATAAGATACAGAGAACATACAGTATACACATAAGATACAGAGAACATACAGTATACACATAAGATACAGAGAACATACAGTATACACATAGGATACAGAGAACATACAGTATACACATAAGATACAGAGAACATACAGTATATACATAAGATACAGAGAACATACAGTATATACATAAGATACAGAGAACATACAGTATACACATAGGATACAGAGAACATACAGTATACACATAAGATACAGAGAACATACAGTATACACATAAGATACAGAGAACATACAGTATATACATAAGATACAGAGAACATACAGTATATACATAAGATACAGAGAACATACAGTATACACATAGGATACAGAGAACATACAGTATACACATAAGATACAGAGAACATACAGTATACACATAAGATACAGAGAACATACAGTATACACATAAGATACAGAGAACATACAGTATACACATAAGATACAGAGAACATACAGTATACACATAAGATACAGAGAACATACAGTATATACATAAGATACAGAGAACATACAGTATACACATAAGATACAGAGAACATACAGTATACACATAAGATACAGAGAACATACAGTATACACATAAGATACAGAGAACATACAGTATACACATAAGATACAGAGAACATACAGTATACACATAAGATACAGAGAACATACAGTATACACATAAGATACAGAGAACATACAGTATACACATAAGATACAGAGAACATACAGTATACACATAGGATACAGAGAACATACAGTATACACATAAGATACAGAGAACATACAGTATATACATAAGATACAGAGAACATACAGTATATACATAAGATACAGAGAACATACAGTATACACATAGGATACAGAGAACATACAGTATACACATAGGATACAGAGAACATACAGTATACACATAAGATACAGAGAACATACAGTATATACATAAGATACAGAGAACATACAGTATACACATAAGATACAGAGAACATACGGTATATACATAAGATACAGAGAACATACGGTATACACATAAGATACAGAGAACATACGGTATACACATAAGATAAAGAGAACATACAGTATACACATAAGATACAGAGAACATACAGTATACACATAAGATACAGAGAACATACAGTATATACATAAGATACAGAGAACATACAGTATACACATAAGATACAGAGAACATACAGTATACACATAAGATACAGAGAACATACAGTATACACATAAGATAAAGAGAACATACAGTATACACATAAGATACAGAGAACATACAGTATACACATAAGATACAGAGAACATACAGTATATACATAAGATACAGAGAACATACAGTATACACATAAGATACAGAGAACATACAGTATACACATAAGATACAGAGAACATACAGTATACACATAAGATACAGAGAACATACAGTATACACATAAGATACAGAGAACATACAGTATACACATAAGATACAGAGAACATACAGTATATACATAAGATACAGAGAACATACAGTATACACATAAGATACAGAGAACATACAGTATACACATAAGATACAGAGAACATACAGTATACACATAAGATACAGAGAACATACAGTATACACATAAGATACAGAGAACATACAGTATACACATAAGATACAGAGAACATACAGTATATACATAAGGGCAGATTAGATGGAGCGTATGGTCTCCTTCTGCCGTCACCCGTCTATGTAATTAAGAGAGATCCACTTCCTGTTCAATCTTCAGTCTCATTCCATACTTGGGAGTTTGTACCTATTCCTTGGTGAAATTACATAGAGGGACCTGACCTGTGTACTGCACTGTGCACTAACAGGGACATTAAACTGGACCAACATTCAGGATCGTCACTATTCTGGGTTTTGGTCCATACACTTGCGGTGTCCCGATCTGGGATGCCGAGCTGGTCGGCCAATACATATCTCGCTGCTGTTCCCATTGCACAGGTGCTTCTCCATTCAGCTTTCTTTGCCCGCTCATATTAATGTGCGGCTAAAGAAGCTGCCGCACTGGCCATCCACACGGCATACCCAGAATCCCTCTACGGCTGTGTGCGGCACAGCAGCCATTCAGTTACGACGGGCCTAGCCGCATATGCACCGTTGGTTCGCCGGTCAGGTAAGAATATCAAGCAACTGGTGGAGAGCATATCAAATCTCATCAATAGTAGGTCCGGTTTTGGTACACTTTAAAACAGACCAAAACTCTGGATTTACACCCCCTGGGTTCTGGTCTGCTTTTACATGGACACCCCAAACTGGGATTTTGTGAAATCACATGTGTGTGCCTCCTGCAATGATTATGAGCCATAGTAATGGCAAGTGATAAATGATCATGGCTACACGGGTGCGTGCAGCGGATGCCAGAGGAGGCTCATGCATGTGCCATGGGATTGCTAGTGTGAGGTAAGTAATTGGGGTGTGACTTTTTCATATGCAAGGTGCTCTGGCTTACCATAGGGTTGCCCTATGCTGCCGCTGTAAGGCACCATAAAGAGGAAGTAAAGTCTATGCTGACTTTACTTCCACTTTAAAGGGAAAGTCCGTGAAATGGCATTGAAATGGCCACAAGGAGCTAGCCTGAAGCCTGTCCCATGTGGCTCTCCTCCAGTTACAGCAGACCCAGGGCACCAAAGTTTGCCCCTCATTTCCATTTTGTTTCTCTACGACCACGCACAAATGTGGTCACACAGCCACCACTGCCTCTTGGCACTCTGGTCACATGTGGGGCACTGAGGGACTGTGTGTGCCTCCTGCAATCGTCAGTCATTATGAGCCATAGTAATAAAGTGATAAATGATCATTGCTACACGGGTGCGTGCAGGGGATGCCAGAGGAGGCTTGTGCATGTGCCGTGGGATTGCTAGTGTGCCGCACATGCTCAGTAGTACGAGCTGCTTTTTACAGAGAGAAAGTTGCACTGACAGCCACGAACAGCAGAGGGCGCACTTGCAAATTCACGCTCTATAGTCCATTCTCTCGAGCAGAGTCTTGCAAGCTGCGGTGTCAGACCCAAACCACAAGTCGGCCTCTTCTTCTTCTTCCCTTGCAGAACATGAGCAGAAGCAGAAACTGGAGACGGATTCCATGTACCGGCTGGAGCACGGGGCGGCCGATAGGGAGAAGCTGAAGAAAGCGGCGCCCTCCCTGGCTGAGCTGCAGGACGCACAGAGCGCCTGGAAGGATGACTTTGCCCTCAACAGCCTCTTGCGCAACAAATTTAGGGTGAGCCATTTTGTTCCTACAGGGAAGGATTTTTTAGGGTAACAGCAGTACCCCAGGATGTACATACAGTAAGCACCCTCATAGTGTAAATGGCTCATTTACGCCATTACTAACCCCACTAGGACCCATCTGCTTTTTTTGTTTTTATTAGCAGGTACAGATACGTATTGATACATTTACATACCGACTATATTACAAGCCACAATTATTAGCTCCACTCTTTTTAGATGTTAAAGTGGACCAAAACCATTTTTGACTATCCTGAGTTTTGGTCCTTTCCCCCACCCGCTGTGTGAAACCCCCCAGGACGCCGAGACCAACTCAACTCTTCCTGGTCCTACTGTGCGTCTAAGAGCAGCGGCTCCAAGTGCGCCGACGCCTACCATCTGTGATACGGCCGCGGCTCGCACATGTGCCGTTGGACCGGGAAACAAAGTAATTAAATGGGGCGATCTGGGGGTTTCACACAGCGGGGCATCCCGATTTTGGGAGTCTTTTATAGATGTGGCCTGGGTTTTGGGCCACTTTAAAGAGGGGTCACATTCAGATTCTTGGATTGGGTGTGTCATAATTATGCGCTGGGACGTCCGTTGATTCTTATTGATCAGCACCAGTTACATAGACTTTTTCGTATGCAAGGTGCTCGTGCTTACCGGCGAGTTTTGATGACATGCCCTCCCTATGCTGCCGCTGTAAGGCACCATAAAGAGGAAGTAAATTCTATGCTGACTTTACCTCCTCTTTAAAGAGAAAGTCTGGTTAATGGCAGTGAAATGGCAGCAAGGAGCTAGCCTAAAGCCTGTCCAACGTGCCTCTCCTCCAGCTTCAGTGAATCCAGGGCACCAAAGTTTACCCCTCGTATCCATTTCATTTCTCTACGACCACGCACAAATGTGGTCACACAGTCACCACTGTCCCTTGGCCATACTTAGAGCGTGGTCATGGAAAGGGAAACGGGGGAATCTTTAGAGCCCTGCTACAGCATAGAGAGAGCGCTCCTGGCGCCCCTCCCTTTGAGGTATTTATAGTAAAATAGAAAACTTACATACGTCTACTTACTTCCATCTACAAGAGGCATATCATATTATGAGAAAAACTGAATATCTAGCTCAGTAATTGGTCTGTTCTACATAACGAGCACAATCTTTGGAATGTTAGTTACACCTGGCGGCAGGCCACTCAAAGGCGTTGTCCAGTTTCTTAATTACAGTAATGCATTAGTAGCAGAATATTCTATTATCTTCATAATCCTAAGCATTAATGTCAAGCAAAAGAGAAATAGCGCAGAGTGAAGTGTCTGCCTGAGGGTTTATTTCACCTTTATTCTAAGTATGTCACACACCCCACTTCAATCATTAATTATTACAATAGGGTTTACTCACCGCTAGGTGGCAGCATTGCAGAGAATCTCCAAAAAAAGCAACAGGCCCCTCCCGGTCTATACATACCTGGTACCTCCCAATAATTTCCCAGTGTTATTCTCTGCAAGGTGTCGACAAGACAGAAGAAAGAAGTCTCCTGCTTGCAGGTAGCCGGGGTATCACCCCGGCCCCCCCCCCCCCATGGTCTATTTCTGCCTGGCTCTTTTTTGTAACATACATGTTCACTGGCAGCCTCCCAGCTTTGGCTGTAGGCCGGGCAAAAGGTAGCCGGCACCTTTGGTGCCTAGGAGATTAGCTCCTCCGCTCGACCCTTCATTGCGGGGCATAGCGGGATTCCCGGAGTGGTGATCCGGATGTGGGATGCCCCCTTTTACCTAGCAGTTAGTTAGCCTTCCAGGATTTTGTCTGGCCCTGGGACAGTGGTCTATTTCCTTGCATAGGTTGTCATGGATGTTTGTGTGCGTGTGTGCTTGTGGCTGAACCGGCTGATATATGTGTGGGCTCCTGCGCTTGTTATCTGTGGCGTTGTTCCGCGGACGTTTGGGTAGGTGTGTCAGTCCGGCCTGCTTGTGTGCTTTTTACTGTTTTTGTGGCATATGGCGATTTTCGGCGGTTTTCCCCTCAGGAGCCGGGGGGCGGGGTCACGCGGCGCGCTGCGCCGCGGGCCCGCCTGTTGGCTTAGCGCTGCGCTCGGCGCTTGTGGCCTTGCGTCGCTGGTATGCTCAGGGGGAGAGTGTGTGTGCGCATTTCACTTGTGGGACCGGCAGGTAGCTCCGCCGGTCCCGTTATGGGAGGTGAGCGCGGTTAGTTGGATCGGCGTTCAGTGACGTTGGAAGGGGCGGGAACGCGTCGTGCGCGGTCCGCGCGTTGATTGGTCCGTATGGAGGGGCGGGGCTAACTCGGCTCCCGCGCTTCCAGGGCTCGTCTCCTCCTCCTTCCCAGGCTCGGAGCAGTGATCGGGCCGCCATCTTGCTGCGGGTGTCACGCTGCGGTTGTGCACTCCTCCGGGTAGGCGTAATTGTGCTGTGGCAGATTAGCCTGCGGGGGTTCTTTGTGTCATACAGGAATGTTTGCCTTGTCCCCCGCTTTACTTCCTCCTTTTCCCCCTCCTCCTCGCTCCCGCCCACTTTTTGAGGTGCTGGCTGGATATATATTAACCATCTGCTTGATCTATGGTTAAAAGGGGGGGGGGGAGAAGTATTATTTATGATATTCTTGTATGATTTGCATATGTATTCTTGTGCCTGGAATGATTGTTCCCTGTTTTTTTGTGTTTTTCAGATCCTGGGATCCCGTCTTGCAGGGCTCTCCCGGTCTTATATACCTGGCTAGTGGGGGTTGTTTTCTAGGCCATTGTTCCATCATTTGGACATATTTTATGCTAAATTCCCTTGGTCAGGATTTTTAAAAAAGAATTTTAGATATTAAAGGGGCATCCCGGGTCGCGTACTGCTTAAATCCCTGGGTTCTGCGAATACCATAAATTTCACCACATGGAGGCTGCCAAAGATACCGGAAACGGTCCTTCGGGACAATCCAAGGTGTGTGGGGATTGTGGGGCTCCGCTCCAGGGAGATGATGTCATTTTGTGTATTCCATGTGCACAGCGGAACATTGAGCGGCAGTCCAGTACTCCGGTGCCTAGCACTTCATCGGCCGCGCCATCTCCCTCTCCCCCTCGTTTGTTCCGGACCCGTGTGACGTTGTCCTGGGTGGGGATTCGCAATCTGAGGTATGCGCCCGTTTGGCCAGCCTTGAGAAAATGTTTTCCGCAGTGGTCGCTCAGAAGGCTCCAGCTAAGCGGAAGCATCTGTCTCCGCCTCCGCCGGATTCAGATGAGGAAGTTATTGGAGATCTGGACTGGTCAGATCGTCCCCTTGAGGATGGTGAGCTCGTTGAGGAAGCGGATTCCGAGGGTCAGCAGTTGCTGGGTGCTGAGGGGGACCAGGCTGATGGCCTTCCTCTCGATTCGTCTCTCATTCTGACTCAGATGTTTGAGGTCTTGGATTTGGATCCTCCGGCGGTTGCTCCCAGGCCTAAGGGTCAGCTTTTTGGGGTGTCCAAGCAGCGCTTGGAGTTTCCCAGTCAACAGCATTTTGAAGAGGTGGTACTCAAGCAATGGGAGCAACCTACGCGTCTCGTCGGTGTGCCGTCTAGCTGGGAAAGGAAGTATCCTTTTCCGGCGGAGTTGATGAAGCGTTGGTCTGTCCCCCCTGAGGTAGATACTCCGGTCTTGGGACTGTCCAACATGGCGGTCGTGCATTCTCCTGACACGACTTCGCTCAGGGACGGCGAGGATCGTCGGATTGATCAGTTGGCCCGCCATGGTTTTGTATGTGCGGGTTCGGTGTTAAGGCCTGTCTGTGCTTCGGCTCTTTTGACTTTGGCGGTCAGGTCTATTGTCAGGGACTTAGGTGTGGATCTCGATCCTACTTGTGATGAGTCCCTTGCGCTTAAGCGCTGTGATTCCTTCTTGTCTTTTATCCTGGCTGCTCAGGAGGATGCCATGTTGATGTGTGGCAGGGCTACTGCCTTGCTGGTAGCTATCCGTCGCTGTGTGTGGTTGAGACAGTGGACGGCGGATTTTAATTCTAAGAGATCGCTCACGGCTCTTCCCTTTTTGGGTTTGAGGCTTTTTGGTGAGAGGCTGGATTCTGTTGCCAAGGGAGGTAAGTTACCTCAGCGCAAGAAGTTTCGCCGTTCCTTTCGGGGGACGGTCTCTTTCAATCCGTCCTTTCGGGGAGCCAGAGCCGGCAGGGGTGCGGGCTTCTCGGCCTCCAGGGGCGCCAGTTGGAATAGGGGTAAAGGCCGTGGCCGCCCCGTTCATGTCTGGGGCGCTAAGCCCAAGCCAGTTGCCAAGCCCGCTCAGCAATGAGGGGGCGCCCTCACCCGTACGGGTGGGGGGACGGTTGCGACTCTTCTCCCGGGTGTGGGACCAGGAGGTCTCGGAAAGGTGGATCCGGGAGGTGGTGTCGGCCGGTTACAAGTTGGAGTTCGAGTCCCGTCCTCCTCCAAGGTTCTTCAGGTCTCGGGTATCTTCGGATCCTTTGGCCGCGTAGGGGCTCCTGGCGGCGGTAAGGAATCTTCTGGAATTAGCAGTCGTCTGCCCGGTTCCTCCTTCGGAGGTAGGGCGCGGTTTTTACTCCAATCTCTTCACTGTCCCCAAAAAGGACGGGTCCTTCCGTCCGATTCTGGATTTGAAGTTTCTCAACAGATTTATTCGTCCCCGGAAGTTTCGCATGGAAACCCTGCGGTCTGCGATCGGTTCGCTTCGGCAGGGAGACTTTATGACGTCCATAGACATCAAGGATGCGTACCTTCACATTCCGATCTTCCCAGCTCATCAGAGGTTCCTTCGCTTTGTGGTGGAGGATCGGCATTTTCAGTTTGTGGCTCTTCCATTCGGCCTTACCTCTGCCCCGAGAGTGTTCACCAAGGTGTTGGCGGGGGTGATGGCCCTGCTCAGAGCTCAGGGGATTCGCATTGTGCCTTACCTGGACGATCTTCTCATCATGGCGCCTTCCTTCAGTCAAGCAGAGGGGGACACCAGCATGGTGGTGTCTATGCTGGAGAGGTTCGGCTGGGTGATCAATTACCCCAAGTCCTCGCTGGTTCCGGCCAGGGTGGTGACCTTTCTGGGGATGTCGTTGGACTCCTGCCAGCACAGAGTGTTTCTCCCTCAGGCCAAGGTTCTGTTGATTCAGGAATTGGCTCAGCTTCTTCTCTCCCATCCGCGCCCGTCCATTCGGCTAGGGATGAGACTGGTGGGGTTGATGGTGACCTCGTTCGAGGCAGTTCCCTTTGTGCAGTTTCATACGAGGACGCTTCAGCTTCATCTTTTGGCGTCTTGGGACCGGCGTCCGAGGTCGTTGGATCGGTCCTTCCAGATGTCCCCTCGGGTTCGGCAGTCCCTTCTGTGGTGGTTGGTCTCGGACAACCTTCTGAAGGGCAGGTCGTTTCTGACCCCGCTTTGGGAAACTGTCACCACGGATGCCAGTTTGTCAGGATGGGGAGGTTTCTGGAAGGATCTTCAGTTTCAGGGGCAGTGGGACCCTCAGGAGGCCCACTTGCCCATCAATGTTCTGGAGTTGCGAGCCATCAGGTTGGTTCTGTCTCGCTTGACGCATCATTTACAGGGCCTGCCGGTTCAGGTTCGATCGGACAATCAGACGGCGGTTGCTTACATCAATCACCAAGGAGGGACTCGCAGTCTGGGTGCCCTCAGGGAGGTGTCTCTGATTCTAGTTTGGGCAGAGACTCATGTCCCGTGCATCTCGGCAGTTTACATTCCAGGAGTGGAAAACACAGAGGCGGACTTTCTGAGCCGGTGTGCGTCCCGCCGGGGGGAATGGTCTCTCCATCCCCAGGTGTTTCGGTTGCTTTGTCTCCGGTGGGGGACGCCGGAGGTGGATCTGTTCGCCTCTCGTCACAATCACAAGCTTCCGACATTCGTGTCTCTGTCCCGGGATCCTCTGGCGCTGGCGGTGGATGCCATGGCCCTGAGCTGGAGGGACCTGGGGTTCATTTATCTGTTTCCTCCGATTCCCATGCTAGGCAGGGTGCTGCGAAAGTTGGTTCTGGAAGGAGTTCCCGCCATCCTCGTGGCTCCAAGGTGGCCAAGGCGGGTGTGGTTCGCAGACATCGTTCGTCTGGCAGTGGATCAATTCGATCTGCCTCTTCGACCGGATCTTCTCACTCAGGGCCAACTGTGTTACCCCAGTTTACAAACGCTGGCTTTGACGGCTTGGCTGCTGAAACCTCCATCTTAAAGGAGGAGGGTCTTTCGGAGTCGGTCATTCGGACTCTTATTAGTGCCAGGAAGAGATCTTCTTCTTCCATCTATTATAGGTCTTGGAGATCTTATATTGATTGGTGTGAGGCTAGGTCTTTGCCTTGCCGGGTCTTTTCTATTTCTAGGATCTTGGAATTTCTTCAATCAGGGCTAGACTCCGGTCTTCAGCTGAGTACTTTGAAGGGGCAGGTTTCTGCTTTGTCTATCTTTTTTCAGAGGTCTTTTGCTAGCCATTCTTTGGTCAAGACTTTTTTCCAGGGGGTTTCGCATCTGCGGCCTCCTAGGAAGCCGTTGCTCCCTGTTTGGGATTTGAATTTGGTTCTCTCTGCTCTTCAGGCTCCTCCTTTTGAGCCTTTGCGGGATATTGCTCTGTCCACTTTGACTCAGAAGGTTGCTTTTCTGGTGGCCATCACTTCGGTTCGGCGTGTTTCGGAATTGGCAGCCTTGTCGATCCAGGCTCCTTATTTTGAGGAGCATCAGGACAAAGTGGTTTTTCGCTTCAAGTCAGACTTTCTTCCTAAAGTGGTCTCTGCTTTTCATCTTAACCAGGACATTGTTCTTCCTTCTTTGTGTCCTGAGCCTAAGAATGTCAAGGAGAGTGCTTTGCACTGCTTGGATGTTGTACGTTGTGTCAGGTACTATCTACGTGCTACGTCTTCCTTTCGTAAGACTGATGCCTTTTTCGTTGTGCCATGTGGGCCTAGGAAGGGTTTGGCTCCAGCCAAGTCTTCCATTAGCAAATGGATTCGTCAGGCGATTGTTGGAGCCTATTCGGCCAAGGGGAAGGATCCCCCTTTTCGTGTTACTGCTCATTCTACTCGCGCGGTTGGAGCGTCCTGGGCTTTTCAGCACCAGACTTCTGTTGAACAAGTTTGTAAGGCTGCAACTTGGTCTTCGGTTCATACTTTTTCTAAGTTCTATAAGGTTGATGTGCGGGCCTCAGCGGATGCTGTTTTTGGTCGCAAGGTTCTACAGGCTACAGTGGTTTGAGTTTTTTCTGCATTATTGCCTGGTTGGATACCCACCCTTTTCTGGACACTGCTGTTGGATGTCCCTATTGTAATAATTAATGATTGAAGTGGGGTGTGTGACATACTTAGAATAATACCATTTTGTGAATACTCACCTGTAAAATGGGTATTATAAGTATGTCACACACCCCACTTCACCCGCCCTTTTTGGTATCCTGGCTCTTTATATGGTGAAGTTTAGTTCTTTACGTTTGAGGGTTACATTTGTTTGTTCCTGGTAAAACAAATAGAAGGAATAACAGAGAAAAAAGTAAAGAATGAAAGTTTAGAAGGAATGGCAGTAAAAAAGAAAGCAGGGAAGAGAGAAAAGGATTGACAAAAAAAGAAAGAATAGATGGAAAGAAACAGTATGAACTAAAAGCAAAGAAGGACTGAAAGGCAAAAAGAAAAAGAAGAGATTATAGAAAGAATAGAATATATGTAAAAAAAATAATAGAAGGAAAGGACGAAGGACTGAAAGACAAAAAGAAAGAGACGTGATTATAGAAAGAATATAACAAAAGGGAAGAGAAAAGGGAGAGAAGGAATGGGAGAAAAAAGGAAGGAAAGAAAGAAGGACTGAAAGACAAAAAGAAAGAGACGTGATTAAAGAAAGAATATAACAAATGTAAAAAAAATAATAGAAGAAAAGAAAGAACGTGAATGGCAGAATGATCAGATGAAAGAAAGAATCCAAGAATAAATGGAAAGAAACAAAGAATCAACTAAAACATAGAATAAATGACAGAAACAAATTAATAAAATAACAGAAATATAGCAGTAAAAAAAAAAAGAGAAGGAATGGGAGAAAAAAGGGATGAAAGAAAAACGAAAGAAAAAAGGACTGAAAGACAAAAGTGAAGAGAAGGAATTACAGAAAGAATAGAAGGAATGTCAAAAAATAAGGAAAGAAAAGGAATGGCAGAATGAACAGATGAAAGAATCCAAGAATAGATGGAAAGAAGGAAAATGAAATAAAGAGAAAATACTAGAAGAAACAAAGGATAGAAAAAATTAAATAAACGAAGAATAGACTGACATAAAGGAAGCCTTTCCCAATGGCCAGTCTGCCCCTGGTTACTGCAGTCCTGTGTCCTGCACAGGTGCAGCCTAGGGTAGTGGGAATGAGGTGGGCCCTCCCTAGGTGCAGGGGCCCTGGCACTTGCCCGTATATGCCCAATGCTGACACCTACCCTGGTCCTGGCTATGGGTCTACACTAACCCACTCACTCTCCATCAGTGCAGGGGGGCACCAGGGGTGTTACCGGGGTAAGTATACAATTTATTTTGAACATGTGACCCTATGTAATCTGCACTGCTGGGAGCAAGCTAAGCATTCTTTGTTTTTATCAAATGCCTTAAAGTGGACTCACACCCTTATTGTTTTGTTGTACACAGGAGGAGAAGAAGCAGATCCGGGAGGAGGAGGCGAAGGATCAGGCTCTTCTCACAAAGGCCTCCTTAGACTTAAAGCTTCTTCCTGAGACTGAGGAGGATAAGAGGATGGCGTCTCTGCTGAAGTACCGCAGCCTGGAGTGTAGGTATCTGGAGCGGCATAATGCTCACCTCCACCCTTGCACCTCTAGATATCAAGCCAAGCTGACCTTACATCCATCCTGGAAGGTTGGCGTTTGGGTGGTGTGGGTCATATGTGAGCCAAAAAAGGTCCCTACAGTGTTATAATCTCACCAGTTTTTTGGGGGACTGGAAGCTGCAGCAGCCGTCAGGACAGGCTTTTCCCACGGCACCTAGGCCGGCTGTCAGAAAACAGAAGTGCAGATTTACAAGACACTAATAGTCCTTGTTAGCAGGGTTGCGACCACTGTGCCTTTAAAGTGGACCAACACCCAGGATTTTGACTATCCTGGGTCTTGGTCCACTTCGGTGGGGCACCCCCGATCGGGGTGCCCCGCTATGTGAAACCCCCCCGATCACCTGCAAAACTCACCTCTCCCCGCTCCCACGTGGCCACGCCGTCCAATCAGCGCGGACGGACAAGCTTTTTGACAGTCGCGGACAAGCGGCTCCTCCGCCGCCGCCTCCCGCGCGTCACTCTTGACGTGCCCGCGCCGGCCATTCACAGACGGCCGGCGCGGGCGCGCGCACGCCTAGAGGGGCGCAAGGGAGGCAAGGTAAGGGGATTTGGGGTGTTTGGGGGGGTTTCACCCCGCGGGACATCCCGATCTCGGATGTCCCGCGGGGAGGGAGGTGATCGGCCCGGGAATCTTATAGATTCCCGGGCCGATCACGGGAGGGTGATGGTCCACTTTAAGAGGAACTAAGGTCAAGTCAGCCAAGACTTACCACTTCCTCATTCCCTCATATGGCAGCCAGTCATGTGACCGCCGGCAACCATCCAGGTAAGTGAACGGGGCGACCTGGTGGATTTCACACATCAGGGTATCCTGATTTTGGATGCCCCTGGGGAGGGAATCGATCGGCCCAGGAATCTTCTGGGAATCTTCCCAGGCCAATCGAGCTGGGTTTTGGTCCACTTTAAGTGATTGGCAGCCCCCCATGTCGGGCATATTTGATTGGCTGGCAGTTTTGACTGGACAGAAAGCGAGGAGTAATTTCCACCCAAAAGTGGACCCACATCTTGGTATTAGCCAATTGCAAGTCTTTCCTATTGGACCCACATCTTGGTATTAGCCAAGTACAATTCTGTCCTATTGGACCCACATCTTGGTATTATACAGGCTTTCCTATAGAACAGGCTTACACTCAGCACCCAAAAGTGGACCCGCATCCTGGTATTAGCCAATTGCAAGTCTTTCCTATAGAACAGGCTTGCACTAGGCACCCAAAGTAGACCCACACCCCAATATTAGTCAAGCCCAAATCTTTCTTATGGAACAGCCCAACACCACCAAAAAAATGGACCCACATTTTAGTATTAGCCAAGCACAAGCCTTTCCGTTTGGACCCCTCAATACACCAATGTGGACCCATATCTTGATATCAGCCAAGCACAAGCTTTTCATATTTGACACACATCCTGGTATTATACGGGCACAAGTCTTTACTATGGGACAGGCTTCCACCTAAAAATGGACCCACATCTTGGTATTAGCCATGGGACATGTCTTTCCTATGGGACAGGCTTCCATTCAGCACTTAAAAGTGGAACCATAACTTGATATTAGCCAAGCACGCGTCTTTCCTATGGGACAGGCATCCACCTAAAAATGGACCCACATCTTGGTATTAGCCATGCATGAATCTTTCCTATGGGACAGGCTTCCAATCAGCAAGTGGACCCATATATTAGTATTTGCCAAGTACAAGCCTTTCCTGTTTCATCCACTTCCTGGTATAATGCAAGCACAGCTCTTGCCTATGGGATGGACTATCCCCCCCCCCCCCCCCCCACTGGCCAAAAGTGGACCCACATCCTGGTATAATGCCAGAACAGCTCTTGCCTATGGATGGTCTACACCCCCCCACCCCCCACACTGGCCAAAAATACAATTCTGTGAAACTCACCTGTAGAATTGTTTTTGAATATATCCAGTCCAGGCCGTCCCAGAAGTAATGACATGTGGGTATTCCGCCCCCCAGGTGGCGCTCAACTGCAAGATCAAAAGCTGTCGCTCCTCCCGGCCCCCTATAAAAGCAGGTGTCTCACTATGATTTCCCAGTGGTTAAAAAGCAGTCCGAAAAAGAGACAGGCCGGGAGGGCCAAGGAACCATGTTACTTCACATGGCTTCAGCATGTACTCTCTCCAACAAAAAACTTAAGGACAACGGTCCAATATAAAAATGGTAATCACCAAACAGGCAAACAAGGGTGGGGTGGGACGACCTGGACTGGATATATTCAAAAACAATTCTACAAGTGTGTTTCACAGAATTGTATTTTTCCCTATGTCCAGTCCAGGTCGTCCCAGAAGTAATGACATGTGGGACATCCAAAAGCAGTGTCCATTAGGGTGGGATCCCCAGTGCGAAACAGCATGTAGTTCATTTCACTACCGCCTGAAGCACCTTTCGGCCAAAGACAGCGTCAGCTGAGGCCCTGACATCAACCTTGTAAAACTCGGTAAAGGTATGAACTGAAGACCAAGTAGTGGCCTTACAAACTTGTTCAACCGATGCCTGGTGCTGAAAAGCCCAAGAGGCACCAATAGCTCTGGTAGAATGAGCTGTGATCCGAAAAGAGGGTTCCTTCCCCCTAGCAGAATATGCTTGCACCACCGCCTGTCTGATCCACTTACTAAGAGTGGACTTGGCTGGTGGCAAGCCCTTCCTAGAACCTTCTGCTAGGACAAAGAGCAAATCCGACTTCCTGAAGGATTCAGTCGCAACCAGGTAACACTTAATGGCTCTGACCACATCCAAAGCATGGAGGGTCCTTTCCTTAGAATTAGGCGGTGCTGGACACAAGGAAGGCAAGACCACTTCCTCATGAAGATGAAAGGGAGAAACGACCTTAGGCAAAAAATCAGGTTTGAAGCGAAAAACCACCTTAAACTTATGCTGCTCAAAATAAGGAGGCTTCATAAAAAGCGCGGCCAGCTAAGACACGCGACGCACCGAGGTGATCGCTACCAAAAAGACCACCTTGAGGGTCAAAATAGGCAATGCAGCATCACACAAAGGCTCTAAGGGAGGACCCTGGAGAGCAGAAAGTACCAAATTCAAGACCCACACCGGTAATACAGGCTTACGCGGTAGACGTACATGGGTGACTCCCTGGAAAAATGTCTTGATCAATCTATGATTGGCAAAGGATCTCTGGAAAAAGATGGCCAAGGCAGAGACCTGGCCCTTGAGGGTGCTCAGCTTGAGACCCAAGTCTAAACCGTGTTGTTAAAACTCCAAGATCCTAGAGATGGAGAACGTGCGACAAGGGAGACTCTTGGATTCACACCATGCAATGTAGGCATGCCAAACTCTGTAATATATCATGGAAGAAGACTTCTTACATACCTGAATCATGGTATGCACAACCGTGGCTGACAGCCCCTTTTCCATCAGGATTGAGGTTTCAATAGCCAGGCCGTCAAAGCCAGTGTCTGTAAATTGGGGTGCCGCAGCGACCCCTGTGTGAGAAGCCCTGGGTCGTCGGGCATGATGTAGCGAAACACTGACATCTGAACTATGTCCCCAAACCAACTCCTTCTCGGCCAGCGAGGAGCCACTAGGATGGTTGGAACCCCTTCCTGGGCTATCTTGCGCAGCACTCGGCCCAGGAGTGGAAACGGAGGGAATGCATAAAGGAGCCTGAACTCCTTCCAAGGAATTGCCAGAGCGTCTGTGGTAAAGGCCAGAGGATCTCTTGACAGGGAAACGAACCTTGGGAGCTTGTGATTGTGTCTGGACGCAAACAGGTCCACATCCGGCTGACCACAGCGGAAATACAGAGCATGAAAGATCTTGTTGCTGAGAGACCATTCCCCCAGACGTGAGACCCTCCTGCTCAGGGAGCCTGCCTCCTGGTTTTCTACCCCGGGGATGTAAACCGCCGAGATGCAGGGAACATTCTCCTCTGCCCAAGTCAGAATCTGGGTCACCTCCTTGAGGGCTCGCTTGCTCCGAGCCCCGCCCTGGTGATTGATGTAGGCGACGGCCGTCTGATTGTCCGAGTGAACCTGGATCGCACAACCCCTTAAATGGGGAGTCAAGCGAAGAAGCACCAACCGGATCACTCTCAGCTCCAGGAGATTTATGGGCAAGTGGTTCTCCTGCGGACCCCACTGACCCTGGATCTTCTGCGTGTGCCAAACGCTTTCCCAGCTGGTCAGACTGGCATCCGTGGTAACTATCTCCCACTGAGGAGTCAGAAAGGACTTGCCCACCAACAGGTTTCTGGAGTCCAGCCACCACAAGAGGGACTGTCTGGCCAGGGGGGACAGTGAAAATTCCTGTTCCAGCGACTCCTGCATCCGGTCCCAGACGGTCAACAGGTCCAATTGAAGAGGTATCATGTGGAATTGGGCGAAGGGCACTGCCTCGAAGCATGACACCATTAGGCCCACCAGCTTCATCCCCAGACAGATCGATGGCCGCTGATAAGACAGCAAGGCCTGCACCTGCGTCTGGAGGCCCACCACCTTCTGCTGTGGCAGGAATACCTTGACCTGAGAGGTGTCTATCGTCATGCCCAGGAAGGACCTCACCATTGAGGGAGTGATCGAAGACTTGGGGTAATTGACTACCCATCCGAAATCCTCGAGAGTGGATAACACCGTCCGGGTGTCGCTCTTGGCCTGCTAAAGGGACTGAGCTGCAATCAGTAAATCCTCCAGATAAGGCAGCACACGAATGCCCTGATTCCCCAGAATAGCCATGATGCCCGCCAGCACCTTGGGGAAAACCCGGGGGACTGAGGATACCCCGAATGGCAGCGCCACAAGCTGGTAATGCTGAACCTCCAGAACAAACCTCAGGAACCTCTGATGTCCCTGGAATATCGGGATGTGCAGATAAGCATCCCTGATGTCCACCGTGGTAAGGAAGTCGCCGGGCCGAAGCGAGCTCACCGCAGACCGCAAGGTTTCCATGCGGAAATGTCTGATTCTGATAAACCTTTTGAGACCCTTCAGGTCCAAGATAGGCCTCAGAGTTCCATCCTTCTTGGGAACCGTGAACAGATTGGAGTAGAAGCCTTGACCCTGTTCCAGACGAGGTACAGGGCAAATCACTCCTAACCGCAGAAGGTGTTGCACGGCCATTCTCAGGCCCTGTGCCTTCAATGGGTTCTGGGATATTCGAGACTGAAGAAATCTTGAGGGAGGCCTGACTGCCAGCTCTATTTTGTAACCGGAGGACACCACCTCCTGAATCCACCGATCCGAGACGCGCTGTCTCCAGATATGAGCAAATAGCAGAAGCCTTCCCCCCCACACGGATGGGTGAGGGCGCCTCCTCATGCCTGAGGGGACTTGGCAGGGGGCTTGGACTTGGCTCCCCTAGGCCGTGGGACCTACCTCTACCCCAGGTATCTCTGCGGCCACCTGAAAATAAAGAGCCTCTTCCTCCTCGAAAGGAGCGATAGGCAGATGAGCCCCGAAAGGGCCGTGCAGGCTTCCGTCGCTGAGGGAGTCTACCATCCTTGACTAGGAGGTCCAGACACTCCCTGAACAACCTGTGCCCCACGAAGGGGATACTAGTGAGCGACTTCTTGGCCGCGGCATCAGTCTACCATTGCTGCAACCAGAGTGAGCGGCGAAGCGCAACAAGCAGGGCCGAAACCCTGGCACCGAGCCGGACATCCACGCAAGCCTTGAGGTCTTTATACTCCTCCGCCCGCTTGCGAGACTTAGCAATATCCACAAGACGTCTCACCTTCTTTCTGATGGCTAAGGAGACAATAGCCACGGCACACACAGGGCTAAACCAAGCACCAGCAAAGGTGAAGGCATGACAGACCAGCTGATCCATGCGCCTGTCAGCTGGATCACGTAAGGAAGCGGTATCGGGTGAAGGCATAACTGTAGTGTTGGACAATCCCGACACAGGGTAATCCACCTCGGGGGGACGGGACCATAAGCAGACCAGCTCCTCAGGAAAGGGATACTGCCTGTCCAGGCCCTTAGGCCCTGACGTAGCTTGTTAGGCCTTTCCCATTCCTTGAAAATCATATTAGAAAAATGGGCCTGCTCAGGAAAGACTCGTCTCTGTCTCTCAGGCTGAAACAAATCACCCTGCTTCCTCTTAGCCACTCTTGGAGGGACAATGTGCAACGTCTCAAAAACGGACGCAAGCAACTGCTCCGTATCATCAGGGAGCCATGTATTCTCATCCGAGTAATAACCAGACCCGCTGTCATAGCCAGCAGAATAATCCACTGTGGAGATGAAGTCCTCCTGCAACCCGCCCTCCTCCACGGAGCCAAGACCTCCAAAAAGATCATCATCATCATTATCCGAATAAACAGGCTCGATGTGCCGCTTCTTACTCGTGGTCTTCTTAGGGGCTGTTCGCGAGATCTGTCTTTCGAGACTGGCCACCCGGTATGCCAAATCAACATGGGATCCCCTGCTGGCTTCCCCCTCACTGGGGGGCTGAATGCAGCAGCAGGGGTTCTGGAGAGGCCGCAGGCAATGAAGGGCTAGGGGCAGGTACGCCCGCCCGATCATGCTCCAAAATAACACTCCTGGCGCAAGTGACACAAACAGTGCTGAATCCGCCCAGAGGGCTTGCACTGCACATGGGGCAGAGCTTAACTCGTCCCGATGCAGCCCCTAGCTAACTATCCCCAGATGCCTCCATTATGGTGATTATAATAATTGGTATGCAGGTTACAAGGCACTGATGGCCCAAACCTAATAAGCCCTCTGAAATAGTCCCTCTTTTGCGATCCCTCTTACTAGGGAGAGGGTGTTGGGGGGGCGGGGGACCGGGAGGTACCACAAACCTCAATCTATCAAAGGGCCTACCTAGAAGACGCAAGCAAAAAATTGGCATCAGTATCCCACAGCACATGCCCAATACAAAAAAACAATAGATATTAGCAAGAGGGACTCGCGACACCAACATCGCTCAGCAGCTCGGAGGGATCCCAGGCAGCGTGGCAGGAGAAGGCAGCACAAGATGGCGCAGAGCCAGCAGCTCACGCGTTCCTCAAGGGGGGGCCGCACAGCAGTGATGCGAAGAGCGTCATCGTGCAGATCCCCCCCCCCCCGACGGCGGCGAACGGGGTGCCCGTCCCCAAGATGGAGGACGAAGCCTTTGCAGCAGTAAAGACACAGGGTGGCCCACGGAGGGGCCCCCTTACAAGCCCGTGCGGCATGCACACACGGCCGCACCTCCACAGCCAGGGGAGCTGCGGCCTCAGGAAAAAACCCCGCCGAGCGGCGCCGCCCCTCACAGCGTACCAGCCACAGATGGAGGGGAGAGAGGGGCAGGACAACTCGAGGGAGCGAGGGAGGCATGTACAAAAAAACAGTGTAGCAACCAATTCATCGGGGGACTACTTCAAAATTAGCCACTATGATTCTGTGCAGAGTAACATAAGTGAAGGTCACAACCAACAAACACAACACATCAATAAAGCTTGTGGGGCAGGGAGGGTATGAAGCCAGTGGGCATAAGTGGTCCCCCCCCCCCCCCCATAGGCTCACCATCAGTCTATGGCCGGCTACCCATTAAACAGGGTCTGCGGCCCAGAGCCTAGCTCTGCCAAACGTCTGACCCCGGCATTCTCCCTACCGTAACTGTCCCGACCAGCCATGGCTGGGAGGCAATAGTGGGTCCACGGGATCAGTGGTAATAAGGTCGCAGCAGCCGACGGGCTAGGAGGCCCTGCTCAGCTGCAAAAATCCAGGAGAGAGTATCCAACGATCTTCAGCAGCCAGACTGCAAGATGAACACTGGGAAATCATAGTGAGACACCTGCTTTTATAGGGGGCCAGGAGGAGCGACAGCTTTTGATCGAGCGCCCCCTGGGGTCGGAATACCAACATGTCATTACTTCTGGGACGACCTGGACTGGATATAGGGAAAAGTGGACCCACTTCCTAGTATAATGCAAGCACAGCTCTTGCCTATGAGATGGACTCCACCCTCCATGGGCCAAAAGTGGACGCACATCCTGGTATAAAGCAAGCTCAGCTCTTGCTTTTAAGATGTGCTTCTCCCCTTCCCCCTCACCAGCCAAATGTGGACCCACATCTTGGTATTAGCCAAGTACAAGCCTTTTCTATTGGACCCACATCTAGGTATTATACAGGCTTTCCTATAGAACAGGCTTACATTCAGAACCCAAAAGTGGACCCACATCTTGGTATTAGCCATTTGCAAGTCTTTCCTATGGGACAGGCTTGCACTAGGCACCAAAAGTAGACCCACACCCCAATATTAGTCAAGCCCAAGTCTTTCTTATGGAACAGCCCAACACCACCAAAAAAATGGACCCACATTTTAGTATTAGTCAAGCACAAGCTTTTCATATTTGACACACATCCTGGTATTATACGGGCACAAGTCTTTACTATGGGATAGGCTTCCACCTAAAAACGGACCCACATCTTGGTATTAGCCAAGCATTAATCTTTCCTATGGGACAGGCTTCCAAATAGCAAGTGGACCCATACATTGTTATTAGCCTTTCCTGTTTCATCCACTTCCTGGTATAATGCAAGCACAGCTCTTGCCTATGGGATGGACTCCACCCCCCACGGGCCAAAAGTAGACCCACATCCTGGTATAAAGCAAGCTCAGCTCTTGCTTTTAAGATGTGCTTCTCCCCTCCCCCCCACCAGCCAAATGTGGACCCACATCTTGGTATTAGCCAAGTACAAGCCTTTTCTATTGGACCAACATCTTGGCATTATTCAGGCACAATTCTTTTTCCAATTGAACAGGCTTACACTCGGCACCCAAAAGTGGACCCACATCTTGGTATTAGCCAATTACAAGTCTTTCTTCTGGGACAGGCACTGAGCACCCAAAAGTAGACCCATACCCCAATATTAGCCAAGCCCAAGTCTTACTTATGGAACAGGCTTCCCCCTTAGCCAAGCACAAGCCTTTCCGTTTGGACCTCTCAATACACAAAAGTGGACACATACCTTGGTATCAGCCTAGCACCATCTTTACACACATCCTTGTATTATACAGGTACTTCCTGTATAGTCTTTCCTATGGGACAGGCTTCCGCCTAAAAGTGGACCCACATCTTGGTATTAGCCAAGCACCATCTTTTCATATAGGACACACATCCTGGTATTATACAGGCACACATCTTTACTATGGGACAGGTTTCCACCTAAAAATTGACCCACATCTTGGTATTAGCCAAGCACGTGTCTTTTCTATGGGACAGGCTGCCACTCAGCACTTAAAAGTGGACCCTTATCTTGGTATTAGCCAAGTACAAACCTTTTCTGTTTTACCCACATCCTGGTATAATGCAAGCACAGCTCTTGCTTTTAAGATGTGCCCTCACCAGCCAAAAGTGGACCCACATTTGGTATTAGCCAAGTACAAGTCTTTCCTATTGGACCCGCATCTTGGCATTATACACACACAATTTTTTCTTATGGAACAGGCTTACATTTATCACCCAAAAGTGGACCCACATCTTGGTATTAGCCAATTGCAAGTCTTTCCTATAGGATAGACTTGCACTCGGCACCCAAAAGTAGACCCACACCCCAATATTAGCCAAGCCAAGTCTTATGGAACAGCCCAACACCACCAAAGAAATGGACCCGCATTTTAGTATTAGCCAAGCACAGGCCTTTCCGTTTGGACCCCTCAATACACATATGTGGACCCATATCTTGGTATCAGCCAAGCACAAGCTTTTCATATTTGACACACATACTGGTATTATACGGGCACAAGTCTTTACTATGGGACAGGCTTCCACCTAAAAATGGACCCACATCTTGGTATTATCCAAGCATGAATCTTTCCTATGGGACAGGCGTCCAATCAGTAAGTGGACCCATATCTTGGTATTAGCCAAGTACAAGTCTTTCCTGTTTCATCCACTTCCTGGTATAATGCAAGCACAACTCTTGCCTATGGGACGCCCCCACCCCCCCCCCCCCCAAAGTGGACCCATATCCTGGTATAATGCAAGCACAGCTCTTGCTTTTAAGATGTGCTCCCCCCCCCCCCCATCAGCCAAATGTGGACCCACATCTTGTTGTTAGCAAAGTTCAAGTCTTTCCTATTGGACCCACATCTTGGCATCAGCACCCAAAAGTGGACCCACATCTTGGTATTAGCCATTTGCAAGTCTTTCCTATGGGAAAGGCTTGCACTCAGCACCCAAAAGTAGACCCACACCCCAATATTGGCCAAGCCCAAGTCTTACTTATGGAATTACCGGCCAGACGACGTCACAGCAAAAAATGATTGCTGCAGGAGGCCCGCAAGGCCCCTTTAAAATTTTGGTGTGCTTTGAACATGTTGTATGACTGTGGATCTTTTCTTTTCGTAACAGCTTATGATCAGCGTCAGCAGAAGAAACGCTCGGAGATCTCCGGCCGCTCTTGGTTCTCCCCGGGAAGTGACAAAAATATACAGACGGGGAACATTTCCCTAAAGAATCTGAAGATCCGCCCCAAACCTGCAGCCGCACCTGTAACACCGTCCGCTTTAACCCTTGGAGTGGTTCGGAGGGGTTCAAAGGAGGGAAATAGCACTGAAAGGACTGTAAGCCTGACAGCAGAGGGGTCTGATGGGAGGCAAGGGGACAGCGGGGAGCAGAAACAGCTGCACAATAACATGGCCTCCCCCTCTGCCGAAGATGCATCCTCCAGAGCGGCGGCCAACACTTCCGGCCTCGTACCAGACTATTCCGACTCCAGCTCCGAGGCTGAGTCATAAGCCGCACTGTACAGAGGACACTTGTTATTTTATATTAAAGAGGACCTGTCGCTATGGAAACGTGTATGCAAAACCATTTCTATAGGGCTGATTCAGCAACGTGACAATTTGTTTTCCTCATGTTTTGTGTGAGAATTTTTTTTTTTAGAATGATTGATTTATTTCCTTAGTGCAATTCACCACCACTGTGACTTTTTTTCTCATGTTTTGTGTGAAAAAAAAATTATTAGAATAATTTCTTTCCTTCACCACCATTTGCTGTGCAAATGATTTAAAGATTAGCACCGCTAGAAATGGTGCTGAATTACACTGAGGAAAAAAATCATTCACATTTTTTTTTCTCACAAAAAAAATCCTCACGGTGCTGAATCAGCCATTATCTGGTTACGACTTCATTCCCTATTGATATCCATGGAAACGAGAGATTTTTCCTCACAACATTAGTTGTTAAACTGGACCTTCAGCATGATTTAATGAGAAGCCTAAACCCTGAAAAAACTATTCCCCAGCATCTAAAATTAATATATTATAAGTCACTTACTTATTATTCTTTCCCCCACTGGCCTGCAACTCTGTTCAGGACTCTAGGATACGGGCGCTGCCATCTTGCCTCAGAAGCATCACATACTGAGGAGAGGGGTGAAAAGGGGCTTTGCACAGACAGAGCAGAGCTGGGGGTCAGGAAAGGGTCAGCAATCCCAGAATGCAGAGCGACACAGTCAGAAGACACTTCCTGTTTGCAGGCTGCCTCAAGCTTCCTGAGACGCCATCTTGGATGTTTAAAGGCTCAGAAAATGGGAAACATATAAGATAGGCTCTTATTCAGAGTGAAGGTCCGCTTTAAAGTGGACCAACACCCAGGGGGGATTGGCCCGGGAATCTATAAGATTCCCGGGCCGATCAGATCCCTCCCCGCGGGGCATCCGAAATCGGGATGCTCCGCGGGGTGAAATCCCCCAGGACGCCCAGAAACCTTACCTTATCCCCGTTCCAACGGTGCATGCGCAGGCCGCGCCCGCATCTCGCGCTTCCCTCTAGCAGGGCGCGCTCCCTGTTAGAAGGAAGCGCGAGACGCAGCCTCCAGCGCGCTCAGAGCCGCTGTGGTTGTCCGGCGCTTGTCCGTACATACCACAGCGGCTCTGAGCGCTCTGATTGGACGAGCGCTTGCGTAGGATCAGGGTGAGGTGAGTTATTTAGGGCGATCGGGGGGGTTTCACGCAGCTGGGCTGCCCTGCGGAAAATCCTGGGTGTTGGTCCACTTTAAATTTCCACTGTTGGGGTATTAGCCAAGTACAAATCTTTCCTATGGGACAGGCTTCCCCTCCACACCCAAAAGTGGGCCCACATCCCGGCACTAGCCAAGTAGAAGTCTTTCCTATGGGACAAGCTTCCCCTCTGCACCCAAAAGTGGATCCACATCCTGATGTTAGACAAACACAAGTCTTTCCTATGGGACAGGCTTCCCCTCAGCAGAAGAGGAACCACATCCTGGTAATAGCCAGGTTTACATTTTTCTAATGCTGAGGGGGAGCCTGGGCTACCACTCGATGCCCAAAAGTAGGCCCAAATTGTGGTATTAGCCAAGCACCAGACTTTCCTATGAAATAGGTTTCACCTATATGTTCTTGTGGGGTGGGCTTCCACTCAGCACCTGGTATTAGCCGAGCACAAGTCTATCCTATGGGACAGGCTTACCCTCAGCACAAAGAAGATGAGCCATATACTTGTATTAGCAAAGTTTACATTTTTTTAATGCTGAGGGGAAGCCTGGGCTACCACCCAACGCCCAAAAGTAGGCTCACGATGTGGTACAAGACTTTTTTATGAAACAGGCTTCCCCTCAGCACCCAAAAGTGGATCCACATCCTTATGTCAGACCAGCACAAGTCTTTTCTATGAAACAGGCTTCCCCTCAGCCCCCGAAAGTGGAGCCACATCCTGGTATTAGCCAAGTTTACATTTTTCTAATGCTGAGGGGAAGCCTGGGCTACCACCCAATGCCCAAATGTAGGTCCAGATTGTGGCATTAGCCAAGCACCAGACTCTCCTATGAAACAGGCTTCATCTCAGCACCCAAAAGTGGACCCACATTGTGGTATTAGAAAAGTATAACATTTTCTTGTGGGGTGGGCTTCCACTCAGCACTCAAAAGTGGATCCACATCCTGATGTTAGTCAAGCACAAATCTTTCCTATGGGACAGGCTTCCCCTCAGCACCCAAAAGTGGACCCACATCCTGGTATAAGCCAAACACAAGTCTTTCCTATGGGACAGGGTTCCCCTCAGCACCCAGAAGAGGAGCCACATCCTGGTATTAGCCAAGTTTAACTTTTTCTAATGCTGAGGGGGAGCCTGGGCTACCACTCAACGCTCAAAAGTAGGCCCACATTGTGGTATTAGCCAAGCACCAGACTTTCCAATGAAACAGGCTTCATCTCAGCACCCGAAAGTGGACCCACTTCCTGGTATTAGACAAGTATAACATTTTCTTGTGAGGTGGGCTTCCACTCAGCACCCGAAAGTGGACCCACAACCTGGTATTAGCCAAGCACAAGTCTATCCTATGGGACAGGCTTTACCTCAGCACTCCGAAGAGGAGCCACAGCCACAGCCTGGTATTAGCCATGTTTACATTTTTCTAATGTTGAGGGGGAGCCTGGGCTACCACTTGATGCCCAAAAGTAGGCCCACATTGTAGTATTAGCCAAGCACAAGACTTTCCTATGAAACTGGCTTCCCCTCAGCACCAAAAAGTGGGCCCACATCCTGGTATTAGCCAAGTACAAGTCTCTCCTATGAAACAGGCTTCCCCTCAGCACCCAAAAGTGGATCCACATCCTGATGTTAGACAAACACAAGTCTTTCCTATGGGACAGGCTTACCCTCAGCACCCAAAAGTGGACCCACATCTTGGTATTAGCCGAGCACTAGTCTTTCCTATGAAATGGGCCTCCGTTCAGCACCCAAAAGTGGACCTACATTGGGGTATTGGCCAAGCACATGTCATTCCTTTAGGAGGGGCTTACTCTCCCCAAAAGTGGAGCCACATCTCAGCATTTGCTAAACACAAGTGTTTCCTATGGAACAGGCTTCCCCTCTGCACCCAAATGTGAACCCATATCCTGATATTATAAGTAGGCCCGCATTGTGTTATTAGCCAGGCACAAGTCTTTTTCATTGAAACAGGCTTCACCTCAGCACCCAAAAGTGACCCCACATTCTAGTGGCTTCTTAGCACCCACAACACCCACTTCCACACCACTGTCTACACCTTATATTAAAGGGAGACGACAGCAGGCACACCATGTATATCTGCTACTAAGATCCCCTAGAGCAGTGGTTCTCAACCTTTTTACGCCAAGTACCCCCTAGTGACAAGACGCTCCAACCTAATACCCCCAAGAAGGGGTTCAGTGGTAAATAGTTCCAAAATAAATAGGTCACTGTTCTTGAAGCAAGAAATAATAATGTTTTACTGTTAAAATAATATACCGGACCTATCAGGCCTTGTTGGTGTGCCCCCTGAACACTGCCGCTTACTTATTATTATTTCCCCCACTGGGCTGCAACTCTGTTCAGCACTCTAGTATACGGGCACCACCATCTTGTCTCAGAAGCATCACATATTGAGGAGAGGAGAGGGATGAAAAGTGCAGGGGGTGGTTTATAGCTGTGCTTTGCACAGAGCAGAGCTGGGGTCAGGAAAAGGACAGCGATCCCAGAATGCAGAGCGGCATATTCAGAATCGACACTTTCTGTCTGCAGGCAGCATGATTCTCCATGAACCGCCATCTTGAATGTTAAAAGGCTCAGAAAATGCAGTAGGTGCAGGTAGGATGATTTTTAATGTGAGCAATCTGTATGTACAGGATGCGGGGAACATACAAGATAGACTCTGAAGGTCAGGTTTGAAGTAAGAAGGAATAATGCATTACTGTTAAAATGATATACCAAACCTGTCGGACCTACCTTGCTGGTGCACCCCTCAACTTCTCTGTGTACTGTGGCGCGTACCCCAGGTGAAACAGTGGTTCTCAACTTTTTACACCAAGTACCCCCTAGAGACAGGAAATTACAACCAAGTACCCCAAAGAGGGTGATTAATTCTAAATAGTACCAAAATAAGTAGGGCATAGGCCTCATGGCACTTTTAAAGTGGACCAAAACCCAGTGAGATCAACCCAGGGCAGATCGATTCCCTCCCCCCGGGGCATCCAAAATTGGGATGCCCTGCTGTGTGAAACCCCCCAGTTTGCCCCATACACTTACCTTGCTTACTGGTCCAATGCAGTCTGCAGTCATCTTTTCCATTCAGTCTTTCCACCCTCAGTCTCGATTAGCATATAAATAGCCATACCTAATTAGCATTTGAATTGCCTGTGGCTGCATGTGTGCTTGTGGTAGGTGGCACAATCACAGCTTTGGAACAAGACAATAGAGCCTGCACTCCCTCCCTTTATCAGACTGTGGATTAGAATTGACTCTGCTGTGTAACTAAACTGATTCTATCCAATGTATAAGAAGACTAGCAACAGGGAGCGAGGGAGGAGCACAGACAGGTGTTTGAAGCATAATATCAGGCTCTTACAGACCCCGCCTAATATGTTGATTATTATGCAGCATCACAGCTCCAAGGGCTATGCCCCCTTTTTCAGAAGATATATAAAGGTGAAACTAAACCTCAGTATCTCAACCATTTATTCTTCAATTTAAAAACAGAAAACAATTTAGGACAGTGCCAAACATAGTCCCGGACGGCGCATCCCCTGCCACCCTCTAACAGGGAGCGTGCCCGCGCCGGGCGTTCACAAATGCCTGGCACAGGCACGCGTCTGCTAGAGGGATATCGGTGATGCGGCCATGGCTCACGCATGTGCCTTTGGACCGGAAAAAGAAGGTAAGTGTATGGGGCGACCTGGGGGATTTCACACAGCGGAGCATCCTAATTTTGTTGCCCCAGGGGGTGGGAATCGATTGGCCTGGGAATCTTATAGATTTCCAGGCCGATAGCCGTGGGTTTTGGTCCACTTCAAAAGCCGCTGTATCCCCTTAAAGTGATTGCCACCGGGACACCCCGATCGGGGGTGCCTCACTGTGTGAAACCCCCCAGATCGCCGAAACCAACTCACCTCTTCCCGGCAAATGCGCGGCCGCTCGTCCAGTCAGCACGCCCGGATACTCTGACATCACATTGTCTAAGCCTTTATCTAATGTGACGCGTGCTGACGCCTGCATCCCCTACTCTTCCCTTTAACAGGGAGCGTGCCCGCGTCGGCCATTCACAAATGCCTGGCGTGGGCATGCGCCCCATTGGAGGGATAGCGGGCATGTGGCCGCAGCTCGCGCATGTGCAGTTTGACCGGGAAAGAAGGTAAATGTATGGGGCAACCTGGGGGGGTTTCACACAGCGGGGCCTCCCAATTTTGGATACCCCGGGGGGAGGGAATCGATAAGATTCCTGGACCGATCATCGTGGGTTTTGGTCCACTTTAAAGGGATATTAATTTAGGTTTTTTATGGATCGAGGTGTATTGATTTTGCTCAGGGTGTGCTTTTGTAATTGGTCTCCTTATGGATTGATGGGAGCATATGGATAGCTGAGGGGTTTGGGAATGTTCCTATAGGTCCAAGTGAATTTAGATTTTGCTGAAGGGTCCCTGTTAGATTAGGTGGTTATTTATTTTAGTGAAAGAAGTCTTTATGTGTTGATGTGGTATTCATGTTGCTGAGAGGTATTTTATAGATTGAAGGGTTTTCCTTTTGTGGGATCTATATGGATTAATAATGGTATTCATTCAGGCTGATGCATTTATTTATTGTATTTATTTCAATTATTGATTAGCATACCTCCCAAGTGTCCCTGATTTGGGAGGAGTATCCCTCTTTGAGGTGTAACATACAGATCTGCATCAATAAATGATTCATTTGCCTATTTTAAGTGTTTATATTGCCGTAACTGTTACAATGTATCTCCTATCCATCCCTCAATGAGGGGGTGTGGCTTAATTTAACAAATGTCCCTCTTTTCCACCCTGAACATTTGGTAGGTATGCATACCCCCCAACTGTCCCTGATTTGGAGGGACTGTCCCTCTTTTGAGTCCAAGTCTCCATGTTCCACGTTGTTCTTCTCTGAGGTGTAACATACAGATCTGCAGCAATAAATGATTAATTTGCCTATTCAAAGTTTCTATTGTTCCATCCTATCATCAATTAATGAGGGGGCGTGGCCTAATTTAACAACTGTCCCCCATTACCACCCAGAAAAGTGGGAATGTATGTCTACTTGTACATACCTACCAACTTTTCAGGGTGTGAAAGAGGGACATTTGTCAAATTAGGCCACGCCCCCTCATTTAGGGATGGATAGGAGATAGAATGTAACAGTTACAACAAAAGAAACACTTTGAATAGGCAAATGAATCATTTATTGCTGCAGATCTGCATGTTACACCTCAGAGAGGGACGAATTAGAACAACGAGGGACAGGGGGACATGGACTTAAAAGAGGGACAGTCCCTCCAAATCAGGGACAGTTGGGAGTAATGCTTGTATCCTAGGGCGAAAATATATTTTTAAGCTGTTCTTCGTAGGCCAAAGGCATGCCCAAAACCAAAATGGCGGACTGAGGAATGCGAATGCCCCCAACAAAGATGGCTTCTGTCAGTTCAGCGCGACTTCCGGTCGTGAAGGGAAGTTTTGAGCCGCTGGCGGAAAGGAAAGCCGGTGGCGTGAGAAGGCGGCAGAGAGGATCGTTATACCGGTTGTGTTTCTATCCGGTAATGTGCCGCTCACACGGTACCCTATAGGGTTGTACCTCCCCCCCCCCCATTATCCCTCCATTGTTCTCCGCTACCGGGGCCAGAATGAATGAGCATTTACCTGCCGCAAACAGCTGCGTGCTCCATCCATTATGGCCGGTACCATCTTTATATACTCCCCTCACCCTGCTCTGTCCCTGCCTGTCCTCTCCTCTGTGCTCCCTGACTGCGATACCTCCTTCCCCCAAATCTGCCTGTCTCCCCCGAACCTCTGTCCCGCACATCTGACTTTTGCCTGTCTCCCTGTGTCTGTCTCCCCGTGACCCCCTGTGTCTGTCTGTCTCCCCGTGACCCCCTGTGTCTGTCTGTCTCCCCGTGACCCCCTGTGTCTGTCTGTCTCCCCGTGACCCCCTGTGTCTGTCTGTCTCCCCGTGACCCCCTGTGTCTGTCTGTCTCCCCGTGACCCCCTGTGTCTGTCTGTCTCCCCGTGACCCCCCTGTGTCTGTCTGTCTCCCCGTGACCCCCCTGTGTCTGTCTGTCTCCCCGTGACCCCCTGTGTCTGTCTGTCTCCCCGTGACCCCCCTGTGTCTGTCTGTCTCCCCGTGACCCCCCTGTGTCTGTCTGTCTCCCCGTGACCCCCCTGTGTCTGTCTGTCTCCCCGTGACCCCCCTGTGTCTGTCTGTCTCCCCGTGACCCCCCTGTGTCTGTCTGTCTCCCCGTGACCCCCCTGTGTCTGTCTGTCTCCCCGTGACCCCCCTGTGTCTGTCTGTCTCCCCGTGACCCCCCTGTGTCTGTCTGTCTCCCCGTGACCCCCCTGTGTCTGTCTGTCTCCCCGTGACCCCCCTGTGTCTGTCTGTCTCCCCGTGACCTCCCTGTGTCTGTCTGTCTCCCCGTGACCCCCCTGTGTCTGTCTGTCTCCCCGTGACCCCCCTGTGTCTGTCTGTCTCCCCGTGACCCCCCTGTGTCTGTCTGTCTCCCCGTGACCCCCCTGTGTCTGTCTGTCTCCCCGTGACCCCCCTGTGTCTGTCTGTCTCCCCGTGACCCCCCTGTGTCTGTCTGTCTCCCCGTGACCCCCCTGTGTCTGTCTGTCTCCCCGTGACCCCCCTGTGTCTGTCTGTCTCCCCGTGACCCCCCTGTGTCTGTCTGTCTCCCCGTGACCCCCCTGTGTCTGTCTGTCTCCCCGTGACCCCCCTGTGTCTGTCTGTCTCCCCGTGACCCCCCTGTGTCTGTCTGTCTCCCCGTGACCCCCTGTGTCTGTCTGTCTCCCCGTGACCCCCTGTGTCTGTCTGTCTCCCTGTGACCCCCTGTGTCTGTCTGTCTCCCTGTGACCCCCTTCCTGCGCCCGTCTGCCTGTCCCCTCCCCCCGGGACCCCCCTCCCTGCGCCCGTCTGCCTGTCCTCCCCGGGACCCCCTGCGTCTCCTTCCCCCTCCATGCGACCGCCTGTCTCCCCGTGACCCTGTCCGTCTGTCTCTGTGTGACCCCCTCTGTCCATCCATCTGCCTGTCTCTCTGTGACCCCCCCCCCTTTGTCCGTCTGTCCTTCGTCCTGTCGCTCTGTGACCCCTCCGTCCGTTCGCCGGTCTCTCTGTGACCCCATCTGTCTGCCGCCTGTGACCCCCTCCCTCCGTCCGTCCACCCGCCTGTCACCCCCTCCCTCCGTCCATGACCCACCTACCTACTGCCTATTATTTTGCTCATGTAGTTCCTTTACACCTGCTCTACTCATATTTAAAAAATCTCTGCTTGCCTCTGGCCATGCAGCCCCCCCCCCCCCCCGCCCACCTCCTGTTTCTGATCCCTGGCCCTTCTGCTGTCCATTAACATTGTCCTCTCTCTTTTAGGTGTGAAGCTCAGCGACCCCTCTCAGCCATGACGTCTCTGGTAGGTGCCCCATATATACATATAACAGGTAGCCAGCCAATCCAATCATGTGGCATGATGAGCTTTCAGGGGGTCAGTTGAAGGCATACATACACACTGTCAATGGATTCATTTGAAAAAGGCAGCAAATCTGACAGCCAAGATAACAAGCAAGTCTACAGTCCCTGCAGCCGCACTTACCCAGCTTTTGGCCAGCCTAGAAGCAGGCAGTGCAGTCCCACGTCAGTAATCACCTCCAACCAATGGGACAAAGAGAGACACAATGAGACATATCCTGGGATAGGAGGGAGTAGGGTTGGAGGTTTTTTTCTCTGAAGTTGGGCAGAGATTTCCCCCCCCCCCCCCCCTTCACTCGCTCCTTCTGGGCTCGCCCCCATCTTTCACACCCCCTGTCCTTTTATTGGCCAGCCATATGTCAGGAAGCAATAGGGGCACAGCCTATCCGGGATTGGTCTCCACAAACAGAAGGGGGGATTGGAAGGTCTGTAAATCTGTATTTTCATCCTGATCTTTGTCTTTCAGGGGATGAGCGGCCAGTCATCAATGGAGTATGTGGTGCGGGTACCCAGGTAAGGACCCCTGTGCTGCCGTTCCCTCTATCCGACCAGCACATTGCCATCACCAACAGTTCTAGTCATGTGACAGGAAGGCTCCTGCTACCAACAAAATTATGGACCTAAACCCTCCGTGGGAACCCTGTGCCACGAAGGGTCCTGGTCTGCAGGGATTAACCTAACCTCCTGGCGGAGCTACATCTAACAGGGGACAGGAAACCAGCAACAACTCCTATCTATCTGCAATGTCCTGTTTCCTGGCCCCCATCATGCAGAGAAAAAAAGGTTTAACTGGACCCTGGGGTTCAGGGCTCACTTGCAGCAGGGGTAGATGGACCTGGGCGCTACCTCTGCTCTTCAGGTCTTGTTTAGTTTGGCACAGAGCGTGAATGGCTTAGATGCAGCAGAGTTATAAAGCTATAAGGAATTACATTAAAGTGCACCTATGCTCGTAAACTCGTCCCCTTCTATCCCCAGCCCAGTGCCCCTTCTATCCCCAGTTAACTAAAGCCCTTGCCCAGTATTCATAAAAACACTAACATAAAGTAGTATCACGGTGAATGGCAGCTGTATGCCAATTCATTCAGTTACAACTAAACTGTCACATAATGGCAGTTAGATTGAAGTCCTCCCTATTGCTGAGTCTGTGTGTACTGTAACATTGCTGAAAAGAACTGGGGTTGGGGGCCGCTCGGCCAGGGAACGCTATGACCTACTGCATCCATCTATTCCATGTTATAAATATTGGGCAAATGTTTTAAGAAACAATAGTCGTTTTGGGGCACTGGGCTGGATAGAAGGTGACAACATACTTATTTCTGAATATAGGATCACTTTAAAGCACTGACTGAAATCCCTCTGGTCCGAGACGTAACCGATTCAGTCATGTTTTGAAGTAAGAATTTTGTCTGCAAGCTTTAATACTGTGTTGTCCCTATTGGTCACAATCCCAGCCCCTGTTACCCCTGACTGTTCTCAGGTCCTGCGTTGCTCTCTGCTGAGAAATGTCTTGCTATGGGTGACCCTCTGAGTTGCCCACTTATCTCCAGCCCTGGTTTAATCTTCTCTTCTCGGTTGCCCCGTGAGCAACCAAGATAATCTCTGGTCCTGGGTTGCTCTAGCCTGCCCACCTATATCCGGCTCTGTGTCACCCCTATCCGACCCTAGCTCACCCTGTGAGCCACCCAGACACTCTCAGCTGCCTATCGGTCTCCTGCCCTGGGTCACCTCTGATTCTGGGTTGCCCCGTGAGCCACCAGACCCATCTGTTTAAAGTAAGAATTTTGTCAGCAAGTTTTAATACTGTGTTTTCCCTATTGTTCACACTCCCAGCCCTCTGTCACCCCTGAGTTGGCCCTGGCCCTGTGTTGCTCTAAGCTGCCCACCTATCTCCGGGTCCAGGTCACCCGTATCTAATCCTAGGCTGCCTTGTGAGCCCAACAGGTCTTTTCAAGCCCTAGGTTGCTCTGAGCTGCCCACCTATCTCTGGCTCTGGGTCACCCCGCTCTGATCCTAACTTGTCCAGTGAGCCACCCAGACCTCCTCAAGCCCTGGATTACTCTCAAGCCCTGGATTACATTGTTGATTTTCATATACTTGTTGGTGTGCCCATTTCTATGAATTCCACTTTTTTCTTCTTTTTTCTTGGGTCACAATAATGTAGCTTGTGGAATTCAGGGAGCACCCAAGCAATACTTAATTGCATTAAAATAGCAGTAGTGCCCCTCACCAGTAATTTTGATTACATACAGTCATGGCCGTAAATGTTGGCACCCCTGAAATTTTTCAAAAAAATGAAGTATTTCTCACAGAAAAGGATTGCAGTAACACATGTTTTGCTATACACGTTTATTCCCTATGTGTGTATTAGAACTAAACCACAAAGGGAGGAAACAAAGCAAATTGGACATCATTTTGGAGTTTGTTGTGACATTATGTCCAATTGGCTTTGTTTCCTGCCCTCAGGCAGTGACCCGATCACATTCACTCTATAAGACGCACTAAAATTACACAAACACACACACAATTTTTGGGTGTCTTATGGAGAAAAATGTTACAATATACTTTTACCTACCTTTCACCTATCTCTGGCTCTGGGTCACCCCGCTCTGATCCTAACTTGTCCAGTGAGCCACCCAGACCTCCTCAAGCCTCCTGGATTACTCTCAGCTGCCTATCTGTCTCTTGCCAAGGGTCACCCCTATCTGATTCTCGGTTGCCCTGTGAACCATCAGACCCATCTGTTTAAAGTAAGAATATTGTCTGCAAATTTTAATACTATGTTGTCCCTATTGTTCACACTCCCATCCCTCTGTTACCCCTGACTGTTCTCTGGACTAAACTGCCCACCTATCTCTGGCCCCAGGTCACCCGTATCTAATCCTAGTCTGCTTTGTGAGCCCAACAGGTCTTCTCAAGCCCTAGGTTGCTCTGAGCTGCCCACCTATCTCTGGCTCTGGGTCACCATGCCCTAATCCTAGCTTGACCAGTGAGCCACCCAGACCTCCTCAAGCCCTGGGTTGCTCTGAGCTGCCAACCTATCTACCCACCCTGGGTCACACCTCTCTGATCCTATGTTGCCCTGTTATCCACCATGACTCCTTTCTAGCCCTGGGTTTCCCCAGCCACCTGCCCCTGTCTAGTCATAAGTCTAGTCGCATGACCCTAGTTCTTGAACCAAAAGCTTGTAAACCAACAAGCCTCCAATACAGATTTTGACCCCCCCAGTAAGGTGGCTCATCGAAATTAGGGGTAAGAGTGGGGGCAGGACACAACTCAGCAGGTTCTAAACGACTCCTTCATCCTGCAAACAGTTTTCTGGATGCAAACGCTGTTTAAAGCGGGCCAACAGTCAAAAATAAATGAAACCAGACCAACAAAACAAAACCGTGCTCACATGCATCCCTTCCCTAGTCTATTTCAGTTATGTCTGTTGGGAGTGGAAGCTCCAAAATGGCTGCTACTTTTCCTTTCCAACTTTTCCAGGCTGTTGGTCCGGTTTAAGGAAACAGTCTAAACTGACATTCTAGTGGCTGGAAGCTGCAGTCCAATAGTAAGTTTGGATGAAGATTGTTCTAATGAGTGGTGGTAAAGAATGGCTTTCGGGAGCATTAATGTGCTGCAGGGATGGTCACAAGACAGCATTGGGTCCCCCCCCCAGTGATATTCCTTGCTGGAGGGATCAAGAGCAACATCCGATCAGAAAGTATTTTTCTGAGAAGTTTGGCGGTTAATGGCCTAGGATATTATGCAATAATATCTAATAATAAAACGCCATGTTCCATGAAGACCTGTCCATAATGGTTGTGTGTCCCTCTCTTACCCAGGAACCCCAGCAAGAGATACAACGTCATGGCCTTCAATGCTGCCGATAAAGTGGATTTCTCAACATGGAATCAGGTACATCGCATCTCCCCCTCAAGTCCATTAAAGGCCAATACTCACCTGTCTTTTGATCTGTAGTCCAGAGTGGCAGCCTGAATCCAATAAGCGGTAACTCCTGTGCGTGACAGACATGTCCCTTGTAATTGGTCCCCTTCTTTCACCTACTTCGCACTCACTTGGCATCAGAAAGGTCAGCGTCTGGTGCATTGCAGGAGCAGATGAGTAAAAAGTAAGGAAGCTGATACAGGATACTATCAAAGCTGAAAATCAAGAATAAACCTTCTTAAAGCGAAACACAACCTAATGCGCTGGCCTTCCAAGGGGGCATCCAAGCTGGAATGCCCCCAGGATGGGGAACAAAACCCTGGATAGTCAAAATGCTGAGTGTTTTTTTTCTGCTTTAGGGCAGACCTCTACACCATTGGTGTCAGAATGGCTGTCTGCAGCAAGGGCAGGTGGAAGTGGGTGAGTTGCTGTGCCCAAATGGGGATTCCCACAAACTGGGGGGGGGGGAGCGGAGGGCTAAAGGATGGAAATTCAGAAGACCTAGATGTAGGCAAGCATTGCTGCAGTTCAGACAATGGCCAGCCATAGATAAAAATAAAAAATTACATTTGTTTAAACGTAATTAAAAATAATGCTCACAGTTAGCACAGTAAAATTATCCAAAATGATAGGACGTAAAGGGTGGCTATTAACTGTACATAAAACAAAAAGATATAGAAGCTATGAGAAATAGATTAGGATCTGGAAACCTTCACACAAGGAAACCTTTAGCCGACTACAGCCTCTCCTCCCCTGTACATTGCTGTGTGAACTGGTCCTCTTGCTTTCCTGGGACCGTGATGTGTGACTAAGGGCCTTATTTATCAAGGAATAGCGCCAGGTAGTGTCTCACTAGCGCCAGCTATCGGCGGCTACCAACTCCAGAACGACAGGCTGCGAACACAATCACGCATTTATCACGCTAAATGAGGCTAGCGCCGGCGAGAGCGTCAGCTAGCGCGGGATTCATCATGTTGCAGACTTCAGCGAACAGCGCCGCTGCTAATCCCATCACAGCGCCAGGTATGACCTCTCGCTACCTGGTGCTCTCCAATGCATTTCAATGGAGAAATCTTTAAATATTCATAATTAATTGATATTAATGTGTTTTTTTTTTTAAATGTCAAAAATTCTGTGACCACTTCTGCAATGTTACCGTATTTTTCGCCCTATAAGACGCACCTGCCCATAAGACGCACCTAGGATTTGGGGGAAGAAAATACGAAAAAAAAAATTTAAACCAAAAACGCACCATTACAGACAGTGTGGCATTCCCCTATCCAATTCCCATAGACAGTGTAGCATGCCCCCATCCCATTCCCTGTATACCCATTGGCTGTGTGGCATCCCCCCCTCCCATTCCCCATATACCCATTGGCTGTGTGGCATCCCCCCCTCCCCCCATTAGTATAGGCTGTGTGGCATTCCTCTCCCCCCATTCCCATTGGCTGTGTGGCTTCCCCCCTCCCCCCATTATTATAGGCTGTGTGGCATCCCTCTCTCCCGATTCCCATAGGCAGTGTGGCATCCCCCTCCCCCCATTATTATAGGCTGTGTGGCCACCCCCTCCCCCATTCCCATAGGCTGTATGGCATCCCCCATTCCCATAGGCTGTATGGCATCCCCCATTCCCATAGGCTGTGTGGCATCCCCCTCTCCCTATAGGCTGTGTGGCATCCCCCTCTCCCTATAGGCTGTGTGGCATCCCCCTCTCCCTATAGGCTGTGTGGCATCCCCCTCTCCCTATAGGCTGTGTGGCATCCCCCTCTCCCTATAGGCTGTGTGGCATCCCCCTCTCCCTATAGGCTGTGTGGCATCCCCCTCTCCCTATAGGCTGTGTGGCATCCCCCTCTCCCTATAGGCTGTGTGGCATCCCCCTCTCCCTATAGGCTGTGTGGCATCCCCCTCTCCCTATAGGCTGTGTGGCATCCCCCTCCCCCCATTCCCATAGGCTGTGTGGCATCCCCCTCCCCCCATTCCCATAGGCTGTGTGGCATCCCCCTCCCCCCATTCCCATAGGCTGTGTGGCATCCCCCTCCCCCCATTCCCATAGGCTGTGTGGCATCCCCCTCCCCCCATTCCCATAGGCTGTGTGGCATCCCCCTCCCCCCATTCCCATAGGCTGTGTGGCATCCCCCTCCCCCCATTCCCATAGGCTGTGTGGCATCCCCCTCCCCCCATTCCCATAGGCTGTGTGGCATCCCCCTCCCCCCATTCCCATAGGCTGTGTGGCATCCCCCTCCCCCCATTCCCATAGGCTGTGTGGCATCCCCCTCCCCCCATTCCCATAGGCTGTGTGGCATCCCCCTCCCCCCATTCCCATAGGCTGTGTGGCATCCCCCTCCCCCCATTCCCATAGGCTGTGTGGCATCCCCCTCCCCCCATTCCCATAGGCTGTGTGGCATCCCCCATTCCCATAGGCTGTGTGGCATCCCCCATTCCCATAGGCTGTGTGGCATCCCCCATTCCCATAGGCTGTGTGGCATCCCCCCATTCCCATAGGCTGTGTGGCATCCCCCCATTCCCATAGGCTGTGTGGCATCCCCCCATTCCCATAGGCTGTGTGGCATCCCCCCATTCCCATAGGCTGTGTGGCATCCCCCCATTCCCATAGGCTGTGTGGCATCCCCCCATTCCCATAGGCTGTGTGGCATCCCCCCATTCCCATAGGCTGTGTGGCATCCCCCCATTCCCATAGGCTGTGTGGCATCCCCCCATTCCCATAGGCTGTGTGGCATCCCCCCATTCCCATAGGCTGTGTGGCATCCCCCCATTCCCATAGGCTGTGTGGCATCCCCCCATTCCCATAGGCTGTGTGGCATCCCCCTCCCCCCATTCCCATAGGCTGTGTGGCATCCCCCTCCCCCCATTCCCATAGGCTGTGTGGCATCCCCCTCCCCCCATTCCCATAGGCTGTGTGGCATCCCCCTCCCCCCATTCCCATAGGCTGTGTGGCATCCCCCTCCCCCCATTCCCATAGGCTGTGTGGCATCCCCCTCCCCCCATTCCCATAGGCTGTGTGGCATCCCCCTCCCCCCATTCCCATAGGCTGTGTGGCATCCCCCTCCCCCCATTCCCATAGGCTGTGTGGCATCCCCCTCCCCCCATTCCCATAGGCTGTGTGGCATCCCCCTCCCCCCATTCCCATAGGCTGTGTGGCATCCCCCTCCCCCCATTCCCATAGGCTGTGTGGCACCCCCATCCCCCCATTCCCATAGGCTGTGTGGCATCCCCCTCCCCCCATTCCCATAGGCTGTGTGGCATCCCCCTGCCCCCATTCCCATAGGCTGTGTGGCACCCCCCTGCCCCCATTAGTATAGGCAGGCGCGATATTAAAAAAAAAAAAAAAAAAAAGTTAAACTCACCTGTCCGCTGACACCGCTGTGCTGAGCGGCCGGCTCCGTGAATGGGGTGGGCGTGGCCTGCGCCGCAGCGTCGACGCAGGCCACGCCCACCCCATTCACGAGCTGGCTCTGTCCCGGCCCCGCCGCTGCGATCGCTGTCTTTTCAGGCAGCGATGACAGCGGCGGGGCCAGAGACAGAGCCCCCGCCGCTCCTCCATCTGCTTCTCCACATGCGATCACAAAGGTCCGGGCAGCGGGCGGACGTGGCCTGTGCTGGTGCAGGCCACGCCCACCCACTGCCGGGACCTACGTGCTCGCGTGTGTTCTGAGCCCGGCAGCAGATGGAGGAGCGGCGGGGGCTCTGTCTCTGGCCCCGCCACTGTCATCGGTGAGTTTTTATTTTATTTTATTTTTTTTTTTACATTCGCCCGATAAGGCGCACTGACATTTTTCCCCCACTTTTGGGGAAAAATAAGTGCGTCTTATAGGGCGAAAAATATGGTATATCTTTTTTTTAAGGTAAAAAAAAAAAAAAAAAAAAAATTTGTGCAGAATTGATATTACAGGTCTGATATTAATGTATTCATATTACAAAATGTTTATAAAAACTTGTTTATTATTTTTTTCCAAAAATAAGGTTGGGGGTTAAAAAACTACTTTTAACCCATCGCCGCCAGCGCTCTGGGGTTTAAACATGCATTTTACAGCGCGAGAATTTTTTGAGCGTGATTTGATAATGAATATGCTGTGAGCCGTTCGCTATGGCCATTCGCTGTCATGCGCTCCCATACAGCGCGGAACCTGTCAAACAGCGACTCCTAACCCCGTATTCAACATTACTGCACACCGACTGAGTCGCTGTCAACAACCGAACAACGGCCAAGCACAGCGAATGCTAGCGGGCGCTGTGAAAATCGCGCTACTGTCGCTCATCTGTCGCTACCTGGCGCTATTAATAAATCGGCCTCTAAGGATCGGAATGCCTTGTAGTGCCGACGTCTTCACAGATGCCGGAACTTCTGTCTCCTGTCATGTTGGGAATCTCAGGAATGTTGAAGATGGACTCTTCCCTTCTTTCACGTCTGCAGAAAAACATCACGAGTTGATCAGGAGATAAATGACCCCCGGTCATAATTTAGATCATGCTCACCCCAAATTATCTGCACCCCTCCTTGGTTTCCTTTCTCTCTATGCTTTGGCTGGACACTGCAGCAGCTATCCTGACAGCCCTGGGGGGGGGGGGGTTGGTTAGTGGAGTATGGTCTTTTATTTAATTCTGTTTGATTCCTAGTACACCATGCTTGCCATTCTGACAGCCAGGAGTGTACATACAGTCATGCCAGAAAAAAGAAGAAAAAAGTGAAATTCATAGAAATGGGCACACCAACAAGTATATGAAAATCAACAATGTATTTTATTAGTGGCATATAAAGTTAAAAAAAACAAAAGACAAGACAAGGTTAAAAATGGTCTCCTGGTAATATTCTGGTAATATTCTATTAGGATTATAACCATCAGCACTAACAGGGAAACCTGCTGGACTGAGCCAATTCGATAATTACATACCGCCCTCACTTGGTATTATTAATTGAATTATGTATACATTGTGTATAGGATTAATGTAATTATCAAATTGGTTATAATCCTAATTAATAGAATATTTCCAGGAGACCTTCATTTTTAACCTTGTCTTGTCTTTTGTATTTTTTAACTTTATATGTCACTAATAAAATACATAGTTGATTTTCATATACTTGTTGGTGTGCCCATTTCTATGAATTCCACTTTTTTCTTCTTTTTTCTTGGGTCACAATAATGTAGTTTGTGGAATTCAGGGAGCACCTAAGCAGTACTTAATTGCATTAAAATAGCAGTAGTGCCCCTCACCAGTAATTTTGATTACATACAGTCATGGCCGTAAATGTTGGCACCCCTGAACTTTTTCAAGAAAATGAAGTATTTCTCACAGAAAAGGATTGCAGTAACACATGTTTTGCTATACACGTTTATTCCCTATGTGTGTATTAGAACTAAACCACAAAGGGAGGAAACAAAGCAAATTGGACATCATTTTGGAGTTTGGTGTGACATTATGTCCAATTGGCTTTGTTTCCTGCCCTCAGGCAGTGACCAGATCACATTCACTCTAGAAGACGCACTAAAATTAAACGCACACACAATTGTTGGGTGTCTTATGGAGAAAAATGTTATAATATACTTTTACAGGTCTTAAAGCGGACCTTCACTCTGAATAAGAGTCTATCTTATATGTTTCTCACACCCTGTACATACAGATTGTCCACATTAAAAATCATCCTACCTGCATCTACTGCATGTTATGAGCCTTTAAACATCCAAGATGGCGGCTTATGGAAGCCACCATCTTATCAGGCAGCCTGCAAACAGGAAGTGCCTCCTGACTGTGCTGCTCTGCATTCTGGGACTGCTGACCGTTACCTGACCCCAGCTCTGCTCTGTCTGAGCAAAGCACAGCTATAACCCGCCCCCCTGTACCTTATCCCACTCTCCTCAGTAAGTGTGATGCTTCTGAGTCAAGATGGCGGCGCCCGTATCCTAAATTCCTGAACAGAGTTGCAGCCCAGCGGGGGAAAGAATAATAAGTTAGTGACTAAAAACGTAAAATATATTAATTTTAGATGCTGGTGAACCGTTTTTTAAGAATTTGGGCTTTTCATTAAATCACGCTGAAGGTCCGGTCTGTCATACAAAACAATGACTTGGCATGCACTTAATAAATGTGATCCCCAATTGGGTATGCCCCTCTGTGTGAACCCCCCCCCCCCAGGTCACCAGATCTGACTTGCCCTTCCTTGGTCCCACGCGCATGTGCGACCTCTCGTCCAATCTGCGTGCTCGGATCAGCTCCCGCCCCTTCATTTAAGGTGAGTGGAACCAAGCACGCTTGCTGCTGCATACCCTGTTACTCCCTTAACAGGGAGTGTGCCCGCGCCGGCCATTCACAAATGCCTGGTACAGAAACGCGCCCTGCTAAAAGGATAGCAAGGATTCTGCCGCTGCTCGCACATGGCGCCATTGGAGTGGGAAAGAAGGTGAGTTTCCAGGCGACCTGGCGAGTATCACCTAGCGGGGCATCCCGATTGACCGAAAGCATGGGTGTGTATCTTAGCCAGGAGGGAGAGTCGGCCTACAGCCTTTGTTATTGCTTATATTCTATATCCGCTTTGGGGTGGGCGGGTAGCATACAGCCTATGATTGCGTTCTCAGGGCCTGGAGAGATCAGCTCATCAACTATTATAAACAGCCAATTTTGTCATTTAGGCTCGCATGGAGCGTGACCTGAGCGCTAAAAAGATGTATCAAGACGAAGAGATGCCGGACTCCGGAGCAGGAAGTGAGTTCAACCGCAAGCAGAGGGAAGAGTCCAGGAGAAAAAAGTACGGCATCATCCTTAAGGAGTTTAAGTTAGAGGACCAACCCTGGCTGCTTAGGGTGAATGGCAAAGCAGGGCGCAAGTAAGTGGGGTGCAGGCCAGGAAAGGGTCTAAGGAAAAGGTGTGAACGGGGCATTTATCCTATCCTCTTCTTGCCTCAACAGGTTTAAAGGAATAAAGAAAGGTGGGGTCACTGAGAACGCTTCATATTTCATCTTCACTCAGTGCCCAGACGGAGCGTTTGAGGCATTTCCAGTCTCTAACTGGTACAACTTCACGCCGCTGGCCAAGCACAGGACTCTGACAGCGGAGGAGGCGGAGCAGGAATGGGACAGGTAAGTCTGCACCTCAACACCATGCGGGCTCCTGCCAGAGTTTAGATAAAGCAGTCACGTGGCGATAAAACAAAGTGCTCTGCCTCCAACGAGCATCTGACAACTAAATAGCGCTTGCCAGCCAGTATCTGGTATTTCCGCCAGCCGAGTGACCTGCAAAGCGCGCCTCATTCTCTGCGCAGGCGCTGTTGGCTGTCATTGCGTAGTCTGTACCCGAATAGGATCGCAGATTGCCTCAAGTTAGACAAAAAAAAGGCCCCAGGCTTTTCTGTTAAGAAGAACATACACCCTCTCTGATCTGTCAGGTGGTGCGGTCAGTCTTTAAAATACTTTGCTCTAAAGGAGCCTAAATTTGCAGCACGGTGGGTCTGGTTTGTTGTGGGTTTACGAGGTAATGTTAGGTGTTATGGGTAAGGTTTAGTGTAATTGTAGGGTTCAGGTTGGCGCCAGTTAGGAGTAATTGTAGGGGTGATTGTGGTTGGCGCCAGTTAGGGGTGATTGTGGTTGGCGCCAGTTGGGGGTGATTGTGGTTGGCGCCAGTTGGGGGTGATTGTGGTTGGCGCCAGTTGGGGGTGATTGTGGTTGGCGCCAGTTGGGGGTGATTGTGGTTGGCGCCAGTTGGGGGTGATTGTGGTTGGCGCCAGTTGGGGGTGATTGTGGTTGGCGCCAGTTGGGGGTGATTGTGGTTGGCGCCAGTTGGGGGTGATTGTGGTTGGCGCCAGTTGGGGGTGATTGTGGTTGGCGCCAGTTGGGGGTGATTGTGGTTGGCGCCAGTTGGGGGTGATTGTGGTTGGCGCCAGTTGGGGGTGATTGTGGTTGGCGCCAGTTGGGGGTGATTGTGGTTGGCGCCAGTTGGGGGTGATTGTGGTTGGCGCCAGTTGGGGGTGATTGTGGTTGGCGCCAGTTGGGGGTGATTGTGGTTGGCGCCAGTTGGGGGTGATTGTGGTTGGCGCCAGTTGGGGGTGATTGTGGTTGGCGCCAGTTGGGGGTGATTGTATGGGTCAGATTGGGGCAAGTTTGGATAATTGTACCCGTCAGATTGGGGCAAGTTTAGGGATAAAGTTTGGGGTAATTTAGCAACTATATTGCAAACTGCGTACTTCTCCATAACCAAAAATTCTCCTCTAAGATTCTAGGAGGTGTATTTCTGCTCTTTGGGGGGAAGTCTAGCGTGACCTGTGACTCCTTAGATCCTCCAGCAACAATGTTAAACCGCACCTTCTGCATGATTTAATGAAAGGCACAAACCCTTAAACTATTCCCCAGCATCTAAAATTACTATATTTTAAGTTTTTATTCACTTATTATTCTTTCCCCACTGTACTGCAACTCTGTTCAGGACTCTAGAAAAAGGGGCGCCGCCATGTTGCTCAGAAGCATCATATATTGAGGAGAGCGAGATAAAGTGCAGGGGGGGGGGTGGGGTTTTAGTTGTGCTTTGCACAGACAGAGCAGATCTGGAGGTCAGGGAAAGGACAGCAATCCCAGAATGCAGAGCGGCACAGTCAGAAGACACTTCCTGTTTGCAGGCTGCCTGATGCATGAGCCGCCATCTTGGATGTTTAAAGGCTCATAACATGCAGTAGATGCAGGTAGGATGATTTTTAATGTGAGCAATCTGTATGTACAGGGTGTGGGAAACATAAAATTAAGGGTGAAGGTCCGCTTTAAAGACTGTAGTAGAAAGAAAGGTCTCCTCACTGTGGCTGAAAGTCGTCGTTATACCTGCTTTAAGGTATCTGCATTACTGACCATTGCCACAGCTTTATACCTACCATCCTACAGTTCATCCTATAGAAGAGATTTCTCTTTTTGATGGAACTGCAGGAAATGTTCTGCCATGAGGCCGTCTTGATAGGCCTTTCCTCTTCTATACACCCCGCAAATCATGGCTTTTTTTTTTTTCCACAGACGAAACAAGATCCTCAACCATTTCAGCATCATGCAGCAGCGCCGCCTCAAGGACCAGGCCGGAGATGGAGAAGATGAGGAGGAAGGTGGAGACAAGCAGGACAAGGGGGGAAAGGGCAAGAAAAAAAAGAAGAAAAATGACCTGAAAATCCACGATCTAGAGGACGACCTGGAGTTATCCTCCAGCGAGAGCGATGAGAGCGGAGAAGAGGGTAAGCAGTCGGGAGAACCCCACTAAGGAGGATAAGTACTGGAACGTCACAAACGGCCAGAAAACACAGCTCAATAAATGAAATGGGCCCTTTAACATCAGTATATTGCAGTTTTCAAAACCCTGCATGCTGCGTTTTCATTGTAACTGCAATGCGCCCCCATAGATGTCTATGGGCACCGTAGGTAAAGAGTAAGTATTGCGCTGACCTCCGGTCAGGCGCTGCTGTCCCCGCCTCCGGTCAGGCGCTGCTGTCCCCGCCTCCGGTCAGGCGCTGCTGTCCCCGCCTCCGGTCAGGCGCTGCTGTCCCCGCCTCCGGTCAGGCGCTGCTGTCCCCGCCTCCGGTCAGGCGCTGCTGTCCCCGCCTCCGGTCAGGCGCTGCTGTCCCCGCCTCCGGTCAGGCGCTGCTGTCCCCGCCTCCGGTCAGGCGCTGCTGTCCCCGCCTCCGGTCAGGCGCTGCTGTCCCCGCCTCCGGTCAGGCGCTGCTGTCCCCGCCTCCGGTCAGGCGCTGCTGTCCCCGCCTCCGGTCAGGCGCTGCTGTCCCCGCCTCCGGTCAGGCGCTGCTGTCCCCGCCTCCGGTCAGGCGCTGCTGTCCCCGCCTCCGGTCAGGCGCTGCTGTCCCCGCCTCCGGTCAGGCGCTGCTGTCCCCGCCTCCGGTCAGGCGCTGCTGTCCCCGCCTCCGGTCAGGCGCTGCTGTCCCCGCCTCCGGTCAGGCGCTGCTGTCCCCGCCTCCGGTCAGGCGCTGCTGTCCCCGCCTCCGGTCAGGCGCTGCTGTCCCCGCCTCCGGTCAGGCGCTGCTGTCCCCGCCTCCGGTCAGGCGCTGCTGTCCCCGCCTCCGGTCAGGCGCTGCTGTCCCCGCCTCCGGTCAGGCGCTGCTGTCCCCGCCTCCGGTCAGGCGCTGCTGTCCCCGCCTCCGGTCAGGCGCTGCTGTCCCCGCCTCCGGTCAGGCACTGCTGTCCCCGCCTCCGGTCAGGCACTGCTGTCCCCGCCTCCGGTCAGGCACTGCTGTCCCCGCCTCCGGTCAGGCACTGCTGTCCCCGCCTCCGGTCAGGCACTGCTGTCCCCGCCTCCGGTCAGGCACTGCTGTCCCCGCCTCCGGTCAGGCACTGCTGTCCCCGCCTCCGGTCAGGCACTGCTGTCCCCGCCTCCGGTCAGGCACTGCTGTCCCCGCCTCCGGTCAGGCACTGCTGTCCCCGCCTCCGGTCAGGCACTGCTGTCCCCGCCTCCGGTCAGGCACTGCTGTCCCCGCCTCCGGTCAGGCACTGCTGTCCCCGCCTCCGGTCAGGCACTGCTGTCCCCGCCTCCGGTCAGGCACTGCTGTCCCCGCCTCCGGTCAGGCACTGCTGTCCCCGCCTCCGGTCAGGCACTGCTGTCCCCGCCTCCGGTCAGGCACTGCTGTCCCCGCCTCCGGTCAGGCACTGCTGTCCCCGCCTCCGGTCAGGCACTGCTGTGGCCTGGAGGCCCCCAAGAAGCTGCCTGCAGCATTGCCTGACTGGAGGCAGGGACAGTGGCATGGGACCAGCAGCGATGCCTGAGCGAAGATGCTGTTCCCGCTTCCAGATCTCCTGCAACCGCCGCCTGCCACCTCCAGCTCCTTCCTTCTGCTGCCTCCAGGTACCTGTGCCTGTTTTGGGGGACTGGAAAATACGGGGCGGAGCAGGGTGACGTGTACATGCCGGAGGGGCAGTGCAGCACACATTTGGGTGCTGCCCCTCCCTCTATGCATCTTCACTGCTATTGCTTAAGTAGCCTGCAGCTATCTGGGTGCAGAGGTGTCCATTAAAGCAGACCCCAAAAACCCAGATTGCAGTAGCAGCTTTTTTCAAATTGCAGTTTATATATCAACTATGATTTTCTATTGCATGTACAGACCTCTGATCTCTTACAAGGCACTAGCTTTCCATGTGCAGATAAAAACAGAGTCGCAAGCCAGTATGTGGAGAGACCCATGTTAGGCTTAATATAGGTGGGCTAAAGAGACCAAAAACCCTCTACATAGGTAAAAGAAGAGTGGAGCTTTAGGAACTCACTCCCCATACAGCCAGAAACATCCGGCCTAGTGCTGATGAGAGTCTGAAGCTCGAAACACGTGTCCACTAGTTGGATGTGTTTGGCTGTGTAAATTTAAAGCTAATCCTTGGCATTGCATCCTTAGCGTTTCTAAGGGCTTTGGATGGCACAGAGGCATAAAGAGATGATTTGCATAGCTCCGCCTGCGTCAAGGATTGATGGGTAATGCTATCTGTCCTTGTATTGGGTACTGTGCAAATACTTTCTGTTCTAGGAAAGCTCCTCTCTTCCATGTGCAGATACAATGCCCATGCCAGCTGCCTCCACCCGTCCAGTAGTGAGGTTATGGGACCGCAGCATTTGTATAGAATGATATAAAATATATATATATAATCACTATTGAGGATGCTGGGGGATTGTGCAGGTTACAATCACTTGGAAAAGTGCCCAGCTCCTAATATTATGCTCTGATAGACACAGTCTGCTCAGGTTCTTGTTAACACAGTGGAAAAATGAGCCTTGTGCCTTCCTTTAAGGAGAGCGTCGTCCAAAGACACAGACGAAAGCCAATAAGAGCAAGAAGAAGAGGAAGCAGTCTAATGATGAGGCCATAGAGGACAGTGATGACGGTGACTTTGAAGGACAAGAAGTAGATTACATGTCTGATCAGAGCAGGTAAAGGAGGCTCATGATGATGCAGATTCTTTATGATGGAAATGAGAAAATTCAGGTAGTTACTGATATTTATTTGCTATTATTACAGCAGCTCCGATGAAGAACTTCCTGGCAAACCTAAGCCCAGCAAGGAAGAGGATGTCCCTAAAGGTAAAAGGGGGTGGAGGCTAGATAATATGGTTGGTTCTGGTATAGTAAACCTGAGCATCACTTGTTAAGCTGGACCTTCACCATGATTTAATGAAAAGCCCAAACCCTTAAACTATTCCCCAGCACCTAAAATTAATATTTTCACTACATCCGGTCCAGGCCGTCCCAGATTCATTACCCTCGAGATTCCGCCACCAGGTGTCGCTACTACAAGATCAAAAGATGTTGCCCTCCCGGCCCCTATAAGACCAGGTGGTCCTCTATCACCCTCAGTTTGTCATCTTGCAGCTGCTGCATGAAGATCGTGGATGTTAGTCTCTCTTTTCAGCTATGGCAGCAGAGCAGGATCACCTAACCCGACAGCCGTTGCGGTTCTATTTCCATGGATCCTGGCCCCCCTATGCCTCCCAGCTTCGGCTGCTCGGGATCTGTGACGGTAGGGTGAACGCCGGGGGACTGGGCGTTTGGCAGAGCTTCGCTCTGGGCCGCAGACCTTCACCAAAAGGTAGTCGGCCGCAGGCTGATGGTGTGCCTGAAGGGAGAACCACTGACACAGACCAGGCCTTGTGCACAGAGGTTCCCTGAAAAACCTAGTTGCTCTGCCTCCCACTGCCCACAGATTGCTCTGACCGGTGGGATTACACTTCTACAACTAGGTTGTGCTGCGCTGTCTGCTGGTCTTAAACAGCAGCATGTTGGTCGAGGTCTTTCAGTCTCTGTGTCGCCGCTGGGGTCGACCGGACGTGGACCTTTTTGCATCCAGACACAATCACAAGCTCCCAAGGTTCGTATCCTTATCAAAGGATCCTCTGGCAATTGCTATTTACGCCCTGTCAATTCCTTGGACGTTTTCAATTTCCTGTATGTCTTCCCTCCGTTTCCGCTGCTGGGCAGATTGCTGCGCAAGATTGCCCAGGAGGGAGTACCAACAATTCCAGTGGCCCCTCGTTGGCCGAGAAGGAGTTGGTTTGCAGACATAGTTCAAATGTCGGTGGATCACTACGTCATGCCCGACGATCCAGATCTGCTTATGCTAGGGTCGCTGCGGCACCCCAATTTACAATCGCTGGCTTGACGGCCTGGCTATTGACACCTCAATCCTGACGGAAAAGGGGTTTCCGATACGGTACTACGAACTATTTTTCAGCCGCGGAAGAAGGCCTCTTCCATGATCTACTACAGAGTTTGGAAGGCCTACATTGCTTGGTGCGAGGCCAAGAGCCTTCACTTTCGGAAATTTTCCATTTCTAAGATTCTGGAATTTTTGCAGCACGGATTAGACCTGGGTCTGCAGCTGAGCACCCGAAAGGGTCAGGTCTCGGCTTTAGCCATCTTCTTTCAGAGATCCATTGCCACCCATAGGTTGGTCTGGACCTTCCTTCAAGGAGCTATACACGTTCGTCCACCGCGCAAGTCAGTTTTGCCGGTGTGGGACCTGAATTTGGTGCTATCTGCTCTCCAGGGCCATACCTTCGAGCCCTTGAGCGACGCTAGCTTGCTCATTTTGATTCTCAAGGTAGTCTTTCTGGTTGCCATAACTTCGGTGAGGCGTGTGTCTGAACTGGCTGCACTGTGTATGAAAGCACCGTACTTTGAGCGTCACAAGGATAAGGTGGTTTTCCTTTTTAGGCCGGATTTTTTGCCTAAGGTTGTGCCCCCTTTTCACATGGGTTGTCATGCCCTCCTTGTGCCAGTCTCCGGCTAACCCCAAGGAAAGGGCGCTCCATGCTCTGGATGTGGTCAGAGCCATTAAGTATTATTTGTGTGCTACTGAATCTTTCAGAAAGTCGGATTTCCTATTGTCCTACCAGATGGTCCTAGGAAAGGGTTGCCACCGGCCAAGTCCACGCTCAGTAGGTGGATCAGACAGGCGGTGGAGCAAGCGTATTCTGCCAGGGGGAAGGAACCCCCTTTTTGGATCACAGCTCACTCGAGAGCTATTGGTGACTCCTGGGTTTTTCAGCACCAGGCTTCTGTTGAACTATTTTTTATGGCCGCAGCTTGGGTGGATGTCAGGGCCTCAGCTGACGCTGTTTTTGGTCTGAAAGGTGCTTCAGGCCGTAGTGCAATGAACTAAGTGCTGTTCCGCACTGGGGGTCCCGCCCATATGAGACTGCTTTTGGATGTCTCGAGGGTAATGAATCTGGGACGGCCTGGACTGGATGTAGTGAAAAATACAATTCTGTGAAACTCACCTGTAGAATTGTTTTTGAATACATCCAGTCCAGGCCGTCCCACCCCACCCTTGGGTTCGTTATGGTGTTTCATTAAAATTTGTTGTCTACAGACTTTATGATTGTTAAAGAGAGTACAAGCTGAAGCTGTGTGATGTCACATGGTTTCTGGGCCTCCCGGCCGGTCCTCTCGTCTAGAGACTGCTTTTGGACTAACTGAGGATGATAGAGGACCACCTGGTTTTATAGGGGCCGGGAGGGCAACATCTTTTGATCTTGCAGTAGCGCCACCTGGTGGCGGAATCTCGAGGGTAATGAATCTGGGAACGGCCTGGACTGGATGTATTCAAAAACAATTCTACAGGTGAGTTTCACAGAGTGAAGGTCCGATTTAAGAGTTGGAGGAGCGGTGGCCCGCAGCAAATTTCTGTGCCCTTTGGCATCACACAAGGTGGCCATGGACATAAATGTATGTTCTGTTTAATGTCCTGCAGGGGTGGATGAAGCAAGTGAGAGCAGCGAGGAGAGTGAGGAGGAGAAAGTGGAGGAGGAAGAGGAAGAAGAAAAGAAAGCCCCAACCCCTCAAGAAAAGAAGAGGAAGAAAGGAGGTAAGATGAGGGGAAAAGGGACTTTGACGCGTTTTTCAAGTGTGTTGAGAAAAATATAGGGGCCGACCTTGTTATAAATCTGCTGCATGCGTGCCTGCAGTGCACGCTTATAAGTGAGCCACTAACCAGGAACAGGTGTCTTCTGACCTTGCCAATGGACATGCTGAAGCATTAACAGTAGACTGTCGGAAGGTCAGGACTGTAGGATACGGGCATAGAAGGTGATCACAAGTGGCAGCCTCCATGTTTCTTTTCTGATTTACTTGGACTAAAACCCACCCTGGAGTCTGAGTTTCCAGGGCAGGCATACTCTTCCCCCCCCCCCCCCCCCCCCGAACTGATCAGGGCACTCAGATCAGTAGTTGTCCCGCTGTGTGAAACCCCAAAGGTCGCCCAAAAACTCACATTTGTTCCTGGCCCATGCACAAGCAGCGGCCGCATCCCTGCTATCCCTTAAGCAGGGCGCATGCCTGCACCAAGCATTTGTGAATGGCTGGCATCCTCCCTGTTTAAGGGTAGCAGGAGATTGGATGAGATGCGCATTTACTGTAGGACCGGGAAAGGGAAACCGGAGTGCCCCAGGGGGACAGACCAAACCCGGGTTTTGGTCTACTTTAAGTAGTATAGGTCTGTTTTAATAACCTGTTCTTTGTCTTTTTTTTTTTACCTCCTAGACAGCAGTGAGGAATCTGAAAGCTCTGATGACAGCGATATAGACGGAGAAGCTTCCTCCGCCCTTTTCATGCAGGTATAACAAATACAATGTATTAATAATTAATAAGGTCCCGATATAATCGAGGATAGTGGCTGCCATTAGTACAGAGAAACTCCCAGGCGGGGTGCACGCAGCAGGGAACCATTACAGGGGAGGAAAACCAGCTCCTCGCCAAATGCAAGAAAAATATTCCAATTTTATTTGGTCAATGTTAAGGCTTAAAGTGGACCAAACCCATGATCTTGACTATCTTGGGTTTTGGTCCTTTCCCCGAGGGCACCCTGATTATGGATGCCCCGCTGTGTGAAACCCCCCAGGACGCCGAGGACAGCTCACCCCTTCCTGATCCCACAGCGCGTCTAAGCTCTGATGGCCGCATCCTCCACTTCCCTCTAACGGGGAGTGTGCCCGGGTCAGCCATTCGCAAATGCCTGGCGCATGCACGCACCCGGCTGGAGGAATAGCGGGGATGTGGCCGCTGCTCTTAGACACGCCAGGGGACCAGGAAACGAGGAAAATATATAGGGCGACCTGGGGGGTTTCACACAGCGCGGCATCCCGATTTTGGATGATCCGGGGGGAGGGAATCGATCAAACTGGGTTTTGGTCCACTTTAATGTGGACCAACACCCATTAGAGGGGGGATCCCGGCAAATGTGATGCTTTTAAAGTGGATCAACACCCTGCTTTATCAGCCCGGGCCGATCCAATCCCTTGTGCTGCTCTCTAGCAGGGTGCGTGCCCGCGCTGGCCATTCACAAATGGAGGAGGGATGCTATAGGGAAGCGCGAGATGCGCCCGCCAGAGCGCTAGGAGCCGCTGAGGTTTGAAGCGCATACCTCAGCGGCTCCGAGCGTACTGACTGGACGAGCGGCCGCGCATGTGCAGTAGGGGCGTGGTGAGGTGAGCAGAATCGGGCGATCTGGGGGGTTTCACATAGTAGGGAAGTGGACCAAAACCCAGGATAGTCAAAATCCTGGGTGTTGGTCCACTTTAAACTGGACTAACGCCTATTTTACAAAATATTTTGCAAAATCGCTAAATCTTATCTGTCACTTTGTTCTCTTGGTGAAAAATCTTATAGATTCCCGGGCCGATCGAGATTTTAATCACTTTAAAGAGGACCAACATCCAGGGGTGATCGGCCTGGAAATCTATAAGATTCCCGGGCCGATCACCTCCCACACCGCGGGACATCCGAGATCGGGATGTCCCGCGGGGTGAAACCCCCCAAAAAGACCTTACCTGATCCGCCGCCTCACGCACGCGCGCCGAGAGTGACGCGCGGGAGGCGGCGGTGGAATCGACTTGGACGTTCCTGTGACCCGCTTGGACGTCGGCGGGGATTGGACGGCGCTGTCACGTGGGAGCGGGGAGAGGTGAGTTTTTTGGGGTTTCTGGGGGGGTTTCAGGGAGCGGGACACCCCCGATCGGGGTGCCCCGCCGAAGTGGACCAAAACCCAGGATAGTCAAAATCCTGGGTGTTGGTCCACTTTAAGCAGTGGTGACAAACGCCACATGCCGCGTAGAGTCCTGGGGGGTTATGTTTGGTGTGGGCTCCAGCATTTTGGATCCCCCCCACCCCCCAGGCTGTCCTTTAGCGGTGGCGACAAACACCCGTGTTGCAGAGGGTCTTGGTCCGCTTGAATTAATTATGATGGAATGTGCTTAAAAATTGAGCGTCTTCCAATTATTCTTTTTCCCCCCAGAAAAAGAAAACTCCACCGAAGAAGGATAAGAAGGGAGGATCCAACAGCAGCTCTCGCGCTAATAGCCGGCCCGGCACGCCCACTCCAGATGCAGCCAACACGTCTAACACCCTTAAGGCGGCGGCCAGTAAGCTGGAACAAGGTATCGCTGGTGGGGGCGGGATTTTTTTTCTTTTTCTTTTTTTTATAACTCTTTTAAAAATTTGCCATTGCTCTCTCCAGGTAAACGCGGTGCTCTCCCGACAACACCAGCCGCAAAGCGATTAAAAATGGACCCCGCGCCGCAGAGCACGTCTGGGAAATCTACCCCTCAGCCGCAGTCTGGGAAATCCACACCTAGCAGCGGGTGAGTCCTCTGTCCAGTCTATATTTAGAAGTTATTGCGTTGTTCTGGCACCAGTTTGGGACTGGGATGCCTGGGGCCCATCCCACATTTAGATGCAAGTGTTACATTAAGGGGTGATGCACAGAAACATTATGCCAGACTGTATTGCCTCTGTCTGAGCGCTTGGGATGCCACAATAAGCTATAGATCAGGTTTGGTAATGAAGACCCTCAAAGAGGGGGCCCTCCCAGTCTGCTGCCAGTCGAGCTCCATTGCACACCCCAAAAGGCAGGCTCTGTCAGTGGGCCCCTCCAGAGAGTGGGGGCCCCTCCAGAGAGTGGGGGCCCCCGGCAGCTGCCCCACCTTGTTGAGTGCTGACACCGGCCCTGGCTGGAGGGGCCCAGAGATTAGTGGAGCAATAACTGCATGCTTGTAAGAGGAAGGAAAGGTGCCAGTGCAGAGGGAAAGGTTAAGGCTTGAGTGAGGGATGGAGACAGCTGAGGAAAATAAGATGGGATGGAATAGGATCGAGGGAGCAGGCAGTCAGGTGGACCCTAGCTAGAAATCAGAGGTTAGTCCTAGTTCTGTTATTGGGGTGAAGTCATTTAGGGGTTGGGTGGTGAGGGATTCTGGGGGGGGCAAAACCAAATGTCCTTCTTCCTGTAGAGCTTGGTGCACGGTTGCTGATAGAAACAGATTGAGGGTAGTGAAAACTGATTCCATAAAACGCGCATTTGCGAACGTAGGAAAGAATAAGAAAAGTACTAGATGAGCTTGGCAAATACAAAATATTTTTAAAAAATTCCATGGAAGGTGGACTTTCCCTTTTTAAAGTGGACCAAAACCCAGTATTTTGACTATCCTGGGTTTTGGTCCTTTCTCCCGCTGTGTGAAACCCCCCAGATTGCCGATGCCAACTCACCTCTGCGCTGTACGGCGCATGTGTGGCAGCTCGTCCAATCAGCGCGCTCAGAGCCACTGTTATCTAAGCCTTTGTCTAAAGCCAGCGGCTCGGAGCGCACTGGCAGCCACTGCGCTCTTACAGGGAGTGTGCCTACGCCGGCCATTCGCAAATGCCTAGTGCGGGCATGCGTCCTGCAGGAGGGATAGCGGGGAGGTGGCTCGCGCATGCGCCGTTGGACCCGGAAACAAGGTAAGTGTATAAGGCGACCTGGGGGGTGGGGGGTTCACAAGAATCTTGATGGATTCCCTCCCCCGATCAAGATTCTTGGGCTGATTGGTGTGAGTTTTGGTCCACTTATATAAAAATGTGAGTTCAAGGGGTGTGAATACTTCTTGGAGTCACTGTGTAGGAGCCACAAGGTAGATAACTAAATATGCCTTGTTTTGGGCCGTTTCTAGAAGGGCCTTCAGCAGAAGGGCATCCCAAACAGGTTGGGATTAAAACTGCCCCAGGGGCCATCTTGGGATACTGGAGCATACAGAGGATAGGTATAGCTAGCAGAAGGGGTTAAAGCCTGGTTATTTAGGTGAGTTGTTTAAAGTGGACCAAAACCCAGGATTTTGACTATCCTAGGGTTTGGTCCTTTCCCCTGGGCCACCCTGATCAGATGTGCTCCGCTGTGTGAATTCCCCCAGATCGCCGAGCGCAACTCACTTCTTCCTGGTCCTAGGCCACATGCCCCCGTCCAATCAGCGCATTCGGAGCCACTGACGTCACTCCGTCTGAGCCAGCTTCTAAGAGCAGTGGCTCCGAGCGCGCTGGTGGCTGCATCCCCCGCTTCCCTCTAACTGGGAGCGCGCCCGCCATTCACATATGCCTGGTGCGGACACACGCTCTGCTAGAGGGATAGCCGGGATGGGGCCGCATCTCACGCTGTAGGACCGGGAAGCAAGGTAAGTGAACATGGCGACCAGGGGGGTTTCACACAGCGGGGCATCCTGATTTTGGATGCCCCGGGGGGAGGGAATCGATCTGCCCGCCACTTTAAAGCGGAACACACATGACATGACCTCCCATCCAATCTTCTCATTCTCATTCCAGGGATATTCAGCTGACCGAGGAGGCTGTCCGGAGGTACCTGACGCGGAAGCCAATGACCACCAAGGATCTCCTGAAAAAATTCCAGACCAAGAAGACCGGCTTGAGCAGCGAGCAGACGGTCAACGTGTTGGCTCAGATTCTAAAAAGACTCAACCCTGACCGCAAAACCATACACGACAAGATGCACTTCTATCTGAAGGAATGAGCGTGGCTGCACGCAGACTTCCCTTACACACAGGGTCTCTTTTATTAAAGTGGACCAAAACTGGCCCTGGAGCCTGAGACTCCAGAGCTGGCTCATTTCCTCCCCCCAAACTGGTATGCCCCACTCTGTGAAACTCTCCCAAGTCGCCTGCAAATCTTACCTTTCAGACAAGCCCACAGCGCATGCACGTCTGGCACTGGCATGATTCGCATCCCTTCTCGGCTGTGCACAGCAGGTAATGGCTGTGTGTGGGAGTGCACAGCTGAAGGATGCGAGTGATGAAACGCGCCACCGGTGTGTACTGGGACTGGGAATTCCATTCAGCTTTTCCAGCCGCTCAATAACATGCGTGACCGGAGAAGCTGACTGGACTACATGTGCTCCGCTAGGCCTAGGACATGTACGTTTCCTGGGCGAACGGCTGGGTTTCACACAGTGTGACACCATACCAAAACCTGGGATATTGGAAATCCTGGGTTTTGGTCCACTTTAATGAGTGCTACATAAGTGCTTGTCATATTCCAAAAACACTGGTGGCTGTAAGAAAAGCAATTCTTATTTAATATGCTTTAAGGTGAACAAAAACCCGGGATTTTGACTATGCCGGGTTTTGGTCCTTGCCCCCAGGGCACCCCTATTTGGGATGCCCCGCTGTGTGAAACCCCCCAGGTTGCCCAGTATAATTCAACTTTGCCTAGTCCTGCGGCACATGCTCTTGTCCAATCAGCATGCTTGGCTGTTCTCGTCAATTATTCGGCTAGGGATGGGCTAAGGGCCAATTCTAGCCAGAAACAGCCAAGCATAGCTGAACGTGCCGTTGGTCGCATCCCCGCTACCCTCTTACAGGGCACGTGCCGCGGCTTGCGCATGTGATGTTGGATTGGGGGGGACGATAGGATATTTCTTTGGACTCGGGGGGGGTCTCACATTGTGGTGCGTCCCAATTCTCCTGGCATAAGAACAAAAAAGCTATACTCCCATTTTATCTCCTGCAGCCGATTAGTCCTATCCCAGTGAAAACTCAAACCAATCATTAGGTCCAGTCCAGTTCACACAGCAGGGCCATCGACTGTGGGCTTTGGTCCACTTTAAACATTCTGAAAAGCTCAGACGTAGCGCCAGTCTGAACTTCTGTGTTGTGAAACAGAACCTGGAGACTTTTCTTTTAGGAATCTGCTTTGGACATGGCTGAGGTAGTTGAGTGTGACATGTGTTCCGGGGGGGTTATTGATCTATGGTGTGTGAGCGATGAGTGTTTGCTACCTGATGTATTTTGTTTTTTTGAGGCGTAACAATGAATAAAAGCGGAATCCTTTTTTTACATTTTTTTTTTACATTGCTGCTGCTGTTTGTTTTGCAGTGTTGATTTGGCTGCAGAGATTCATTCCTGATATAAGATGTATGTAGTGTGGGCAGTGCCCGGCATGATTGGCTGCGGCCCTGTCTGAATAGTTTACATATCTGAACAATACCCCAATTCCATTCTCTTCTCCCAGGAATTCAGCCCCTGTCAGGAGTGTAGACCAGGTCATGTGATCAGACTCGGCACAAAATCCTATTGACCTGCGTCTTTCATCAGCCTGTCTAAAGGTGATTAACCTCGTAGGAATTGATCGAATCTATGAGTGGCACCCCACCTAGCTGTTTGCAGCATTTCTCCACGCTGAGCCTTCTGCTATATGGCTGCCTCATCTCCAGTGTGTCTGAATCAGCCGGTAGATGGGAGACCTCTCCCTTTGATTGAATTACACATAGTGTTGGGTGAACCCCTTAGAGGTTTGGGGTCGGCAAGTTCATCTTTCATGCGGCCTGGCTATGAATGTGCTGGGAAAAGGAGGGGAGGACATCTTCTGAAAGCTTAGTGTGCGGGCATCTATCAGGAGGAGACCCAATTATATTGAGACCACCTTTGGGGCTGCTCAACCAGCACATACCCACATCATGTTGGGGAGCTTGAATAACTCTGTAACCCTTGTAAACTAAAGCATGTCATCCAGGACTAGTTTGGAGGTCCATAAACAGGACCTCTGTGATTGGTTATACCAGACCAAAAAGCAACATTAATGAATATTAAATCAAGATAGGGAGTAAAAACAAAAAAAAAAAAGTCTGAGCACACTATCGAAAAAACAGGATCTCCAGGTGCTATACATCTGGAGATTTTGTAGTCTTAAAGATTCCACAACTGTGTCTTAGATCTTCCTTGGCCTGTCTAAATTGGTTTAAACCCACAGGACTCCCCTTCTAAATCAGTTTTTAGAAGCTGAAAAGACCGGGGGAGGGGGGTTCTACCAGAGTTAAAACAATGTAGGATTATTGGCATGTCCACTTCCTAGGCCAGTGGGAACCTCATTTGGCCAACAAAGTTCTTCACATTCAGGATTTGAGTGCGACCTCCTCTCAAATGCCTCAGTTGCAACACAAGTTGGGCTAGAGATCACATTTCCCTAAGAAGACATTTTTACTCTGCAGGAAAATAATTGCTAACTTTATAACTTTGGGGTGTAGATAGCTGACAGAGCAACATATTGCAGGAATTGGTCCTAACTGCCCAGAGAGGCCAAGTAAGGATTATAGTGGAAAATCTCAATAGGTCCTCCCTACTATGCAATCTCTTAAAGCGGACCTTCACTCCGAATAAGAGCCTATCTTATATGTTTCCCACACCCTGTACATACAGATTGTCCACATTAAAAATCATCCTACCTGCATCTACTGCATGCTATGAGCCTTTAAACATCCAAGATGGCGGCTTATGGAAGCGTCCATCTTATCAGGCAGCCTGCAAACAGGAAGTGCCTCCTGACTGTGCTGCTCTGCATTCTGGGACTGCTGACCTTTACCTGACCCCAGCATGCTCTGTCTGAGCAAAGCACAGCTATAACCGGCCCCCCTGTACCTTATCCCACTCTCCTCAGTAAGTGTGATGCTTCTGAGTCAAGATGGCGGCGCCCGTATCCTAAATTCCTGAACAGAGTTGCAGCCCAGTGGGGGAAAGAATAATAAGTTAGTGACTAAAAACGTAAACTATATTAATTTTAGATGCTGGGGAACCGTTTTTTAAGAGTTTGGGCTTTTCATTAAATCATGCTGAAGGTCTGGTTTAATGACAGGACTATCATTGACTCAAAATCTAGGAACCCCTTTACTTTTTCTGGGAGAGGAGAGCCCTTAGTAACAGAATCAATCAATCCAAATTTGAGGTTCCTCACAAGGCAAGGCAATATCTCGTATTCGAGTCAGAGTAGACTATTGGTGATTCATAATCTATTATAAGCTTCTATGACCTTTGACACCAAACGTACATCTAAAGACACCGCTACCCACATATGTATTTGTAAACAGGCTGTCCAGATACTAGACCATGCTGATCCCTTTTGCACTATAGTCATTTCATTGGAACTTGTATGATCCTGAGCTATGGCCAGCCCAATAAGGGGGGCACAAAATGGGAAAGCTGAACCACTTCTAAATGTCTAATTTTCCAAGTGTACAGCACGGCCTGTTTTATTCAATCATTACTTCTGGGTATTCCGCCACAAGTTGGCGCAGTTGACTGCAGAAGACTTGTGGCTTTTCCCGGCCCTATAAAAAGCCAGGCATCACCAAGAGGCCCCCAGTGTTTCTCTGCAGTCATGACTGCGAAGACCAGAATATGGCTCTCTATGTTTTCGCAGGCAAGCGGGGCAACCAAGCCTGTGGCCCTGCAAGCCAATTTCCACCCGCTTCCGGACCATCTTACCTCCCAGCCTCGACTGACGGATCGGGTGATGGTAGGGGAGTGCTTGGGTCAAGGTGCTCGGTGAGCTTTGCTCCAGACCGCAGACCCTATTGCTGAAGGGTAGCCGGTCCATAGGCATATGGTGAGCCTAGGGGGACGGAGGAACCACTGCTGCCCTTGGTGTTGTGCATTTTATTGGGGGTTGTCATATTGGGGACTCTCTTCCCCCCTTCCCCTCTCTTCCACCTTATACCGGTGTCTCCCACACGCTGCGCGTTCTTCCCCCCCCCCCCTCGCCTCGGCTCTGCCGCGGGGTGGGGCGGGCGCGCAAGCACTCCGCCGATTGTGGCTTTCTTTCTCCCAAAGACATTTGGGGATCCCGGCCTTTGCTCTGACGGCGCCATTGCTGGTGTGGGCACAGGCTTTTCGCATCATCTCCCTGCGGCCCCTCGAGGATCTTCTGCTCCATTTTGAGGGGTCCACGCTGCTGCTGGGGCTCTCTCCGCCTGCCTGGTCCCTCTCCCGTCGTCGCTTGGGGATCTTCTTGCGGTCTTCTGGCTCCTGCGCGTGCTGCTCAGCTGGTCTGTGAGTTGATCCGATGGGGGTTTTTATTAGGTGCATGTGCTGTGGGATGCTCGTGATTGTCTTGCTTATGTCTTGCAGACGGGATAACTTGTGGTTTCTCCCGGTCCAATCTCTTCCCCCCTTCTCCCCCTGCTACCTTTTCTGGCGCTGTGGGGTATCCCTTGGGGGCATCCCGGGTGGGCTCTGTTTTAGCCTTTATTCGGGGTGGGCTGACTGTGCCCTTTTTTGATAATCGCCATATGGAGGCTTCTGGGGATAGCGAGCTTGGGGGCCCTTTGGGGCAGCCTCGGCTATGTGTCATGTGTGGGGCATCCCCTTTGAGTGGTGGTGGCGCGGTTTGTGTGCCGTGCGCCCAAAGTATTATTGCGTATCAGGCTGGGCCGAGTGGTTCTCTTTCCAGTCCTGCGTTCCCTACGGTGTCTCCTGCCCCTCCGTGCCTGTATTTAGCCCCAAGTGAGGGGGATACTAGCAGGGGGTCGCAATCAGATCTGGCGCTGCGCGTGGCCAGCATTGAGCGGCAATTGGCCCGACTGGCGGCGGGCAAGGCCTCTAGCAAGAGGCGACACCTTGACGCTGCGTTGTCCCTATTTGCCGAGGAGGATGAGGGCCTTGATGTGTATGGCGGCCGTGACTCCGCGGAGGAGGGGGAGCTTTTCTGTGACTCGGACTCCTCTGGGGATCGCCAGGACGGTTACGATAATGATCTAGGGTCCTACTCTGATGAGGATACTTGGCTCCCGGATGATACCGATAGCCTCTTATCGGCGGTTTTCGATACATTACACATCGCCCCCCCCCCCAAGGCGACGAAGAAGAAGCAGGGTGAGCTCTTCCGCCCTGGCAGGCAACGCTTGGAGTTCCCGGACCAGGGCCATTTCTCAAATAGGACGTTCCCACTCCTTCAGAACCATAATAGGTTACCCTCGGTGCCCAAGGGGTTGGATAGAAGGTATCTGTTTTCGGCAGATTTGGTTAAGCGCTGGTCGTGCCCTCCTGAGGTGGACGCTCCGGTGCTATCTAACACTTCGGTCATGCCATCCCCCGACACTACCACACTGCGTGATAGCGCGGACCGCCGTATGGATCAGTTGGCTTGTCATGCCTTTACCTTTGTGGGGGCCGGTTTGCGCCCGGTCTGCGCCGCGGCCATTGTGGCTATCGCCGTTAAAAAGGTCAGGTGTCTTGCTGAGGCCGCCAGGTCTGGTAAGAACAGGGAGGATTATAAGGACCTCTTGCTTTGCTCTGATTTTATTGCGTTTGTGCTGCCTGCCATGGATGATGCCGTCCGGCTTGGCGGTAGGGCCTTGGCCCTGTTCGTGGCTATACGTCTGTCAGTTTGGTTGCGTCAGTGGGCTGCTGACACTGCCGCTAAGAAGGCTCTCGCTGGGCTTCCCTTCACAGGTCTCTGTCTTTTTGGTGAGCGTCTGGATGCTCTGACCAAGGATGGTAGGCTCCCCCAGAGTAGAAAGCAGGCTTGGCCCTTTCGGGGCTCCTCCTCCTTTCGTCCTTCAAGGGGAGGTTGTGGCCCCCCTTTCTCAGGTAGTTGCAGAGACTCTTGGGGCTGAGGCAGATCTCGCGGTCGCCCCGGTCTCTCTTGGGGGACCAAGCCCAAACCCCCCTCCCAAGGCCCCTCAGGCATGAGGAGGCGCCCTCACCCGACCGGGTGGGGGGACGGCTTCGGCTTTTTGCTCACGTCTGGAGGCTTCGTGTCTCAGACCGGTGGATTCAGGAGGGTGGTGTCCTCCGGTTACAAGATAGAGTTTGCAGCCTGGCCGCACCCAAGATTCCTCCGATCCCAGATATCCCAAAACCCTGTGTCGGCTCAGGGACTGCGTCTGGCCATCCAACGTCTTCTGACGTCAGGTGTCATTTCTCAGGTACCTATTCAGGAACAGAGTCGGGGGTACTACTCCAACCTGTTCACGGTGCCCAAGAAGGACGGCTCCCTGAGGCCCATCCTGGACTTAAAGGGCCTCAACAAGTTTGTCAGGTTCAAGCACTTTCACATGGAGACTTTACGCTCAGCTGTAAGTTCTCTTCGGTCGGGTGACTTCATGACCACGGTGGACATCAAGGATGCCTATCTTCGCGTGTCAATTTTCCCAGGTCACCAGAGGTTCCTGATGTTCGCTCTGGGGGATCAACACTACCAGTTTGTGGCTTTGCCGTTCGGCATCACCTCGGCTCCTTGGGTTTTCACCAAGGTGCTGGCTGGCGTCATGGCTCTCTTGAGGAATCGGGGCATTCACATCCTTACCTGGATGACATTCTGATTGCTGCTCAGTCTCTTCATCAGGCCGAGAGGGATACTCGGGTGGTGACGTCCACTCTCAAGTCCTTTGGCTGGGTGATCAACTATCCCAAGTCTTCACTATCTCCTTCTTTGGCAAGGTCCTTCCTGGGCATGACACTGGATACTCCTCAGGTCAAGGTATTTCTCCCTCAGCAGAAGGTGGAGGGCATTCAGATGCAGGCACGGGCCCTGGTGTCGTGTCCTCACCCCTCCATTCGGCAGGGGATGCCGTTGGTGGGCCTCATGGTGTCTTGCTTCGAGGCGGTTCCCTTTGCTCAGTTCCACATGAGACCTCTTCAGTTGCATCTCTTGTCGATTTGGGATCGGAATCGGGAGTCCCTGGATCAGGAGTTTGCTCTGTCCCCTCCGGTCATGCAGTCTCTCTCCTGGTGGCTGGACTCGAGGAATCTTCTAATGGGCAGGTCCTTTCTGCCTCCGCACTGGGAGATCGTCACCACGGATGCCAGTCTGACCGGCTGGGGGGGAGTTTGGCAGTCTCTGAAGTTCCAGATTCAGTGGTGTCCCCAGGAGGCCCACGCGCCCATCAATATCCTATAGCTGTAGGCGATCAGGTTGGTTCTCTCCCAGTTGACCCCCCACCTTCGGGGTCGTGCTGTACAGGTCCGCTCGGACAATGAGACGGCGGTTGCCTACATCAGTCGTCAGGGAGGGACCCGGAGCAAGCGGGCCCTCAAGGAAGTGTCTCTGATCTTATCTTGGGCGGAGGAGAATGTTCCCTGCATCTTGGCGGTTTACATTCCAGAGGTGGAGAATCAGGAGGTGTACTCCCTGAGCAGGGGGTCGTCTCGCCTGGGGGAATGGTCCCTCAGCATCAAGATCTTTCACGCCCTGTGTCGCCGCTGGGGTCAGCCGGACGTGGGCTTGTTTGCATCCCATCACAAGCTTCCAAACTTTGTCTCCCTGTCAAAGGACCCTCTGGCCTTCGCTACGGACACGCTAGCAATTGCTTGGACGGAGTTTCGGCTCCTCTATGTATTTCCTCCCTTTCCTTCTGCTGGGTCGGGTGCTGCCCAAGATAGCCCAGGAGGGGGTACCGGCCATTCTGGTGGCCTCCCGCTGGCCGAGGAGGGTATGGTTCGCGGACGTCGTACAGATGGCAGTAGATCGGTATGTCTTGCCCGACGTTACAGAGCTTCTCACGCAGGGACAGCTGTGCCATCCCAATTTACAAACGCTGGCTTTAACGGCTTGGCTGCTGAAACCTCTATCTTGATTGGCAAGGGTTTGCCGGCCTCTGTGGTCGATACCTTGATTCAGGCTCAGAAGAAATCCTTGTCTTTTATCTACTACAGGGTCTGGCATGCTTACATTGCTTGGTGCGAGTTCAAGTCTCTTTTTTTGTTGGGAATTTTCCATTCCCAGGATTCTGGAGTTTTTACAGCATGGTCTGGATTCCGGCCTTCAACTTAGTACTCTCAAGGGACAGGATTCGGCTCTGGCATTTTTTTTCCAAAGATCCTTTGCTAATCACAGGCTTGTTAAGACCTTCTTTCAGGGAGTTACTCATGTGCGTCCGCCGCGTAAGCCTCTGCTACCGGTTTGGGACTTAAACTTGGTGTTGTCTGCTCTACAGGGTCCTCCCTTTGAGCCCTTGTGCAATGCTGCGCTGTCCATATTGACTAGCTGGCGGCGCTTTCCATTAAACCTCCTTTTTTTGAGAGGCATCAGGATAAGGTGTTCCGTCTTAACCCAGAATTTTTGCCCAAGGTTGTATCTGCTTTTCATCTCAATGAGGACATCGTCTTACCTTCCTATTGTCCTGCCCCTGCTAATTCCAAGGAACAGAACCTTCATTCTCTGGATGTGGTCAGGGCGCTCAAGTATTATTTGGTCGCCACTGAGCCTTTTAGGAAGTCTGATTCTCTTTTTGTTCTTCCTTCCGGTCCTAGTAGATTTAGCCGGAGGCAAGCCCTTCCTATCAGCATCTGGATTAGACAGGCGGTGGTGTGTGCTTATTCTGCCAAAGGGAAGGAACCTCCCTTCCGTGTTACTGCTCATTGTACTAGGGCTATTGGTGCCTCTTGGGCGTTTCAGTACCAGACTTCTGTTGAACAAGTTTGTAAGGCCGCTACGTGGTCTTCTGTTCATACTCTGTTCATACTCATAAGTTTTACAAGGTTGATGTTAGGGCCTCAGCTGATGCTGTTTTTGGTGGCAAGGTGCTTCAGACGGTAGTGGTGTAAACTGCCTGCTGTTACTCATTGGGGATCCCACCCTACTTACGGACACTGCTATTGGATGTCCCAGAAGTAATGATTGAATGAAACAGGCCGTGCTGTACACTTGGAAAAATACAATTCTGTGACTACTCACCTGTAGAATTGATTTTACTGTGTACAGCATGGCCTGTTTCATCCCTCCCTTGTTATCGTTGCCCTTGGTTGCCTCTTTATGGTGATTGGTTTCAGGTTAGCCTTTTTAGGCTGTGTATTCTTTGATCATGGTTTATCTCCCGGCTTCTTGCATAACTGCTTTTCAACACTGGGGGTCTATTGGTAAATCCTGGCTTTTTATAGGGCCGGGAGGAGCCACAAGTCTGCAGTCAACCGTGCCACCTTGTGGCGGAATACCCAGAAGTAATGATTGAATGAAACAGGTCGTGCTGTACACAGTAAAATCAATTGTACATGTGAGTAATCACAGAATTGTATTTTCTGCTATAACAGAAAACAAGATAAGAGAAATACTAAGATGCCTCTTGCACCATAGCTACAACAAAGCATGGAGACTTGCTGAAATGGAGTATCCAACTTTCAGACCAGAGTTAAGCAGCAAAGTGCACGTTATGGAAAATAGTAAATTTCAGAACAAGTCCTAAAGCTGTATTGAGGCACCTGTCTCCTCATGTCTAAAATAGGAAATGCTTGACCAAAACCCTCACCCACCTCCCCTGGACTGGTAACTCAATAGATCTCTGGAAGATTTGAAGCAGTAGGGTGAAGACGTGGGTACCACCAATCAACTTTTAGGCTAGTCTTGGCTTCAAAACTTCTGTTCCCTGACTGGATAATTGTGCTTGGATCCCAAAGGAAAGAGGTGGCACCTTTTTTTAAAAAAAAAAGGCATCTTTAAGCTGAGTGTACATTCCGAGACCCGAAAGAACCTTCTAGGTCTACATCTATGGAATACATTTGAATACTAATGTCATACCTGCCCACATTTTAGCAACTATGTCGGTGTACTTGGTGATCTAAATGGCAAAGACTGTCTAACATAGGAGAACCTTCTACTTAAAAATTAGGTTGCTTGTCCATTGGGTCTCTGAAGGCTGCAGCATAAAGTTCTTATGGTAAAAAAATGATTGTTGTTTTCGAAAATTGAATCTTTTTTCCCCCAGACTGTGGGAGTGCCCCTTTTGTCTTTAGAGAGGATTCTAGTTGAAATCTTTTTTTTTTGGCCATTTATATATTTATACAAGTTATTCATGTCCCTCCTCAGATGTCTCCTCTCAAGACTAAACTGATTTAATCCCTGTAATCTTTCTTCATAGCTAAGATCCTTCATTCCCCTTATGAGTTTGGTGGCTCTCCTCTGCACCCTTTCCAAAATCAGGGTGCCCTTTCTATGAATGGGTGCTCAGAACTGGACGGCATATTCCATGTAAAGGCACACCAGTGCCTTGTAAGAGGCAATATCTACCTGCCAAAAGACCTACAGGTAGTTCAGGTCATTTAAGGTGCTTTCAGGGGTAAGCCCCCCTGTCTGAAATATAAATGGTCCAAGATACCTCCACTAAAAGTGGTCACCCAGCCAAGAGATTCGGAAAGTGGGACCCCCCTAGCTAGCGTTTCTGCTATTGTTCCTAAATACCTTGGATGCCTGAGAGTATCCCAAGAAGGCTAGCCTAGTAGGTATCCCCCTGGGTGGACTGAACTTGCAGTTATAGATACTGGGCCATCTTGGAACAACTTAAAGGATGGCAGGGTGGGGGAAGGGATTTAAAAAATGGGAATCTTGGGCTGGAGTGGCCTTTTAAGCTTAAACCCTGGTGTCCTACCAAACTAAGTAATAACATTTCCTAGCTAGAGCCCAGAATTTATAAAGCCAGTCAATTGACAATTGTCTTCAAGAAAATAAAACCCTCCTCTCTGGTCACACTATGTGTTGCCAATTATAACTAAAGCAAAAAATAACCAGCACTTCAAAAAGATCTTCATAGATTAACCAAGTGTATTAATCTCAAGCATAATGAAGCCAGTAGTCAACGTTTCAGGGGTGTGACAGAACCCCCTTCATCAAGAAAAACCCCTTTCAGCAGAACAATCGCACCTTGGGGCGGGGGTTAAACACTATGCCACTTTCAGTCTTATGCATGACGTGCCGCTGGCGTCATTGATGACATCAGGTGCGATTTTTGTGCTTCCCTATTGGTTATAGTTCTATTTAAATGTGTAACACTGTTCCTCTTGTTGATATTATTTGTCCTGATGAAGGGGGTTCTGTCACATCCCTGAAACATTGACTACTGGCTTCATTATGTTTGAGATTAATACACTTGTTTGATCTATGAAGATCTTTTTGAAGTGCTGGTTATTCTTTGCTTTAGTTATTATTGCCAACACATAGTGTGACCAGAGAGGAGGGTGGGGTTTTATAGCTGCAGAGAGTGGGGGGGTGTTTCCGTCCTCGGTCCACTGAAAGTTAATTGAAGGACCAGGTCAGTGGGGTGGAGACAAATAGCTGAATGAGGAAGTGATTTCCTCACTAAGTAGACCAGCATAGCAGGAAGGAGAACGCTGGAGGGACTCAATATAAAATAAGCTACTAATATTTATTTTTTTACTTTTGACTTGACAATCACTTTAATCTCTAGGAAAATCCAGACTCTGCATCATCTTGTAAGGGCATGGGTGCCAGTTGTTACGGTAACAGTGTCTAGGCTTTGGTCTACCCCGGGTCTCCCCTGTAAACACCACAATGTATTTCCCCTCTCCACATTGTTCTCCTTCTTTCCCATCAATTCATCTTTCTGTCCCAGGTGCATGCCTGGCTCTGTAGATATAATTCCTTTGTCTCCCTCTTGTCTGATTTATTGTGATGAAAGGAATTGCAAGATCGTGGCATTCGGATATATTTTTTTTTTCTATGACTGGCCTCACCGTAAACATCTTGGGCCTTGTCTGCTGCCAATATTGCTTCCCATATTTTAACTGTTTTCTGCTCACAGGACCAAGCACGTTGACTTTTTTTTTGTTAAAGTGTAATTCATTCAGTGAAGCTGCCCGAGTTCTTCAGGAGTGGGCTTTGGTATACATTCTTGGAAATCACCCTTAGCCCAAACAATGACAGAAACAATAATTTTCTTTATTGCATGGCACGGCCTGCTTCGGTATTCATAACAGTTGGGTTATTCTGCCACAAGGTGGCGCAGTGTACTGCAGAAGAGCTGTGGCATCTCCCGGCCCCCTATAAAAACGGGATTAACCATAGAGTACCCAGTGTTTCCTCTGCAGTGAAACTGCGAAGATAGAAGATGGCTCTCTCTCTCTATGCGCAGGTGAGCGAGGAAACCGAGCCTGCGGCCCTGCAAGTCTATTTCCACCCGTTTCTGGACCCTCTCTGCCTCCCAGCCTTGGCTGACAGATCGGGTGAGGGTAGAAGAGCACTAGGGTCAAGTGCTCCTGGAGCGCTGCTCTAAGCCGCAGACCCTGTTCCACAAAGGGTAGCCGGCCATAGGCTTTATGGTGAGCCTACTAGGGATGTGGAGTTCCTGTCCTGGCTTCTGAGGGGGTAATGTTTTGGGGACTGGAAAGGGGTGTTGTTTTTACTTATGTCTTTCAGGCGGGATACCAGTGGGTTGTGGTTTTTCCCGGCTCTACTCCTTCCTCCCCCTCATCCCCCCCCCCGTTTTTGCTGAGCTGGGGGCATCCCATGGGAGGGCATCCCGGGTGGCTTTTGTATTAGCCTTTACCCAGTGCTGACCTATTGCGCCTGTGTTAATCACCATATGGAGGCTTCTGGGGATAGCGTGCTTGGGGGTCCTTCGGGGCAATCCCGTCTGTGTTCCATGTGCAGGGTATCCCCTATTAGCAATGATGTCACGGTGTGTGTGCCATGCGCTCAAAGTGTCCTTGCGCTCCAGCTTGGTTTGCCTGCATCGCTTCCCAGCTCTGCGCCCCCTTCGGCATCACCTACCCCCCACTGCTGCAATTAGCTTAGCAATTTGATGCCACTGGTGGATTTTATTTCCTAGAGGAAGGGGAACTGTTCCAGGACGGGGAGGAATCATGGTACCCTGAGGACACTGACATATGAAATATGCTGTCACATATTTTTGAAATCTTGCACATTGCTCCCCCTGAGGTGGCTAAAACAAAGCAAGGTGAGCTTTTTCATCCTAGTAAACAGCGTCTGGAGTTTCCTGAGCAGGGCCATTTCACTTCTATGGTGCTTAGGGAGTGGGAACGCCTTAACAGGCTGCCTGCTGTGGCCAAGGGATTGGATAAGAGGTATCCCTTTCCTGCTGATCTAGTAAAGCGTTGGTCCTGTTCCCCTGAGGTGGACGCTCCCGTGCTAGGCCTGTCTAATACTTCGGTCATGCCTTCCCCTGAGACTACCACTCTGAAGGACAGCGAGGACCGGCCCATGGATCAGCTGGCCTCTCATGCTTTTACTTGTGTGGGGGCTGGACTGCGCCCGGCCTGTGCTGCTGCCATTACTGCTATTGCCCTTAAGAAACTGCTCAAGCGTCTCTGCCATGGCGCTATGGCTGGTAGGAGGAGGGAGGATTATAGGGCCCTCTTGCTTTGCTCTGATTTTATTGTATTTATCCTTACTGCCATGGATGATGCTGTGAGGCTGGGCGATAGGGCCTCTGCACTGTTAGTGGCTATGCGCCGCTCTGTTTGGTTACATCAGTGGGCAGTTGATGCTCCTGCTAAGAAGGCTCTCACTGGGCTCCCCTTTGCAGGGCTGCGGATCTTTGGTGAGCGTCTTGATGTTTTGGCCAAGACTGGCAGGCTGCCTCAGCGTAGGAGGCAGCCCCGGCCTTTTCGGGGGACCTCCGTCTCCCACCCCTCCCTTCGTTCTTCCAGAGGAGGTTGTGGCTCCCTCTTCTCAGGTAGCCGCAGAGATTCTTGGGGTCATGGCAGATCCCGTGGACGTCCCAGTCTCTCCTGGGGCCCCAAGCCCAAACCTTCCCCCAAGCCCCCTCAGGCATGAGGAGGCGCCCTCACCCATCTGGGTGGCGGGATGGCTTCGGCTCTTTGCTCACGTCTGGAGGCTCCACGTTTCAGACCGGTGGATTCAGGAGGTGGTGTCCTCCGGTTACAAGATAGAGTTTGCAGCCTGCGCCGCCCCCAAGATTCATCATATCCCGGATGTCTTTAAACCCCCTGTCTGCTCAAGGGTTACTTTTGGTGGTTCAATGCCTGCTGGAGCCAGGGGTCATTTGTCCGGTGACCCATCAAGAACAGGGTCAGGGGTACTATTCCAATCTCTTCACGGTCCACAAAAAGGACGGCTCTCTGAGGCCCATTCTGGACTTTAAGGGACTCAACAAGTTTGTCAGATTCAAACATTTTTGCATGGAGACGCTACGCTCTGCTGTCGGTACCCTTCGCCCGGGGCGACTTCATGACCACCGTGGACATCAAGGATGCTTATCTTCATGTGCCTATCTTCCCAGGTCATCAGAGATTTCTGAGGTTTGTGCTGGAGGATCATCATTACCAGTTTGTGGCCTTACCATTCAGTATCACCTCGGCGCCTCTGGTGTTCACCAAGGTGCTGGCGGGAGTGATGGCTCTGCTGCGGACCCGGGGCATTCACATCCTTCCCTACCTGGACGACATCCTCATTGTGGCTCAGTCCTTTCATCAGGCCGAACAGGACACCCAGGTGGTGATCTCCACTCTGCAGTCCTTCGGCTGGGTGATCAATTTTCCCAAGTCTTCACTGTCCCCTTCCTTGGTGAGGTCTTTTCTGGCCATGGCACTGGATACCTCTCAAGTCAAGGTGTTCCTTCTTCAGCAGAAGGTGGAGGGCCTTCAGAAGCAGGCACGGGCTCTGCTCTTGTGTCCTCATCCCTCCATCCATCTGGGGATGCAGTTGGTGGGCCTGATGGTGTCCTGCTTCGAGGCAGTCCCCTTTGCTCAGTTTCACATGAGTCCTCTTCAGTTGCACCTCTTGTCAGTTTGGGATCGGACCCTGTGTCCCTGGATCAGGAATTTGTCTCCTCTGGCCAGGCAGTCCCTTTCGTGGTGGCTGGACTCGAGGAATCTTCTGGTGGGCAGGACCTTTCTGCCCCCGTGCTGGGAGACTGTCACCACGGATGCCAGTCTGACGGGCTGGGGGGGCTTTTGGAAGTCCCTACAGTTCCAGGGTCGTTGGGGCCCCCAGGAGGCCCATGCTCCCATCAATGTACTGGGACTGAGGGCGATCAGGTTGGTTCTGTCCCACCTGACCACACACCTTCGGGGGGTTGGGCTGTTCAGATCCGCTCAGACAACCTGACGGCGGTTGCCTACATTAACCATCAGGGAGGGACTCGGAGCAAGCGAGACTTCAAGGAAGTGTCTCTGATTCTGTCTTGGGCGGAACAGATTGTCCCTTGCATCTCAGCGGTATACATTCCGGGGGTGGAGAACCAGGTGGCGGTGTCACGGATATCTCCCGGGAGATAACCGTTAATAAGGGGTGACCAATTATTAGAGAACTGAAAGGCAGAGAGACTGGCATAGTGCAGCAACACAATGTGTTTATTGTGAACAAGCAAACAAACACTCAGATTGCTATACATACAGTGGTAGTGAGGAATAACATGCAAACACGAAGTCCAGTCCAATATAGTCCAAGGCAACAGAAATGAACACAATGGTTCACAAGGGGATACAGGATACAGATGCTCTGCTATACAGAGTTCAGGTTCAAGATCAAAGGGTCCAGGTTCACAGAGTACACGAAGCAATGATCATCAACAACAACAATGTTAAGCCACTGACTACATGTCAGCATCAGCTTATAAAGGGTAGCAGCTAATTAGCCCAGGTGCTGGCTGATCCCAGGAGTTCTGCTGGACAGCACCATCTGGTGGTCAGGCTGCATAAATACACAGGCAATCGGCTAAGGAGGAACTCCGGGCATGACAGTATCCCCCCCCCGACCAGGCGGGCACCGAACGCCTTTAGATACCTGCTCCGCAGGACAGGGATAAAGACCAAAGCAGGCGAAGACTTGGCGGACATCGAAGTCCCCCCAGGATCAAAGTCCACGAAATGGTGGCACGGGTGATCAAACCCAGCAACCGGGGCGCGTTGAGCAGGGCGATCCAACCCGGCAACCGGGGCGCGTTGAGCAGGGCGATCCAACCCGGCAGGCAGGGCGCGTTGAGCAGGGCGATCCAACCCGGCAGGCAGGGCGCGTTGAGCAGGGCGATCCAACCCGGCAGGCAGGGCGCGTTGAGCAGGGCGATCCAACCCGGCAGGCAGGGCGCGTTGAGCAGGGCGATCCAACCCGGCAGGCAGGGCGCGTTGAGCAGGGCGATCCAACCCGGCAGGCAGGGCGCGTTGAGCAGGGCGATCCAACCCGGCAGGCAGGGCGCGTTGAGCAGGGCGATCCAACCCGGCAGGCAGGGCGCGTTGAGCAGGGCGATCCAACCCGGCAGGCAGGGCGCGTTGAGCAGGGCGATCCAACCCGGCAGGCAGGGCGCGTTGAGCAGACTGGACCGACAGGTCAGATTGAGCAGACTGGACCGACAGGTCAGATTGAGCAGACTGGACCGACAGGTCAGATTGAGCAGACTGGACCGACAGGTCAGATTGAGCAGACTGGACCGACAGGTCAGATTGAGCAGACGGGTCAGGTTGATCAGACAGGACAGACGGGTCAGGTTGATCAGACAGGACAGACGGGTCAGGTTGATCAGACAGGACAGACACAGGTTGGTCAGATTGATCAGACAAGACAGGTTGGTCAGATTGATCAGACAAGACAGGTTGGTCAGATTGATCAGACAAGACAGGTTGGTCAGATTGATCAGACAAGACAGGTTGGTCAGATTGATCAGACAAGACAGGTTGGTCAGATTGATCAGACAAGACAGGTTGGTCAGATTGATCAGACAAGACAGGTTGGTCAGATTGATCAGACAAGACAGGTTGGTCAGATTGATCAGACAAGACAGGTTGGTCAGATTGATCAGACAAGACAGGTTGGTCAGATTGATCAGACAAGACAGGTTGGTCAGATTGATCAGACAAGACAGGTTGGTCAGATTGATCAGACAAGACAGGTTGGTCAGACAGGGCAGAAATTTTAGATTTCTGGGCTGCAAATACTGAAGCCAGGTCCAAGCCAGCAAACACTGTCTCAGGAATATTTAAGTAGGAAGTACCTAAAAATTTCAGGAATTCGACTACATTTTCACTGAGATGTTTGCAATGATTTAACCAAGCTTCAGCCCAGAAAAACAGGTCATCCTCCAACAGAAAGTAGGCCACCTGACGGCTTAAGGTAGTCTTAGGAGACTGCCGAAAATAAGGCTCCAACAGTAATTTTGCGGCAGCCTGGAGGAACTGGGAATAAGTGGTCAGGGTGAGCTCTTTAAAGCGAGGTGGGGGCACAAATATGTATCTGTCTGTGGGAGAAGTGGGATGGTCAGGGTCCATAGCTACAGATGCCTTTTTGGACATCTTGGGAGGCTGACTAAACACACAACAGACAGACAACCCGCCTGCGCCACCAGGGAGGCAAACTGCCGATTAACCAGAGGCGTAGGGGACCTGGAACTCAAGGAGCCCGTTATCCACCTACTTCTTCAGCAGAGCTTCTGAAGGTGAAGATGCACAGGCCCCAGGTAATCCCGTGGTGGTCGCAGACTTGGGAAGGGGAAACACAGGAGAGACAAATACTAGACAGACAAGAACTGGGCCCCAAACTACAAAACAAGGTGGGCCCCAATACAGGCTATGGCAAACTATGGCAAAGGCTAGAAGGCAATGCAGACAAAGTACTAAGGCTGGCACTAGGACCATGCATACACTCAGCACACCAAAGCCAGCTCAGCCTTACAGTCTCTTATGGTCTTAATGGGCTTAACATTCTGTCACGGATATCTCCCGGGAGATAACCGTTAATAAGGGGTGACCAATTATTAGAGAACTGAAAGGCAGAGAGACTGGCATAGTGCAGCAACACAATGTGTTTATTGTGAACAAGCAAACAAACACTCAGATTGCTATACATACAGTGGTAGTGAGGAATAACATGCAAACACGAAGTCCAGTCCAATATAGTCCAAGGCAACAGAAATGAACACAATGGTTCACAAGGGGATACAGGATACAGATGCTCTGCTATACAGAGTTCAGGTTCAAGATCAAAGGGTCCAGGTTCACAGAGTACACGAAGCAATGATCATCAACAACAACAATGTTAAGCCACTGACTACATGTCAGCATCAGCTTATAAAGGGTAGCAGCTAATTAGCCCAGGTGCTGGCTGATCCCAGGAGTTCTGCTGGACAGCACCATCTGGTGGTCAGGCTGCATAAATACACAGGCAATCGGCTAAGGAGGAACTCCGGGCATGACAGGCGGACTCCCTGAGCAGGGGGACGTCTCGCCTGGGGGAATGGTCCCTCAACTTCCAGGTGTTTTCTCTCCCTGTGTCACTGCTGGGGTCAGCCAGATGTGGACCTGTTTGCGTCCCGTCACAATCACAAACTTCCCAGGTTTTTCTCCCTGTCACAGGATCCTCTGGCCTTCGCCACGAATGCTCTGGCAATGCCTTGGACGGAGTTTCGGCTTCCCTATGTGTTCCCTTCCTTCCCTCTACTGGGCAGGGTCATGCGCAAGATTGCCCAGGAGGGGGTGTCAGCCATCCTGGTGGCCCCCTGTTGGCCAAGAAGGGTGTGGTTCGCAGACATAGTGCAGTTGGCAGTAGACCAGTACGTCTTGCCCATGGATCCAGATCTTCTCACTCAGGGACAGCTAATGCCATCCCAATTTACAAACGCTGGCTTTAACGGCTTGGCTGCTGAAACCTACATCTTGACAGAGAAGGGGTTGCCTGCATCTGTTGTGGATACCATGATTCGGGCTAGAAAGAAGTCCTCGTCCTATATCTATTACAGGGTCTGGCATGCTTACATTGCCTGGTGTGAGTCCAAGTTTCTTCCCTGTCGGCTTTTTTCCATTCCCAGGATTCTGGAATTTTTGCAACATGGTTTGGATTCTGGCCTTCAACTAGGTACCCTCAAGGGCCATGTTTCAGCTCTGGCAATTTTTTTCCAAAGATCCTCTGCCAACCACCGGTTGGTTAAAACTTTTTCCGTGGGGCTGCTTTGCCCTTTCTGACTCTTAAGGTAGCCTTTTTGGTGGCTATCACTTCTGTGAGTTTCTGAGCTGGCGGTGCTTTCCATCAAACCTCCTTATTTTGAGAGGCATCAGGATAAGGTGGTGTTTCGGCTTAAGCTGGATTTCTTACCTAAGGTGGTGCCTGCCTTTCATCTCAATCAGGACATTGTCTTGCCTTCATTGTGTCCTAATCCTGCTAATTTCAAGACGGATCTGCATTCTCTGGATGTGGTCAGGGCTCTGAAGTTTTATTTGGTCGCTACTGAGCCTTTCAGGAAATCTGATGCTCTTTTTGTTCTTGCTTCTGGACCTCCGGCTAAATCCACTATCAGCAAGTGGATCCGTCAGGTGGTGGTTCAAGCCTATTCTGCTAAGGGGAAGGAACCTCTCTTTAGAATTACTGTTCATTCCACTTGTGCTATTGGTGCTTCTTGGGCTTTTCAGCACCAGGCTTCTGTTGAACAAGTTTGCAAGGCCGCTACTTGGTCTTCTGTTCATACTTTTTCCAAGTTTTACAAGGTTGATGTTAAGGCCTCAGCTGATGCTGCTTTTGGCCGCAAGGTGCTTCAGGCGGTAGTGACTTGAACTGCCGGCCGTTACTCATTGGGGATCCCACCCTACTTTTGGACACTGCTTTTGGATGTCCCAACTGTTATGATTACCAAAGCAGGCCGTGCCATGCAATAAAGAAAAAAGAAATTCTGTGAGTACTGACCTGTAGAATTGTTTTTGTTCTTGCATGGCACGGCCTGCTTCGACCCACCCTTGTTATTGTTATTCTTGGTTGCCTCTTTATGGTGATTGTCCCAAGTTTAATTGGGGTCCTTTACCTTTTTTACATTTTTTACCTTTATTCTCTCCCGGCTTCTTGTCTCACTGCTTGTCTACGCTGGGAACTCTATGGTTAATCCCGTTTTATAGGGGGCCGGGAGATGCCACAGCTCTTCTGCAGTACACTGCGCAACCTTGTGGCGGAATAACCCAACTGTTATGAATACCGAAGCAGGCCGTGCCATGCAAGAACAAAAACAATTCTACAGGTGAGTACTCACAGAATTGCTTTTTTGACTTCGGCGTTGGGACTTTATGGACATAAAAGAGAACAAGTCCAGCACTGGCCCTGCCAAAAACATTCATTAAAATAATAACTTCTACTGTTGCTGTTTGAGCTCTCCGGGGTCAATGGGGATCCCTCACCAACCTGCAATGCATTTCAGGGTGATGCCCTTAGTCAGAAACTCACTTAGCTAATCCTATAAAGTCCTGGAATAAGATGGCGTCAGTCCTGAGAGAGGCTGGCTGAGTGTGAGGGCAAAAAGGCCAAAGCTGTTCTGTTGACAGGATGCAGGGTCAGATGGAAGTCACACCAAGAGGTGGGAATTAAAGGGAGGCCAGTTCCGGGAAACCCAGCCATTGGTCAGGAGCACCTGCCTTTTAACAACCCAGTTGCCCTGATTGAAACAGCAATGCCAAAAGCTACCCCCTGTAGCTGGCGGAGGACCATCCATCAGGTCAGCAAGTGGGGGAAAACCTACCCCAAGAGTAGCTGGGATTGAAACAGTTGAAAAATTGAAGGATAAACATAAAATAAAATTGACACTGAAAACAATCCTAAATAGAAATGACTGAATTATGCGGCACTGAGACTTTCTTGTGCCTCAGCGTGGAGAGCAGATGTACAGATTCTGGTGTTGCCGCTGACGTGGCTTCCGGTTTCATTTGTGCTTATAGCACTAGATTATTAGTCACTCTGTGTGGTGCAGAGTGCATGCATCTTTTGCTTTCCAGGTTGGAACACGTTTCATGTGGATATCACTGCTTCCTGCCTTGTCATTGATGTAACCCAGCGCTGATTACCCCATTACTCTTGGTATTTCAGGTGGGCTGTCTAGGACACAATGGCTTATCATCTTGGTGCCCTTTGCTTGTATTATGAACATTTACAGTGGTTGTTGGGGGGTTTAAATTTACTGATTTGGGGCACGGCATCAGTTATCTGATGAAGTGGCCTCACAAAATTCGTGGCTTCTGGGGGTCCATTAAATGTTGAAGGAGAATGGTGCTACCTTTGATTTGGTGATGTTACTTTTTACTTTTGTTGCACTTTACTCTGACTAGTGTCTTATTTAAAAATATTTTTGTGGTATATCCCTATATTTAGTCACTTACTTGGGAGTGTGTATATTTGCATTCGGGCACTATTTTTTGTTTTGTGGGGTATAATTAGGTTATTAAGATTGTTATTCTTCTGGATCAATTGGTAGTCATTGGAGTTATATGTTGGCTCATGAATGAGCAATTATTCCCTCAGTCGGGAATCTTTCGAGCCCTACGCATCTGCTGGTGGCTCCTGGACGTAGATCTCTTCGCGTTCCATCACAATCTGCGCATGGCTGTGATTGGCCAGATGGAACACCTGACCCCATTGTGTAAGAGTCGGGGTCAAGTGTGCCCAGCACTGTTACAGTGCTGTAGGTTAGATTGGGAGAGGCTGTGAGGGACCTATAAAAGAACTTAATATTTGTGCTTTCCAGGGTAGTTAGGTAGGGAGAGTCATCTAATACATAGGGGGACAGCTTGGGACGAAGAAACGCCTGCTAATTGTCATTTTCAGTGCACTTCCAGGGACAGGCTGCTCATATACTGAGGGACAGCTAGGGATGAAGAAACCGTCCTTTTCAGGCCACTGTAACTGCATGTGCCTAAAATGAAGAAAGTATCAAATAAGGGACAGTAATGTGGCTGTGGTGCTGCTGGTGGTGATGGAGCTGGTGCTGCAGGGAGAGGACGTGTTACATCTGTGTCTGCTACACTTTCCTCTGGTGCAAGCAGGCTCCAGGGTTTGTAGCATATTCTTGTATACAATACTGCTGCCAGAATGGTGAGACCAGACCAAGTTGATGCTTTGATTATATTGCACACAGTGCTTCAAGTTCCATCATATTCTCTTCAACCCACCTCAACCCCCTTCAAATCAGTCATGGAGCAGTCACTAATGCTGTATGATGACACCCCCTTGCTGGACCATCAACCTGCCCCAGTTGCAGACATAGAGTCTCCAGATGGCCAACAACTTGTGTGGAGGATGACGTCATGGACAGCGGACCATCTCAGGACATCCACGATGAGGATAAAACCCATATGCTGAATGCTTGGGCTTTCTGCAATATGGAGGATGAGAAGGAGGGTAGTGGTGAGCAGAGGGTGGAAGATGATCTCAGGGGTGATGACAAAAACCTAGACCCAACATGGATTTAAGGCACTCAGAGTTCCCAGGAAGAGGTGGTGGCCAGACAACCAGCAGAAGCGGGAGAATGGTGCGAACCATCAGCTGTTAGCTCGTTGCTACTACTGCCATCCAAGCCCAGGGACTAGCACATCAAAGTTGGCTCAAAGAATCTCCCAAGCCTGGCATTTTTTTCAAGCTGTGCACAGATGACAAGACACACCACAAGTTCAATTCTCCCTCACATCCACCACCATCGGATACGGCCCGTAGTACCAGGAGGTAGACTTTGACTTACATGGTGGATGAGTATGTGTTTCTCAATTTCTGGGTCGGTAAATTGGACACATGGCAAGAGCTTGCCCTTTATGCCTTGGAGGTTCTGGCCTGCCCTGTGGCAAGTGTCCTATCAGAACTTGTGTTCAGCACCGCAGGGAGTGTCATCACCAAAAAGAGGATCTGCCTACTTACAGCCAAAGTGGACATTCTAACATTTGTTAAGATGAAGCAGGCATGGATCCCACAGGACTTGGCTGTGCCAGCATCCAAGTGGGTGGTTAAAGAGTTGATTACCTCCTACTCCACCTCTTCCACCTATACTGCCACATCCAGCTCCTTAGCCTCTATCACTTACACTGCCACATACACCTCCACCTCCTCCCCCTGGACCTGACACCTGTTAAATTTTTTTGTTCTTTTAAGTGGACCAAAACCCAGGATTTTGACTATCCTGGGTTTTGGTCCATTCTCCGGGGGCACCGACCTGGGGTGCCCTGCTGTGCGAACCGCCCCCCCCCCCCCCCTAGATCGCCACAGCCAACTCACCTCTGCCTGGTCCCATGGCGTGTCTAAGAGCAGCAGATATGGCAGCCACACCCTCCGGTTCCCTCTTACAGTGCACATGCAGGCATTTGTGAATGGCCGCCGCGGGCACGCTCCCTGTTAGAGGGAGGCAGAGGATGCGGCCGTCAGAGCCTCTGCTATTAGACACGCCGTGGGACCGGGATGAGGTGAGTCTGTTCTGGAGTCCTCGGGGGTTTCACACAGCGGGGCACCCCCAATCGGGGTGCCCCCAGGGAATGGACCAAAACGCCGGATAGTCAAAACTTTTCACTATCCTGGGTTTTTATTTTTTTACAGTCTTACTTTTTTTGTTTTATGTTATTAATTTATGTTAATTTTTTTAATTAGTACTTTCTCTACCCCATTTATTGCAGGGCAACCGCCCTGTTATTACCCCCATTTTGCAGCCCTCTACCCCTTACTACCATTTTACAGCCAGTTCGGGTCCCCAACTGATTTCAATAGAGTTTGGCTGAACTTGGCGAGCCCGAACTTCTACGGGTTTGCTCATCACTAGTTAAGAGGAACTAGAGTCAAGTCAAGTAATGCTTACTGCTTCCTGATTAATTGTAGGAGTAGGCTTGCACATTAAATCTGAATATTTACTATTTTCTGCCATGTGAGCGAACAAGAAAGTGGTGACTTGACTTTAGTTCCTCTTTTTAGGCCCAGAGTCAGTATACTGAGGTGGTGAAAGTGCATAGTGCAACTTGGAAATGTTATACTTAGATTGCTCCTTCAATTTTTGGTCTTTGGAATGGGTTCAGTTCACTGCTTATTCTTGAGGACTGGGGACCTGTTCACTTTCTTCCAGCTGATATTTGGGATATACCTGCTCTCTGTCCATTACAGAGGAACTAAAGTCAAGTCACCACCTCACCTCGTATGGCAGCTAATTGAGTGGACCGCCGGCAAACATTTAGGTTTGATGTGCAAAACACTCTACTTGTAGCTTCTAGATTTGGGATGCCCCACATCTCAACATTCCCCAGATCCTATGGTGGCAACTGCTTTAATTTTCAGATTTGGGCAGGGATTGCTTACATTCTGCCAATTTCTGGCGTGTCTGTGGTACAGAAATAAACATTTTGAGACATTATCAGGCAAAGGGCTACATTAATCTGGGGCTAGGCCTGATGACAATTGTGTTTTTTCTTTTTTCTCGCCCATTCCCTCAGTTGTCCCTCAGACTGTCATACTCATTCCCACACACTATGGCTGTAAAATCCAGGGATTATTATTAATATAAGCTGCTCTTCTTTATTCCAGATATGTTCATGCATATAGGAGTCCAGTAAGCAATGAAACTGGTACATTAGATACTGTTTTGGGGCAAGCTCAAACTGTGTCCAGGCAAGCAGTCATAAATGAATCCTCTTCCCTTTATCCCCCTTTTTTTTTTTTGCATTGCAGACTATATACTCACTCTTGATGCTGTGATAGAGCCTGGAGGATGAAGGATCAGCCTCCATGATGGTTTCAGGCTTTGTGTCTGGCTCCTGGCCTTTTCCTCTCTGACTCAGACACACTGTGGATGCTACTTTATGATTTACAGGAATTCCTCTTAAATTCCTAGCGTGACTGGCAAGGTATCAGCCGGTTTCACTGGTTAGCCTGGAATGCAATGGAAGAGACGAATACTGTATCCAGCTTTCCAGATGCTGCTAAAAATAAGAGGGGGTACTGTCACCCCACTAGGATGCGGAGTGACGTATGGGCATACCAAGAGTCCCATCATAAAGCATGGAGCCGCTTTTGAAGTCTGACCTATTACAGCATCTGTCTGTGCTGTGCTTATCTGTTCCTAAGTATTGCATGTACTGTATGAGTATGAAAATCAATGGCTTCCTTGGGTTAACAAGCATTATTTTAACTCCTTAGCCTGAAGAGGACCGAATAGAGCAAGTCTTATGGTCCAGAAAATCCAAGAAATATACATCATGATGATATTATGCCCCACAGCAAGGCCACCAGCAGGGCCCCATACACCCAAAATGTCTTTGTAATGGCTATTGTCCCAAGGCAACCAAGTTCACCTCCGTATTTGGACTATAAAGGGAGTCTGAAGTTTAAACTAAAGGCCCAGCCATCACATTATAAAATATTTAGCATCTGCCCCCCCCCCCCCAATCCCAAAACTTGTATGTATTGGCTGGGCCACAGTTTGAACTGGGCACAAAGGCAATCAAGGCACAACCCTAGTATTCAGACTATATAGGAGACTATTTTTAACAAGGGCCCCAGCTGTCCCAATAGAGGATGTATTGCTCCCCCCCCCCCCCCCCAATAACCTGTATGTGATGCACGTTTCAGCTGGGCTGCAAGCCAAGCCAGTCTGTTTGCCTTGGGGCCCTTATTCATCATCAGCACCTGTGGCAGCCAACAGGACTATCTGGTCAGGTCTCACCCTGTTACCTTTTGCCTTCAGGTAGGTCAGGCCCCATAATGGAGTCTTGACTGTCCTGCACTGATGGCAGCCCTGGCCCTCAAGCTCACTGTCGGGCCTGACTGGCCACGTCATTGTGACTGAAGGCCGGTGGGGGGGGGGGGGGGTTGTCCAGCACAGTGTGGATCAAATGATCAGGTAAATCTCCAAGCGCCAGAATCGGAGTGACAGAGGGTAAATAGTGAGTATGTTTTTTTTTTATGTCTGGACAAGTCCCCAGTATGCCCTTCTGCACACCCTGTCTTATCACTTGGCCTATCAAGGGTCCCACATATCAAAGACTCTACTGCCTCAGTGGAGCCCACCTAAAATGAACAAGAACTCCAGAATACAACCCTGTGACCCACCAATATATCCTTTTAATTTTTTTAGAATGTTCTATCTATAGCATCCTGAAACCTATCTATAGCATCTATATATACTAGTTAAACACCCCCATATGTACCTTGCAGCTACCTCCCCATAGCAATAAAAGAGTTCCATGTCTGGTATCCATCCATTATCCAAATACATAAACGCCGTTGCGTTTCCCCAAAACGGACCCAAAAGGTTTGATTCAGCACCGGGTGAGTATTTGTGAATGATGTATTTTTATATTTTTATCATTTTCGGTCTAGAAAACGTGAAAGTACTCACCTGATTCAGCAGCTCTTTTTATTTCTTTCTGTATTTTAACCGCATATCATCTTGCACATGGGAATAAAATAAGAAATTGTGGAAAAACTTGCCTCTTGAAGGCAAAGTTAGGTGATTCAGGGGGTGTTTGAGCTTAATTGCTGCGTGCCTGAGCGAATGAAAAAGGCAGTTTTTTATTAATTAAACCTGTATTCCAATCCTACAGCTATCCAGCCCAGGCACTAGGCCCCTGGTCCTGCTGTTTTACCAGCACCTATGTGCTTAATACAGGCCTGGTGCTGTCCTCTGGGCCCATGCCGATGTTCAAAGGGCTGTTCCACACCCCTGGTGCCCCAAGAGAGGGTAATCAAGCAGCGATACTGGTCCTGGCAAGTGGTATGTGATCCCCCTACCCTGTAAACCAGTATATGGGTTTTATGGACCCTTTACCAGTTCCAGATGCCGCACAAAATCTGTATTTATTAATTTAAATGTTACTATACTTACCTCTTTTGTGCCTTCTGTCCCATGTTAGGCCTTTTCAGGACACCGTCCGTCATCTGGAGTAAAGAGTGACGCAGGCCCTCTTCCTCCTGCCTTTGCATCCAGCTGGGACTGGAGGATAGCATGCTGGTCTTGCCGCCCTGTTACCTGCACCCTCTCAGACATTGGGGTGCTCAAGAACCCAGTTCCCATTGGTATGGTATGTTCTTCCAAGGGTGGCCTCAACAGAATAGAGAATTGTTTAGGATGATCCCCGAGGTGGATAATCATCTTGCTAGACCATGTGGAGTTCTTTGAAACCTTTTGTGAAGCTACCCTCTACAGTACCCAGGGTGTTTCACTGCTAGCCTTGATGGCCAGTCTACATCTGAGGGGTATCACTAGGTTGGGGCCCTTTCCAGGAAAGAGTCCTTCAGGGTCCTGGAGGTTCTATTAAGAGCAGTGAAGAATTTTGGATGCATCATCAGTCTCCCGACAACTAAAACTGGTGGCCATGGAAAACTGGTAAGTCTTGCCTTCATTTGTCCAAAGCTGTCATAGCCCCAAGAAGAGAGGCAGGGGAGGCAGCTGCTACTGGGCCTTTAGAAGAAGGGGCCCCATGCAAGCTACTTCCCCACCTTGCAGCATCTGTGGCAAAAGCTCCAGACTAGTGCTCCCCCATTATGCAGTGTTGGCTTACCTAAGCTGTAGGTTCTGTAGGATGGAAATGTGCATTTAGCACTTGGTGATACAACATGCTGATGTCTTAGTTCCACTCTGTGGAACCTACACACCTGACCCCTGGTGCTCCCTGCAGGAAGAGCTGGACTTTACTGGGTTTCACTGTTAACAAGCCAGGACCCACACTGCCCCAACACTGGGTAGAACTTCAGACCACAGACCTGATTTGGGATACCCATGACTGAGGACCAAAACCCAGGATTTTGACTATCCTGGGTTCTGGGCCTAATTCCCGGGATACCCCAATACGGGATGCCCTGCTGTGTGAACCCCCCACGTTGCCCCCCAAAACCCACCTTTCCCTGGTCCTATGGTGCGTGCGCAGCCTCTCGTCCAATCAGTATGATTAACTGCACCAACGTCTAATCCTCTTGGAGTCTTTTTTTTTTAACGTTTTTATTTTACAGTTTTAAAACAAAACATGACATAGCATACATCCTACTTGACGACATAGACAACCATTCACACACCACTCACACGGGGCACTATTGCTATGCAAGCACTGGATAAAGCGTGAGTATAGTGATTTGCCAGTGGGGAGGGGAGGCAGCAAGCAGGTAAGAGAGCGTACACTCCCGGTCCCAGTTTGCCCCCCAAAACAAAACAGACCTTATTCTCACTCCACCTACCACCAATGGGGTCTACGGAAAGAGTAGCAGTGAGAACCTCCGATTGTCCCCCCCAGTTTATTCATCCTCGGAGGCTGATTCCAAGCATTGTAGCCAGGGATCCCATATCTTCACAAACTTATCTGGTACTCCTCTCGCCGCGTATGTTAATTTATACAAAGGGAGTTTCTGGTTAATTAACCTCTTCCAGGTTTGCACTGAGGGCTTAGCCGGGTGTCTCCAATTTAGCAATATGCACTTCCTCGCATACAAGAGTAACAACCTCAATAAGGTCCCCAATGCCCTCAGCTCCGATAGCGGTTCAACCACCTCCAGAAGGCACAGTGCGATTGATCCGCGGATCCGAATTCCTACCACCCTACTCACCAGTTCCATTACATCCCCCCAGAAGCTTTGCAAGACTCCACAGGACCAGGTCATATGCACCCACGTGGCACTATCCCTTTCACATCTAGGACATAAATCATTATCTAGTAGGACCATCCTATGCAAGCAAACCGGCGTGCTATAGGCTTGGTGAGTCCATTTGGTCTGAATTAGTCTGTTCCTGGCCTCCACTATGGATGAATGCAAATTATCCATTATCTCCTCCCAATCGTCCCGGACCAGAGTTCAATCTAAAGTCTGCCAAACATCTTGGAGTCTAGTCTAGCCAAGCAGAGATGAGCGCCCCAGCGGCCGCAATCTCGCTACCCTCTAACAGAGCGTGTGCCCTTACCAGCCATTGACAAATGCCTGCCATGCTCCCTGCAAAAGGTATAGCAGGCATGCGCCGTTGGATCAGGGAGGTGAGTAAACTAGGTGACCTGGGGTTTTTTACACAGCAGGCACCCCGAATATGGGTGCCCCAGGGGGAGGAGTAAGCCTGACCTGAAGTCTCATAGACTCCAGGGTGAATTTTGGTCCACTTTAATCAGCATTGATTGCTGTGCATATTGATACATAGCAAAAATTGAATGTTGGACTGCCTCAGGCTGTGCACACGATGCCTGGTGTAGCGGAGGCCTGCCATGCACTATGAAATCTAGGAACGAGGTAAGATGCTGGCCAGTCCCAGGAGTTTCACACAGCGTGATGCCCCTGAGGAGGACTTTCACCAGTCCCTAGGTTTTTTCAGCTGGGTGTTGTGGGTTTTGGCCCACTTTCATGCCCCAAAAAACTTCTGTACTATTATTTATTCTATATATTTTGATTATTGTTAAAAAATTACTTTTTTATTTGAATTATTTAATAGGATTTTTGTTGATACACTGACCAAGAAATGATACACTGACGAGAAATCATGACCAATAAAGGTGAGTCATATTTTTCTAAAGCATTTGATTTTTTGGAGGTATCCGCAGACAAGGCCATGGCGTCTTTCAGATATATGGCCACTGTAAAGGAGGGAGTCGGCGCCTGATCCTTTTACCAGACGTATGGCGGGTTAGAATGGAGCAATCTTCCCTTCACCTAATCCTATATCCTCCACATAAAACAGATTCTGTTCCAGATCTGTCTGTGATCTGTGCAGGAATTCAAGTTCACCCCCTCCCCATCCTGAATACCTGCACTAATATCTAAATACTTCAACATTGCTAATTCATTGCTGATCCACACTGTGCACTAACCTTCTCGAGTACATTCATAATAATGCAATTATGAGAACATACTGTGTTCTTGTCATCAAAGGTAGTTAAATATAGCCTGAGGATGGAGGTCCACTTTAAATTTATTTAAAAAAATATTATGGGTTTGATATAACAGTCTATTACATAAACGTTATCTTTAGGAAATGATGTACTTACCCAGTGGTGCCAGTAGAGGCAGCAGAAAACTCTTAAGAGTTCACCAAAGTTTACTAAAGTTCAAAAAACTGTAATAACCCCTTGTGTCATTGATGGTCCACTGGAAGTGATTCTTCTGCGATTGTTATGGTGGAAAGCAAGGTCGTGCAAATATAGAAGATGGGGGTGTGACGATCGCACGGGTTGATCAGACCTCTTGATCAAACAGACCAATTGTACTCCACGTGTGTCACCACAGCAAGATGTTGTTCAATTGGCAACACGAGTGGTTATAAAATGCTGCCACCAGAACACACAGTGTTTGCCACTATCTAAGCCACAAAGGAGGGGTGGCAGCCGCTCAGACCATTTTATAACTAACCAGGGAGGTGCACATTAGCAGGGCAATTAGAATACAAAAGTCTTAAAGGGGCCACAGCACTCAAACCAGTTAGCTTGCTGACCAACCTACAATCTGTCTGTAAACTTGGTTAAAAACAGAGGCTCGGTCACACACATCTGCAGAAGTATGCTTAAGCTGCACCACCAGCGCCAAGGTGCCCCTGTGAGGTGCAGTCCTAACTCTAGTACTAATTCTAGTCTCTAAGAGCCCCATTTGGGACATACAATGCAATAGATAAATTGGGAGCAGGCTTACCTGAGGTTGCCCTAAACCTCAAGTGCAGCCCATGGGGTGGAAGGGTTGAAGACCTCACAATACAGCCTAGACCCCACACCCCATGTGCTTGCACAAATTCAAAAGAAACAAAGGAGGGGTGGCAGCCGCTCAGACCATTTTATAACTAACCAGGGAGGTGCACATTAGCAGGGCAATTAGAATACAAAAGTCTTAAAGGGGCCACAGCACTCAAACCAGTTAGCTTGCTGACCAACCTACAATCTGTCTCTAAACTTGGTTAAAAACAGGGGGCTCGGTCACACACATCTGCAGAAGTATGCTTAAGCTGCACCACCGCGCCAAGGTGCCACTATCTAAGCCACACACAACACAATCAGATCGAAGGAATTGATCGACCCACAACAGCGATCGAGCGTCCTAAGCAAGTAATGTAGCCAGGCTCTTCAGAACTAGCGTGAGCTTTTTAGATCCTTCATTCAGAGCATCAGTGACCCCCTGCTCTATTTTCAGAATTTATTTAAAAGAAACAAGAAAAACGCAAATCAACGAGAAAAACAATGCAAGGTGATAAAACAGGATTAACTATAAAACACGGTACAAATAAGTAGATAGCAATACAAATAAAAAAGGAAAAAATACTTAAGAGTCTGTCTGGGCTGTGTTTCGATCAAATCAATTGTCTGTCCGTCCTCACATGTCTCCCAATGACCAATGGTTCCTGGTCTCCTTCTTTGATGTTACAATGGAGCATGTGTTACTCTTAATATGTAGTCCTCAAACTTCCTCCTCAAGGGCCGAGACAGGCCAGGTTTTGCAGCTCTCTATGCTGATGCACAGATGTAATAATTAGGGCTATAGCTCTGTCTGAGCACCAGTTAATTCACCTGTGGAGTAGCGTGGAGAGCTGCAAAACTTGACCCGTCTCAGCCCTCAAGGTGGAAGTTTGAGGACCCCTGCTCTTAATGATAAGATTCGAGTGTCCCTCTGGTCATTCTGAAGCTCACCTTATTCCCTCTAACCAGGGGTCAGCTTCTGAGCCCTCTTATTGGGCAGTGCCATTGGAGTCACCCACTGTTTGATTGGTGCATTTGGGATTCTCCATCTTTGGGAACCTGAAAGTTGGTCCATATGATATCCCCCAACTGTCCTGGGATTCCACGGGGAGGAGGGATGGAGGACATTCCATGGAAGGGGAGCAGGGGCAGGATTTTGGCCCTGTCTCTGCTTTCTATGGCTGGGTGATTTTTGATAACCCTCACTCCATTACTTTGTTTATGCTGGGAAGTTTTATGTGGGGAGAAAGTCATCCAAGCTGAATCAGTGTGCATGCAGGGGGTTATATGGCAGACAGGTAGGAGGGGCAGACACAAGGAGCATTATACCAAGCAGAGGGGTCAGCCAAGGTAAAAAATTATATATATATCACAAACAGACACATTACAAATTTGGTCACAGGGGGTTCAACAGGGCATCTACCCCAGTATGTTCTGCTTGTTTGTGCACATTGACAAGTGCAGTACAGCTCACGTCTACAACGAAAGTGAGGGGATGGAGCTGCCATTCATGAAGAAATCCATGTAAGCATGATTGCTGTATATGGTGATGATGCACCTTCCTACAATCAAGTTTTGGGCCTAGCAGTTTAAATAGGGTACAAAGTCAATTGAATCAGTTCAGGACAACCTGTTGAAGCATATTCAGGGGAAATAAGCTGTATACTGGAGACCATGATTTTGAAAGATCCCCTGATCAAAATCAGTGTTATAGCTGATGTATTAGTCTGTTCTGTTTCTTAGTTTCTGTTGGCATGGTTTCCATTATCATTGATGATGTTTTGATGATTTCAAAGGGCAGTTCCTGGTGGATACCATGAATGTTGATGCCTGAGCAATAAACATGTCTCCAGCAATTTAGCCAAGAGAACTTATACATACGTTAAGTGACTCTAAGCCCAATAGCATTAATAAGGCAGCGAGCAGCTCACAGATGGAGGAGCGGCGGGTGCTGTCTCTGTCCCTGCTGCAGTTGTCGCTGCCAGAAAAGACAGCGATCTCAGCGGCAGGGATGGGGACAGAGCCCGCCGCTCCTCTGTCTTCTTCTGGCCTCCCGCAGTGTGGCAGGCAATGCGCCGGTAACGGGTGAGTTTACTTTTTTAAATTTATTTATTTATAAGTGCGTCTTAGTGGGAGAAAAATACGGTATGTCCAAATTGCTTTTTTCCTTTTTTTTGTTTAGTTCCGAAACACACAAAGGGAATAAACATGTGTATTGCAAAACATGTGTATTGCAAAACATGTGTTACTGCATGATTATATATATATATATTAGTGTTTAATAAGCCATCTAACTGAATATGAAAACAAGATTTTCTGGGAAAACATAACTTTCTTACTTTTCAGGTTGTAGGTTGGATGGTTAAGCTCCAAGAGGCCAAATTCCCGATAGTAACTTGTGATATGCAAGACTTGTGAGCTGACGCATTGTTGTGAAGCAGCAACACATCAGGCAACCCCCGCCTCCCCGCAGTGTTCCTCTTTGATTGCCTTATGTAATGCCTTCATTGTCGAAGCATAAGTGTCTTCAGCAATTGTTTTCTTGTGTGGTGTGAAATCTAGTAATAAAACACCTGTATTCCAAAAAACTTTTGCCATTACAGTACCTTTCTAGCTGAATGCTGCACATGAAATTTCTATGTTGGTGGGGGAGTTGGTGATTGCATGGGCTCTTGTTTGGTCTCAGGATCATGCTGGTGGACTCAAGTTTCATCACCTGTAACTAATTAGGATAAGGGTCCCTGTCCAGACACACACTTTCTTCCCCTTGGGAACAGTATAAAATGAGCCATTTTAAAGCACCTGATTATATGTAAATACATTATGTATTTTAGACAAAACTGATTTTGCTTCAATTTCTGTGTGGTGGCCGAGCTGGGAAGGGCATGTCATGGTGTAGATTTATGAGAGTTGAGAATGCTCTGCTTCATTAATTGGGTAAGCGTGGCCTGTGCCGACGCCAACTCTGTACAGGCCACGCCCACCCGATTCACAGAGCCGGCCACTCAGTGGAGCTGTGTCAGCGGAGAGGTGAGTTTTACTTTTTTGTTTTCTTTTTACTTCTAGGGGGTACCACACTGCCTATGATAATGGGGGGAGGGGCACACTGCCTATATGGGGAATGGGTGGGGGAATGCCACACTGCCTATATGGGGAATGGGAGGGAGGAATGCCACACTGCCTATATGGGGAATGGGAGGGGGAATGCCACACTGCCTATATGGGGAATGGGAGGGGGGGAATGCCACACTGCCTATATGGGGAATGGGAGGGGGGAATGCCACACTGCCTATATGGGGAATGGGAGGGGGAATGCCACACTGCCTATATGGGGAATGGGAGGGGGAATGCCACACTGCCTATATGGAGAATGGGAGGGGGAATGCCACACTGCCTATATGGGGAATGGGAGGGGAAATGCCACACTGCCTATATGGGGAATGGGAGGGGGGGAATGCCACACTGCCTATATGGGGAATGGGAGGGGGGAATGCCACACTGCCTATATGGGGAATGGGAGGGGGAATGCCACACTGCCTATATGGGGAATGGGAGGGGGAATGCCACACTGCCTATATGGAGAATGGGAGGGGGAATGCCACACTGCCTATATGGGGAATGGGAGGGGAAATGCCACACTGCCTATATGGGGAATGGGAGGGGGGGGAATGCCACACTGCCTATATGGGGAATGGGAGGGGGGGAATGCCACACTGCCTATATGGGGAATGGGAGGGGGGGAATGCCACACTGCCTATATGGGGAATGGGAGGGGGGAATGCCACACTGCCTATATGGGGAATGGGAGGGGGGGGGAATGCCACACTGCCTATATGGGGAATGGGAGGGGGGGGGATGCCACACTGCCTACATGGGGAATGGGAGGGGGAATGCCACACTGCCTATATGGGGAATGGGAGGGGGATTGCCACACTGCCTATATGGAGAATGGGAGGGGGGAATGCCACACTGCCTATATGGGGAATGGGAGGGGGAATGCCACACTGCCTATATGGGGAATGGGAGGGAGGAATGCCACACTGCCTATATGGGGAATGGGAGGGGGGAATGCCACACTGCCTATATGGGGAATGGGAGGCGGGATGCCACACTGCCTATATGGGGAATGGGAGGGGGAATGCCACACTTCCTATATGGGGAATGGGAGGAGGGATGCCACACTGCCTATATGGGGAATGGGAGGGGGGAATGCCACACTGCCTATATGGGGAATGGGAGGGGGAATGCCACACTGCCTATATGGGGAATGGGAGGAGGGATGCCACACTGCCTATATGGGGAATGGGAGAGGGGGATGCCACACTGCCTATATGGGGAATGGGAGGGGGAAATGCCACACTGCCTATATGGGGAATGGGAGGGAGGAATGCCACACTGCCTATATGGGGAATGGGAGGGAGGAATGCCACACTGCCTATATGGGGAATGGGAGGCGGGATGCCACACTGCCTATATGGGGAATGGGAGGAGGGATGCCACACTGCCTATATGGGGAATGATATGGGGGAATGCCACACTGCCTATATGGGGAATGGGGGGGGGGGGGGGAATGCCACACTGCCTATATGGGGAATGGGAGGGGGGAATGCCACACTGTCTATATGGGGAATGGGAGGCGGGATGCCACACTGCCTATATGGGGAATGATATGGGGGAATGCCCCACTGCCTATATGGGGAATGGGAGGGGGGAATGTCACACTGCCTATATGGGGAATGGGAGGAGGGATGCCACACTGCCTATATGGGGAATGATATGGGGGAATGCCCCACTGCCTATATGGGGAATGGGAGGGGGGAATGTCACACTGCCTATATGGGGAATGGGATGGGGCAATGCCACACTGCCTATATGGGGAATGGGAGGGAGGAATGGCACACTGCCTATATGGGGAATGGGAGGGGGGAATGCCACACTGCCTATATGGAGAATGGGAGGGGGGAATGCCACACTGCCTATATGGGGAATGGGAGGGGGAATGCCACACTGCCTATATGGAGAATGGGAGGGGGGGAATGCCACACTGCCTATATGCAGAATGGGAGGGGGGAATGCCACACTGCCTATATGGGGAATGGGAGGGGGAATGCCACACTGCCTATATGGGGAATGGGAGGGGGAATGCCACACTGCCTATATGGAGAATGGGAGGGGGGAATGCCACACTGCCTATATGCAGAATGGGAGGGGGGAATGCCACACTGCCTATATGAGGAATGGGAGGGGGGAATGCCACACTGCCTATATGGGGAATGGGAGGGGGATGCCACACTGCTCATATGGGGAATGGGATGGGGGGAATGCCACATTGCCTATATGGGGAATGGGAGCGGGGATGAAACACTGTCTTTTTTGGGAATGGGAGGGGGGAATGCCACACTGCCTATGGGAATGGGATGGGGGGAATGCCACACTGCCTATGGGAATGGAATGGGGGGAATCCCACACTGCCTATTTGGCAAATGTGATGGGGAGGATGCCACACTGCCTATATGGGGAATGGGAGAGTGGAATGCCGCGCTGCCTATGCCATTGGGGTATCCTACATGGCCTATGGGAATAGGAGGGGGAATGCCACACTTCCTATATGGGGAATGGGAGGGGGGAATGCCACACTGCCTATATGGCAAATGTGATGGGGAGGATGCCACACTGCCTATATGGGGAATGGGAGAGTGGAATGCCGCGCTGCCTATGCCATTGGGGTATCCTACATGGCCTATGGGAATAGGAGGGGGAATGCCACACTTCCTATATGGGGAATGGGAGGGGCGGAATGCCACACTGCCTATGGAATGGGGGCATCCCACACGGCCTATGGGAATGGGATGGGGCATGCCACACTACCTGTGGGAATGGGAGAATGCCACACTGCTCATGAGAAATGGAATAGGGGGAATGCCACACTGTCTGTAATGGTGTGTTTTTGGTTTAAAATATTTTTTTTTCTTATTTTTCTCCTCCAGATCCTAGGTGCGTCTTATGGGCGAAAAATACGGTAATGTCACACCAAACTACAAAACTAGGCTGAACAAAATTATTGGCACCCTTTCAAAATTGTGGATAAATAAGATTGTTTCAAGCATGTGATGCTCCTTTAAACCCACCTGGGGCAAGTAACAGGTGTGGACAATATAAAAATCACACCTGAAAGCATATAAAAATGAGAGAAGTTCACATAGTCTTTGCATTATGTGTCTGTGTGGCCACACTAAGCATGGACAACAGAAGGAGGAGAAGAGAACTGTCTGAGGACTTGAGAACCAAAATTGTGGAAAAATATCAACAATCTCAAGGTTACATCTCCAGAGATCTAGATTTGCCTTTGTCCATGGTATGCAACATTATCTACAAGTGTGCAACCCATGGCACTGTAGCTAATCTCCCTGGGCGTGGACGGAAGAGAAAAATTTATAAAAAATGTGTCAACGCAGGATAGTCCGGATAGTGGATAAGATATTCAAGCTGTCCTGCAGGCTCAGGGAGCATCAGTGTCAGTACAAACTATCCATCAACATTGAAATGAAATGAAACGCTCTGGCAGGAGACCGAAGAGGACCCCACTGCTGACACAGAGACCCAGGAGGACTCCACTGCTGACACAGAGACCCAGGAGGACCCCACTGCTGACACAGAGACCCAGGAGGACCCTACTGCTGACACAGAGACCCAGGAGGACCCACTGCTGACACAGAGACCCAGGAGGACCCACTGCTGACACAGAGACCCAGGAGGACCCCACTGCTGACACCAGACCCAGGAGGACCCCACTGCTGACACAGAGACCCAGGAGGACCCTACTGCTGACACAGAGACCCAGGAGGACCCACTGCTGACACAGAGACCCAGGAGGACCCTACTGCTGACACAGAGACCCAGGAGGACCCTACTGCTGACACAGAGACCCAGGAGGACCCACTGCTGACACAGAGACCCAGGAGGACCCCACTGCTGACACAGAGACCCAGGAGGACCCTACTGCTGACACAGAGACCCAGGAGGACCCTACTGCTGACACAGAGACCCAGGAGGACCCACTGCTGACACAGAGACCCAGGAGGACCCCACTGCTGACACAGAGACCCAGGAGGACCCTACTGCTGACACAGAGACCCAAGAGGACCCTACTGCTAACACAGAGATCCAGGAGGATCCACTGCTGACACAGAGACCCAGGAGGACCCCACTGCTGACACAGAGACCCAGGAGGACCCTACTGCTGACACAGAGACCCAGGAGGACCCTACTGCTGACACAGAGACCCAGGAGGACCCACTGCTGACACAGAGACCCAGGAGGACCCTACTGCTGACACAGAGACCCAGGAGGACCCTACTGCTGACACAGAGACCCAGGAGGACCCACTGCTGACACAGAGACCCAGGAGGACTCCACTGCTGACACAGAGACCCAGGAGGACCCCACTGCTGACACAGAGACCCAGGAGGACCCTACTGCTGACACAGAGACCCAGGAGGACCCCACTGCTGACACCAGACCCAGGAGGACCCCACTGCTGACACAGAGACCCAGGAGGACCCCACTGCTGACACAGAGACCCAGGAGGACTCCACTGCTGACACAGAGACCCAGGAGGACTCCACTGCTGACACAGAGACCCAGGAGGACTCCACTGCTGACACAGAGACCCAGGAGAACCCTACTGCTGACACAGAGACCCAGGAGGACCCACTGCTGACACCAGACCCAGGAGGACCCACTGCTGACACAGAGACCTAGGAGGACCCTACTGCTGACACAGAGACCCAGGAGGAACCCACTGCTGACACAGAGACCCAGAAGGACCCCACTGCTGACACCAGACCCAGGAGGACCCCACTGCTGACACAGAGACCCAGGAGGACCCCACTGCTGACACCAGACCTAGGAGGACCCCACTGCTGACACCAGACCCAGGAGGACCCCACTGCTGACACAGAGACCCAGGAGGACCCCACTGCTGACACAGAGACCCAGAAGGACCCCACTGCTGACACCAGACCCAGGAGGACCCACTGCTGACACAGAGACATAAAAAAGCAAGACTACATTTTGCCAAAATGCACTTGAGTAAGGCAAACTCCTTCTGGGAAAAGTCTTGAGGACAGATGAGAACAAGACAGAGCTTTTTGGTAAAGCACATCATTCTACTGTTTTCCAAAAACAGAATGAGGCCTACAAAGAAAAGAACACAGTACCTACAGTGAAATATGGTAGAGGTTCAATGATGTTTTGGGGTTGTTTTGCTGCCTCTGGCACTGGGTGCCTTGAATGTGTGCAAGGCATCATGAAATCTGAGGATTACCAAAGGATTTTGGGTCGCACTGTACAGCAATTTTAAGAGCAAAAAGAGCAAACTACTTCCAGCAATGTCCAGTTTCTTTACTTCAGCTCACAGGCCTACAAGGATAACTGCATCCAGCACTGCCTAGTCTAGTCTAGTTTCTCCACCTCAGCTCCAGGGTATAAGCAGATAACTACCTCAAGTTTCTGATCTTAAGGGCCTACATAAATAGCTACACCCTGTGACAATCAATTTTTACACTTCTCAAGGGACTTCAGGGAAATTTTATTGTCCAGCTTGCCTACCTGACTAAATGGGCCTCCCTGGTGTTTAGAAGGCTAGGGGCATATCATACAGACCTATGTAACAGTTGAGAAATAAAAACTGCAACTGCTATGTGGGATATTATCATTAATGTGTATTTATAAAGTGCCACCATCTTCCATGGTGCTGTACAATGTGAAAGTACAAAGAGGGTAAAACATCTAACATATAATACATGACACAAATGCACAGTCATTAGTTCCCAACAGCAATGACATTTACTCTCGCCATTTTTTAAAGCCAACCAAAACCCACTGAACTCGCCAAATACATTTGGCCAAAGCACCTAACAATACTCCCTTCTCAGGGTGTAGAATTAGAAATGGATATTTACCCTTTTTGAATTGTCCTGGAACACTGATTCATTTGCTGTCCCTCGGTGTAAGATGACAGGTGATCAGTCTCTGGTGCTAGTCTGGCAATCAGCAACTCACCTGATTGCTGGATCCCGGGCCCACGCCAACCGAGACTCAAACATGGACAGGGGATTGATGGCGATTTTGGATCTCAACCACCCATCAGTCACAGGAGCACTGACACACCCTCTATTTTCATCCTCCCAGGACTTCACATGGGCCGCCCTGTTACTCTGGAATGTCCTCCCCTATACAATTTACCACTCACCTAGCCTTTAAAGAGGAACAACACACATTAATTTGACTTTCCTGTGTCTTGCGGCAGCATCCTGAATTGGGATGCCCTGCTATGTGTACCCCCCCCAGGTCGCCCCGTTTCATTTACCTTCCTATGGCTCCCACAGCGCAGACTGGGGCGATTGTGCTGATTGGCTGGGCGGCTCGCTGCCCCTCGTCTCTCTTTGGCGCCGAGGACGGATAATCATACGAGCGTCGCTACCAGGCACATCTCCCGCCCACCTGCCAGCCATGGCGTAACCGCACCAAAGGTCGGGCCCGCACATGGCTAGGGGTGAACGGGGATGCGGCTGGAACGCACAGATGTGGGGAGGGCTCCGGGAGAGGGTGAGTGTTCCTGGGACGTTCGGGGGGGTTTCACACCGCGGGACATCCCAATTCAGGATGCCCCAAGGACTGGAAGTTAAAGTTCCTTTTTAAGAGTGGCCTCAAAATCAACCTATTCAGATGAGCATATCATTTGGCTTAAATAACAGACCTAACCACTTCAGATAGCTTGCAATCATGCTAAGTATATATTACCTGTGACCTTCCTTTTGTCTCCACCCTTATTCTTTAGATTGTAAGCCCGTAAGTGCAGGGCTCTCGCTCTATGTATTTGTGCCTTTCTGTTGTATCTGACTCATCATAATGCCCATGTATTGTCAGTTACTTGTTTTACCCTGTTTGTATTTCCACATTGTACAGTGCCATGGAAGATGATGGCTCTTTATAAATAATCAATAATAATTCAGATCCAGCGATCAGGTGAGTTACCAATCACCGGCTAAGCCCAGCATACACAACCACCGTGGCTTGCCGGTCTTGATCTCACTGGGAGCACCAAGGCACCAAATGTGCCACCACATTTATGCATAATAATGGAGGAATGAAATGGAAAGGAGGAACAAACTTTGGAGACCTTCTACTGCAACCTGCAGGAAATGGAGGGCTTCAGGTGAGCTCCTTGCTGCCTTATATTGCCATTGCCTGGAACATCTCTTTAATTTCAACTATAAACTGTACAATTCCATACCCCCAACCTTCCTGATTTCCCCGGGACAATCCCGACTTTGGACAGTTGGTCCCGTGTCTCGCGGCGCATGCACTTGTCCTGTGCCGTTGCTCTCTGTCGCCCATTACTGGCTGGAAGGTTACCGTGGCCTCTCAGACACCTGCCGCCGCTGGCCCCGAGTGTGAGCGCTCAGCTGCACACTTGGGGCCGGTGGCGAGAGGCTGCGGCAGCCCGGTGTCTTGGAGGCAGGCTTTTTTTTTTCTCTCTCTCTTCTTTTTCTCTTTGCTCATTGGTGCTTCAGTGGGTGGGCGAGACTCCAGGAAGGAGCCTTGCTGGAGATCACACAGGAGAGGGAAATCGTCTGCAATGGGTAGTGTGTGTGTGTGTGTGTCTGTCTGTGTGTGGTTGCAGTGAGGGATGCTCCTCACTGACTGCAATGAGGCATGTCCCTCACTGGCTGCAATGAGGGATGTCCCTCACTGGCTGCAATGAGGGATGTCCCTCACTGGCTGCAATGAGGGATGATCCTCACTGGCTGCAATGAGGGATGATTCTCACTGGCTGCAATGAGGGATGTCCCTCACTGGCTGCAATGAGGGATGATTCTCACTGGCTGCAATGAGGGATGATCCTCACTGGCTGCAATGAGGGATGATTCTCACTGGCTGCAATGAGGGATGATCCTCACTGGCTGCAATGAGGGATGCTCCTAACTGGCTGCAATGAGAGATGACCCTCATTGGCTGCAATGAGGGATGCCCCTCACTGGTTGCAATGAGGGATTATCCTCATTGGCTGCAATGATGGATGCCCCTAACTGGCTGCAATGAGGCATGCCCCCCACTGGCTGCAATGAGGGATGCCCATAACTGGCTGCAATGAAGGATGCCCCTTACTGGCTGCAATGAGGGATGCCCATAACTGGCTGCAATGAAGGATGCCCCTTACTGGCTGCAATGAGGGATGCCCCTCGCTGGTTCAATGAGGGATGATCCTCACTGGCTGCAATGAGGGATGCCCCTAACTGGCTGCAATGAGGCATGCCCCTCACTGGCTGCAATGAGGGATGCCCCTCACTGGCTGCAATGAGGGATGATCCTCACTGGCTGCAATGAGGGATGCCCCTAATTGGCTGCAATGAGAGATAACCCTCATTGGCTGTAATAAGGGATGCCCCTCACTGGCTGTAATGAGGGATAACCCTCATTGGCTGTAATAAGGGATGCCCCTCACTGGCTGTAATGAGGGATGCCCCTCACTGGCTGCAATGAGGGATGCCTCTCACTGGCTGCAATGAGGGATGCCCCTCACTGGTTGTATTAGAGGGATGCCCCTCTCACTACAGCCCCTGGCTGTAATGTATTTCTAGAGGCCTTGCCTGTATTATTATTATTTATTTAATTTGGTGGTGTTTCCCTTTAAGGGCGTGGTTGGGGTGTGGCTTAGATGTTAAAAAATGTCTTCTCGTGTCCCTCTTTACGGCTTTCAAAAGTTGGGAGGTATGCAATTCCACTGAGAAACAAACTGAAATAAGAGACAGATAATAGAGTAAGTGAGAACTGGTGATTTATTGACAGAAGCAGTGAAAGTCAGACTTTTACATGGATTCCTATGCATGTATTTAGATGAACCAATAGATGGATAAACAAATATGTAGATCAATAACTGAAGATAGATAGATATGAGATAGATAGATAGATAGATAGATAGATAGATAGATAGATATGAGATAGATAGATAGATACCGGTAGATAGATGTGAGATAGATAGATAGATACCAGTAGATAGATAGACAGATAGATAGATAGATAGATAGATAGATAGATAGAATATAGATAGATAGATAGATACCGGTAGATAGATATGATATAGATATAAGATAGAAAGATAGATAGATAGATATGATATAGATATGATATAGATAGATAGATACCGGTAGATAGATAGATGGCTGGGGCGTGGTTTAGATGTTAAAAAATGTCTTCTCGTATCCCTCTTTACGGCTTTCAAAAGTTGGGAGGTATGTAATTCCACTGAGACAGATAATGGAGTGAGTGAGAGCTGGTGATTTATTGACAGAAGCGGTGAAAGTCAGACTTTTACATGGATTCCTATGCATGTATTTAGATAAACCAATAGATGGATAAACAAATATGTAGATCAATAAGTGAAGATAGATAGATAGATAGATAGGAGATAGATAGATAGATAGATACCGGTAGATAGATGTGAGATAGATAGATAGATACCAGTAGATAGATAGATAGATAGATATGAGATAGATAGATAGATAGATAGATAGATAGATAGATAGATAGATAGATACCGGTAGATAGATAGATAGATAGATACCGGTAGATAGATAGATAGATAGATAGATAGATATAGATATAATATAGATAGAAAGATACCGGTAGATAGATATGATATAAGATAGAAAGATAGATATATAGATATGATATAGATAGATAGATAGATAGATAGATAGATAGATAGATACCGGTAGATAGATATGATATAAGATAGAAAGATAGATAGATAGATATAGATATAAGATAGATAGATAGATATGATATAGATATGATATAGATATGATATAGATAGATAGATACCGGTAGATAGATAGATAGATAGATAGATAGATAGATAGATAGATATGATATAATATAGATATGATATAGATAGATAGATAGATAGATAGATAGGTAGATAGATAGATAGATAGATAGATAGATAGATAGATACCGGTAGATAGATATGATATAGATATGATATAGATAGATAGATACCGGTAGATAGATATGATATAGATATGATATAGATAGATACCGGTAGATAGATATGATATAGATATGATATAGATAGATAGATACCGGTAGATAGATATGATATAGATATGATATAGATATGATAGATAGATACCGGTAGATAGATATGATATAGATATGAGATAGATAGATAGATAGATAGATAGATACCGGTAGGTAGATAGATAGATAAACAGATAAAAAGTTCTCCCTGTGTACCTGGAAATACATATGGATATATATAAAGTACGGCAGACATGGCACATACTAAGGCGTGGGTGATGATGGAATGAGGAATTAGGGAATCCTCTTTGAACACTCCCGCCCCCCTTGTCTACACACCATGTGCTGCATATGGAAAGGTCTGGCGTGTAACAGGTTAATACATCCCAGGCAATGGGATATAAATTGGGGGTCTGGAGACTGTCTGCGCAGATTGGGTCGGACGCGGTACACAGGATGAGGTGTGGGTCCCTCTGGGTCACCTTTACCTTGGCACTGCTGGGACATGTGGCCCCTGCGGCAGTGGGCAGAGCTGGCACCAGTGGGGCGTGTCGGAGACGAGCGCAGTCACAGCCAGGTATTTATGACATCACCTCTCACTTTGTGTGACAGAATGTAGCGTGACATCATAGCTTCATATAGAGGTGATGACAGATCAGGTGCAGAGCTGTGGGTTGTGGTAATAATTACAGAACATGGGTTGTAGCTGAGGATGTGTAACAAAAAAGAAGTGCTTACAATTAGGGTACAGAGAGGTGGACTGTGCCTGCGGGTGAGGTACAGGTGAGCTAGGCTGCTGATTGGTCTGTGTTACAGGTAAACTAGGCTGCTGATTGGTCTGTGTTACAGGTAAACTAGGCTGCTGATTGGTCTGTGTTACAGGTGAACTAAGCTGTTGCTCAGGTAATTGTATAGGTAAACCAGGCTGTGACACAGGTTGTGATACAGGTGAATGAGGTTGCGGCTCAAGTTGTGGTACAAGTGGCCAAGATCGTGTTATAGATGAAGGAGGCTGAGGTTGTGTTACACGTAAACTAGGCTGTGGCTCAGGTTGTTGTGCATGTATATATATATAGCATGGGCTATATATCAGGTTGTGTTACCTGATATAAATAAGGCTGTAGGTCAGGTGGTGGTACAGGTGAACAACACTGTGAGTCAGATTTTCAAACTTGTGGGTTAGGTTACAGAACAAGTTTGTGTAAGTAAAACAGACTGTTGTGTAATGTGACCAAGGTGGTGGTTCAGGTTGTGTTACCGATAAATGAGGTTGTGTAATAGGTAAACTAGGCTTTGGCTAAGGTTATTAAACAGGTTGGGGTACAAGGGAACAAGGCTGCCTATCAGATTGTGTTACAAGGCTGGTGGTCAGGTTGTGGTACAGGTGCACAGGGTGGTGGCTCAGGGTGAGGTACAGATAAACTAGGATGTGGTACAGATGGATAGAGCTGTGGGTCAGGTTGTGGTACAGATGGATAGAGCTGTGGGTCAGGCTGTGGTACAGATGGATAGAGCTGTGGGTCAGGCTGTGGTACAGATGGATAGAGCTGTGGGTCAGGTTGTGGTACAGATGGATAGAGCTGTGGGTCAGGTTGTGGTACAGATGGATAGAGCTGTGGGTCAGGCTGTGGTACAGATGGATAGAGCTGTGGGTCAGGTTGTGGTACAGATGGATAGAGCTGTGGGTCAGGCTGTGGTACAGATTAATAAAGCTGTGGGTCAGGCTGTGGTACAGATGGATAGAGTTGTGGGTCAGGCTGTGGTACAGATGGATAGAGCTGTGGGTCAGGCTGTGGTACAGATGGATAGAGCTGTGGGTCAGGTTGTGGTACAGATGGATAAAGCTGTGGGTCAGGCTGTGGTACAGATGGATAGAGCTGTGGGTCAGGCTGTGGTACAGATGGATAGAGCTGTGGGTCAGACTGTGATACAGATGGATAGAGCTGTGGGTCAGGCTGTGGTACAGATGGATAGAGCTGTGGGTCAGGCTGTGGTACAGATGGATAGAGCTGTGGGTCAGGTTGTGGTACAGATGGATAAAGCTGTGGGTCAGGCTGTGGTACAGATGGATAGAGCTGTGGGTCAGGCTGTGGTACAGATGGATAGAGCTGTGGGTCAGGTTGTGGTACAGATGGATAAAGCTGTGGGTCAGGTTGTGGTACAGATGGATAGAGCTGTGGGTCAGGCTGTGGTACAGATGGATAGAGCTGTGGGTCCGACTGTGGTACAGATGGATAGAGCTGTGGGTCCGACTGTGGTACAGATGGATAAAGCTGTGGGTCAGGCTGTGGTACAGATGGATAGAGCTGTGGGTCAGGCTGTGGTACAGATGGATAGAGCTGTGGGTCAGGTTGTGGTACAGATGGATAGAGCTGTGGGTCAGGCTGTGGTACAGATGGATAGAGCTGTGGGTCAGGTTGTGGTACAGATGGATAAAGCTGTGGGTCAGGTTGTGGTACAGATGGATAGAGCTGTGGGTCAGGTTGTGGTACAGATGGATAGAGCTGTGGGTCAGGATGTGGTACAGATGGATAGAGCTGTGGGTCAGGATGTGGTACAGATGGATAAAGCTGTGGGTCAGGTTGTGGTACAGATGGATAAAGCTGTGGGTCAGGTTGTGGTACAGATGGATAGAGCTGTGGGTCAGGCTGTGGTACAGATGGATAGAGCTGTGGGTCAGGTTGTGGTACAGATGGATAGAGCTGTGGGTCAGGATGTGGTACAGATGGATAAAGCTGTGGGTCAGGCTGTGGTACAGATGGATAGAGCTGTGGGTCAGGTTGTGGTACAGATGGATAGAGCTGTGGGTCAGGATGTGGTACAGATGGATAAAGCTGTGGGTCAGGCTGTGGTACAGATGGATAGAGCTGTGGGTCAGGATGTGGTACAGATGGATAAAGCTGTGGGTCAGGCTGTGGTACAGATGGATAAAGCTGTGGGTCAGGCTGTGGTACAGATGGATAGAGCTGTGGGTCAGGTTGTGGTACAGATGGATAGAGCTGTGGGTCAGGTTGTGGTACAGATGGATAGAGCTGTGGGTCAGGATGTGGTACAGATGGATAAAGCTGTGGGTCAGGCTGTGGTACAGATGGATAGAGCTGTGGGTCAGGATGTGGTACAGATGGATAAAGCTGTGGGTCAGGCTGTGGTACAGATGGATAGAGCTGTGGGTCAGGCTGTGGTACAGATGGATAGAGCTGTGGGTCAGGTTGTGGTACAGATGGATAGAGCTGTGGGTCAGGTTGTGGTACAGATGGATAGAGCTGTGGGTCGGGTTGTGGTACAGATGGATAGAGCTGTGGGTCAGGATGTGGTACAGATGGATAAAGCTGTGGGTCAGGTTGTGGTACAGATGGATAGAGCTGTGGGTCAGGTTGTAGTACAGATTGATAGAGCTGTGGGTCAGGCTGTGGTACAGATGGATAGAGCTGTGGGTCGGGTTGTGGTACAGATGGATAGAGCTGTGGGTCAGGCTGTGGTACAGATGGATAGAGCTGTGGGTCAGGATGTGGTACAGATGGATAGAGCTGTGGGTCAGGCTGTGGTACAGATGGATAGAGCTGTGGGTCAGGCTGTGGTATAGATGGATAGAGCTGTGGGTCAGGCTGTGGTACAGATGGATAGAGCTGTGGGCCAGGCTGTGGAACAGATAGATAAAGCTGTAGGTCAGGCTGTGGTACAGATGGATAGAGCTGTGGGTCAGGTTGTGGTACAGATAGATAGAGCTGTGGGTCAGGTTGTGGTACAGATAGATAGAGCTGTGGGTCAGGCTGTGGTACAGATGGATAGAGCTGTGGGTCGGGTTGTGGTACAGATGGATAGAGCTGTGGGTCAGGTTGTGGTACAGATGGATAGAGCTGTGGGTCAGGCTGTGGTACAGATGGATAGAGCTGTGGGTCAGGTTGTGGTACAGATGGATATAGATGTGGGTCAGGTTGTGGTACAGATGGATAGAGCTGTGGGTCAGGCTGTGGTACAGGTGCATAGAGCTGTAGGTCAGGCTGTGGTACAGATGGATAGAGCTGTGGGTCAGGCTGTGGTACAGGTGCATAGAGCTGTAGTATAGATGGATAAAGCTGTGGGTCAGGTTGTGGTACAGATTAGGGGAGGTGTAGCTGGGTCATGGGTTTCCTCTAGTTACTATATGTGGTATATTAGTATGGCCACCTATCTCTTTGTAATCTTTATATATCTGCTATTTATTTGCAGAGCTGGAGCTTCTATTTGTTAGTATACTCTGGCAGATGATTGGCAGGTCATCTTCCTGTCTATAGGCAGCCTAATGCATTTGTGTCCTGTCCCCCATTTAGGCACAGACAGTCTCTCCCCGCCACATCCGCGCATCAAGCGAAGGCTGGCACAGGCCTGGGGGCGACCACGTCTGGATGATCTAGAATGTCGCCTGAAGACGTTGCTGCTTCAGGTTGGTGAGCTGGGCCTCGGCTATGATTCAGAAGAGACAGTCCTCTTTAAGTACTGCGGGGGAGGGTGTCCCCGTTCCCGTACCAACCATGACCTGACGCTGTCCCGCCTCCTGCAGAAGAGCGAGCTGCCCTCCCTCCTAGAGGAGAAGATTTGGGAGGGGCCCTGCTGCCGGCCCACGCACTATGAGGACGTGGCCTTTTTGGATGACAGCCATCAGTGGCACACGCTAGAGAAGCTCTCGGCAGCCGCTTGTGGCTGTGTGGGGTGAACTTGCAGGATTGCCGCAAAGAAACAAAGCAAGAAGGATTTTATTTATAATAAAGAACAACATTGGAGGAACCACCTACTCCGAATCAGACCAAAGCAATCAAAAGAGATTCAGCAGTGTCTTGGTTAACAGACTTGCAGCCTGGCCATAATTTAAGGGAAGCTGCTGATTAGTAGCGGCTGTGCCTTTTTCATTTTCTCAGATTGAAGCTGACAGAAATGAATCAAAGCTTAAGATTATGCACACAGATATCCCAAGCAGCCAATAGTGATGGGTGAACCCGTGGAAGCTTGGGTTCAGAAAGTTCATCCGAACTTTGGACAAAAGTTCAGTTTGGTTACCGAACCACATAGTTGTAAATTGGGGGTAGTAATGGGTAGAGGACTGCAAATTGGGGGTAACACTAGGGTGACGGCCCTGCACAAAATGGGATAGAGACAGTACTAATATTATATATACTTCCTTAAAGAATAATAGGAACCCTCTATAGCAGGCTGTGTAGCACAATCTCCCATCATCCCATAGCAGACTGTGTGAAAGAACCCCCATCACAGACTATGTGACAGAACCCCCATTACCCCCATAGCAGGCTGTGACAGAGCCCCCCATAGCAGACTGTGTGACAGAACCCCCATAGCAGGCTGTGACAGAGCCCCCCATAGCAGACTGTGTGACAAGAACCCCCATAGCAGGCTGTGACAGAGCCTCCCATAGCAGACTGTGTGACAGAACCCCCATAGCAGGCTGTGACAGAGCCCCCCATAGCAGACTGTGTGAAAGAACCCCCATCACAGACTGTGTGACAGAATCCCTCCATAGCAGACTGTGTGACAGAACCCCCATCACAGACTGTGTAACAGAATCCCTCCATAGCAGACTGTGTGACAGAACCCCCATCACAGACTGTGTAACAGAATCCCTCCATAGCAGACTGTGTGACAGAACCCCCATCACAGACTGTGTAACAGAATCCCTCCATAGCAGACTGTGTGACAGAACCCCCATCACAGACTGTGTGACAGAACCCCTCCATAGCAGACTGTGACAGAATGCCCCCATTATCCCATAGCAGACTGTGTGGCAGAACCCCCCATCACCCCATAGCAGGCTGTGTGACAGAATCCCTCCAAAGCAGACTGTGTGACAGAACCCCCATAGCAGACTGTGTGACAGAACCCCCATAGCAGGCTGTGTGACAGAATCCCTCCATAGCAGACTGTGTGACAGAACCCCCATAGCAGGCTGTGTGACAGAATCCCTCCATAGCAGACTGTGTGACAGAACCCCCATCACAGACTGTGTGACAGAATACCTCCATAGCAGACTGTGTGACAGAATCCCTCCATAGCAGACTGTGTGACAGAACCCCAATAGCAGGCTGTGTGACAGAATCCCTCCATAGCAGACTGTGACAGAATGCCCCCATTATCCCATAGCAGACTGTGTGACAGAATCCCTCCATAGCAGACTGTGTGACAGAATGCCCCCATCACAGACTGTGTGACAGAATCCCTCCATAGCAGACTGTGTGACAGAATGCCCCCATCACAGACTGTGTGACAGAATCCCTCCATAGCAGACTGTGTGACAGAATCCCTCCATAGCAGACTGTGTGACAGAACCCCCATAGCAGGCTGTGTGACAGAATCCCTCCATAGCAGACTGTGACAGAATGCCCCCATTATCCCATAGCAGACTGTGTGACAGAATCCCTCCATAGCAGACTGTGTGACAGAACCCCCATCACAGACTGTGTGACAGAATACCTCCATAGCAGACTGTGTGACAGAATCCCTCCATAGCAGACTGTGTGACAGAACCCCAATAGCAGGCTGTGTGACAGAATCCCTCCATAGCAGACTGTGACAGAATGCCCCCATTATCCCATAGCAGACTGTGTGACAGAATCCCTCCATAGCAGACTGTGTGACAGAATGCCCCCATCACAGACTGTGTGACAGAATCCCTCCATAGCAGACTGTGTGACAGAATCCCTCCATAGCAGACTGTGTGACAGAATCCCTCCATAGCAGACTGTGTGACAGAATCCCTCCATAGCAGACTGTGTGACAGAATCCCTCCATAGCAGACTGTGACAGAGTGCCCCCATTATCCCATAGCAGACTGTGTGGCAGAATCTCCCCTTTGTGGTTCAGGTTCGGCCAACCTGACAGCAACACCCCTATCTGGACTGAGAATAAGATAACATGGCCTTCAATTTGCGGCCACCACTAAGGACATCATGGACTGTCAAATGTCAACGTAAACCACAGTTTCCCTGTCTCAGCTACTCGGTTAAATTAAATGCACTAGAAGTAAAGTCTGTTCCTGAAGTACCTCAAATATTTTCAGTCAGGTCTTCACACGACACACTATGGCAACTCATACCTCATCCAATAGGAGATACTTCTGGTCTAGAGACCCAGAGATTGCAGGAGGTGCATGTTTAGAGGCCTGCCAGAGACAGAATTGGCTTTGATAACAGCTCCAAAATGGAGTATAGTCTAAAAGGAGACCTACACCCAGGTCAGCCCTGCAGGACCTCACACTGTCAGCTTATCTGTTCAAGTGCTGCATTTTCTCCTTATTGGAGACCTGGATGTCCCGGCCTTTATTCGTCCAGTGCTGGTAAGATGGTGGGAGAGACGTTTACAGATGCAGGCCCAGGCTACCTCTATACAAAAGGGTATGAGTCCACTTTAAGTGTGCAGTTAAGATATAAGGTAATCATTACCTATATCCCATTCTATCACATACTCCATACTAATGGAGAATTAGGTTACAGGACATTCCCCTCTTCAGGTTACTTTTGCTAAATCTGTTCCTTACATAACAAGAGACTTTGTAATTTATTTAATAAAACAAAAAATGCAAATTTGGATGCGACATCATTTAATACCTCCAAAGCAAATGCTTTACTATCACGGTTATTTACCCCCTGGCAGAACTGGATGTCTCCCGCATGTTTAGAGTGAAAGGATTTAGATGTACAGGACATTCAGGTTTTGGTGTAGTTGCTAATTAGTGGCAGCTTTTTCTCCTTGATCATTTTTGTAAGAGGAGCAAGCCACTTAAAGTGGACCAACACCCAGGATTTTGACTATCCTGGGTCTTGGTCCACCTCGGTGGGGCACCCCCGATCAGGGTGCCCCGCTGTGTGAAACCCCCCCGAACTCACCTCTCCCCGAGCCGACGGACAAGCCGCGGACAAGCGGCTCCTCCGCCGCCGCCTCCCGCGCGTCCCTCTTGACGCGCGCGTGCATGCGCCGGCCATTCACAGACGGCCGGCGCGGGCACGTCTAGAGGGGCGCGAGGGAGGCGGCGGCGGCCGGCCGCCGCCGAACCTGAGGTAAGGAGTTTGGGGTGTTTCACCCCGCGGGACGTCCCGATCTCGGATGTCCCACGGGGAGGGAGGTGATCGGCCCGTGAATCTTATAGATTCCCGGGCCGATCACCGGTGGGTGTTGGTCCACTTTAAAAGGAAAAGTCCACCTTTAATGGTACTTTTGAAAACGTTTATTTTTTAGTGTGCCAAAATGATGTCCTTAAGCTGCTAAACTGATCGAGTATGGTTTTTAAAAGTTTCTTATGTAAGAAAATGTGTGGAAGCAGTGTTCACTACCCTCAGTCTGTTGCTATTGGCAACTGTACATCAAGATCTTCAAGAAGAGAGATGCAAGTCCTGTACGCACAGAACCCTGCTTCTGGGCATGTCTAAGGTTGAGTGAGCTCCCTCACCTCAGCAGCAGCCAAAGCAGCGGCGCTCTTTGTGTACATGACTCACTTCTCTCTTCTAGTAGATACCAGGGCTGTGGAGTCTGAGGAAATTTTGGGTACCTGGAGTCGGAGTCGGTAAACACTGCTCCAACTCCTACTAAATTTTGTCCCAAAATGTCCCAATTCACAAAAAGTTATAATTAATGACTTCTCTATTGTAAGAATAAAGACCAATGCATGCAGTGCCTCACGTAACCGCAAAACAAACACGTTAAGTGACCGTGAAGAAGCGTGCTTTTCATGTGCTTCACTATATGGCACCCAACGCACAATTAGAAGCGGCAATACTTATACTTTGCATAGTGTTGTGTTCTGCTGTTACAGGGAACCCATGGGTAACCTAGCCTCTCACTGATAAGGGATTAAGTAAATATGTTTTTTGCAGGACTAGAGACACTTGTATAAGTGAAGGGAATGGAGGATCAATAGTTCAAGACTGAAGCTGCACCATTGGAAAAACTGCTGTCATTCAGCAAAAGGCTATAAAAACTTGTAAACTTCGATTGTTAGTTTAAACTTTAAACATGACTATGGGATTCTACTAGGGAAATCATGTTTTATAATAAAGGCCCCTTTCTGGATCCTCCCACTGCCCTATCTTCAGCAGAAGATCAGCACGCAGAAAGGAGAAGGCAGCTTCTGCCCAACTACCTCTCTCTGCTAGAAGTAATGACATGTATGTTCTTTCCTTCAAGGAATGTATAAAATACATTCACATATTAATACAGAGGAGTCGGAGTCGGAAGTACAAAAAACTGAGGAGTCGGAACATTTATCTACCGACTCCACAGCCCTGGTAGATACTGGTGTACAGTTGCCAATAGCAACAAACTGCTGGTAGTGAAAACTTCTAACTTAAAACACACATTTGCTAACATAAGAAAAAAAAAAAATAGACGATAAGCTCAGCACCTTGAGGACAGTCCCAGTAGTGGTGCTACCCTTTCACAGGTTTCCCTTGTTGCAGAGGGTGGTGCTCCTGTGGAAGGATCCACTTTCTACTCCTGGCATCTAGGGATGCAATCTTACATTGGGATGAGGAGGCAATGTGCTGGGGTGGTGGCAGAAGACTAGCAGGAGACAGGGCCCTTTCCTTTACAAGTGACGCTGGCATTACGACATATCCTTATTTTTTCTGAATTTGCTTTGTTTGGGTAGAGCATGTCACTGGGCCTTAGGAAGCAAGTAAAGTAGCCAGCTCACCACATCCACATAAAGGCACGGAAGAGGGAATCCACTCAGCAGTCCTAAATTACAGCAAAATGTCAGTGTTTATTCAGCCTCCATCTTTTAATTTATCTTGTTAAAAAATAGTCAACCATATAAAAATGCCAAGATAAGTGAAAATAAAGCAGGGACCCAGAAGCCACCGAGTCCTGCCCCCAGAACCCCGTTACGCGTTTCAGGCCACAGGGGCCCTTAATCATACTGGGACTTAGGTTAAGCATGAGATGAGCCGCGGAGGATGGAGTTTCCCCTATGGTTTTCCTTGAAAGGGGGTGGAATCACTGAAAGGGCTACATTTTGTAGGATGTCATCCCTAGGAGATCTTCCTGTGTCCACATTTCTTGAGGGACAAATCTGCAAAGAAGGACTTGGGAGGTCAGAGCTTCTGAACTGAGACACCTCCATTGGTGGTGGGACTAGTGGTTATGTCCATAAAGGACCTATCCTTTGCACAGTTTCAAATTAGGTCGTTTCAACTGGCGTGCTGAACCAAATGGCACAGCTTGGGACTTTCTGGGAGCCGAGCGATGTTCCTGTGGAGGCTGCGGCCTCTTCTAATTCACCAGGGACAAACCAGCTTCTCTGCCCAGGAAAATTCTGAAGATTAGACCAGTGGTCAGACCTGGAGTAGCTCCTGTAGATACACTTTCTGGAGTTGACAATGAAGAAAAGTTTATTTATAAAGCGATAACTTGTATATCTGGGTTTCCGGGTCCAGTGGAATTCTCAGGGTGTACAAACTGTACAGTAAATAAATAAAGCCTTTGGCTGTTGTCACTTTTTTATTTTCAATCAAAATATATAATCACGATGGATTTGGTACTGATCAGTAGAAATAGACTTCTTGATGGTAAAGGGAAGCTGTACACAAGTTCTGGCAGAATGGGGGGGGGGGGGCCGGTTAGGTTGGAAGGTAGGCATCATAGCTTTTGTACACGTAGTTTATAGGTGTTCGACAACCTGTGACTCCGAGCCTCTGGACCCAATAACATGCACAGTAGTTATCACATGCTGAAAGCCTGCAACCTATAGTGGCCTTCAAGACTTACCACCCAGGGATCTCACATTTAAAGGGTTCTAACGGTATTTTACTCACTTTTACTACATCACTTTATTTTTTGCTGTCCATGCGAGATTGCAGGGGATCAGTCATTGCGTAGTTGTGGCAATGACATCCACACAGCAGTGGCAATGAATGGAGCGCCATTATCTGGGATTAGAGCGATGCAGGAGCAGTAAGAATTGGTAAAAGGTGCTCAATGGGGGGAGCAATTCAGGGGATGCTAGTTGAAAATGTGGGTTTTGGTCTGCTTTAAGTCACTGTGTCCTTGATTGCTGCTCACCACCCTAAACAAGTGACTTCTCTATTGGCTAGAAACGGAGCCACTGTAAGGCATGTAATCATGCAAGTGTTGGAGGGAAGGAGAGAATCCTGACTGTCAAGTTTATCTTTATTGCAGGTTCTCTTATAAAGTGGAACAAAACCCAGGATAGTCAATAGTTTTGACTTCTTTCCCCAGGGACACCCCACTGTGTGAACCCCCCCCCCCCCCAGATTGCGGCCTCCCTCTGACAGGGAGCGTGCCCGGAAGCGAAGGATGTGGCAAGCTGCTGCTCTTAGGCGCATCGTGGGGCTGAGAAGAGGTAAGAGTTGGCTGCGGCGATCTAGGGGGGTTTCACACAGTGGGGCACCCCCAATCAGGATGCCCACGGAGAAAGGACCAAAACCCAAGACAGTCAAAATCCTGGGTTTTGATCCACTATAAATGTCTGGGTAGCCTAAGCGGCAATTTGCTGATGCATGCCGAGATTCCCACCTCACCTTCCCAAGCTCGCCACCCCACATGAAGAGCTCTCTAAACTCTTGTGAATACTCCATAGTGGGTTGTTAGTTCCTAACTTGTTAAAGAAAGGGTCTATGTCAATTCTGCACCTCTCCACCTGAGCCCTCCGGTACCTCAGATTTAAAAATCAATAAATCCCCATCCTCTCAGATCATTACTTCTCCCACCCAGCTGGGAAATACTACTAAGTATGTGAAGAAAAAGTCACTGTGAGTCCGACCCACATCATTAACCGTCCATTCCTGAACAATAATAAAATGCCCCTATTAGGGCAGCTCTCAAAAATCCCCTCGGCTAGAAGCGTGCTCACCCCACACACACATTTGGGGCTCTCCCAGCAGACCTGGGACATGTTACCGCCCAGACTTGTAGGCCTCCGTTTGGGGCGTCAGCTGGCCGGGAGGTTTCTGCAGATGACAGAGACGCGACGCCCTCGTTTCACATGTTCTCCATTGAAATAAGATTCCTCATCGCGCAGAATTTCATGGGTGAAGTCGTAGCGAGCGGCACCACTGGAAAAACACAAGACATCACCTATGAACATACACTGCACGAGAACTCGGGAAGCCTCCATGCTGAGAGGGTTAGAGGAACTCCCTCTTTAAACCGGACCTTCAGCATCATTTAATGAAAAGCCCCAAAAAACTATTCCTCAGCATTTAAAATTAATATATTAAAGGTTTTTAGTTGTTTATTTATTATTCTTTCCCCCACCGGGCTGCAACTCTGTTCAGGACTCCAGGATACGGGCGCCGCCATCTTGCCTCAGAAGTGTTACATAATGAGAAGAAGAGGAGGAGGGTGGGCAAGTACAGGGGGCGGGGTTATAGCTGTGCTTTGTACAGACAGAGCGGAGCTGGGTTCAGGAAAAGGACAGCAATCCCAGAATGCAGAGCGACACAGTCAGAAGATACTTCCTGTTTGCAGACAGCCTGAGACACCACGGGCCGCCATCTTGGATGTTTAAAAGCTCAGAAAGGGCAGTAGATGCAGGTAGGATGATTTTTAATGTGGGCAATCTGTATGTACAGAGTGGAGGAAACATACAAGATAGATGCTGAGTGAAGGTCCGGTTTAATATACAGCAGTGGGGCAGCCGAGACGGATAGAATGGAGCTGTCCGGATATTTACAACAGCGCGGCTGGTGGCTGAGCACATTACTGTGCAGCCACTGGCCATGTGAGCCTTATAGGCTGCTCTACGGCTGCCATAGAAGGATCTCGGAAGAGGCGAGTATCGGGGCGGCCCCATACACAGCGGGGCAGCACGTCCTGGGCTGCTCCTCAGCTGCATATTAAAGCATAACAAAACCCACACATAACCTCCTTGGCTGTTGGCTTTCCCTGGGACATACCGAATCGGGACCAGGCTGTTGGCTTTCCCTGGTCCAACGGCATGCGCGGGCTCTCGTCCAATGAGAGCTGTCTACCGTGACTCAGCAAACGTCTCTTACGTTCATTCAGCAAACGTCTCTCACTGTTTTCAATAGGGAGTGCGCGCCCCACCCCCCCAGCCATTCAGATAGCCAGACAGCAGTGTGTGCTGCCCATTGCAGTCAATGAGAGCCGTTTGCCGAAGGATATAAACACAGGAATTGGCTGCGCGACCGCACATTTACCGTAGCAACAAGGAAGAGGTGACTGAATAGCAGTATTTTTTTTACTCTAGGGCAGCGGTACTCAATTGGCGGACCGGGGTGCCAGATTTCTGGACCCCTGCCCTGACAGGATTGGCGATGTAGTTTGTCTCCCTGACAGTGTCTCATGACTCCCTGACACTTAGCATTGCAATATGAAGTACTGCATGTGCAGGAAGTGGCATTGCAAGGTATAATCCACCCCCAACCCGCCCCCAGTGCGCTGATTTCTACCTATCCACCCCCCCCCCCCCCCCCCCCGACAGCACCCCGTCCGGACCTTCGCCTCTCACCAGATGCCTGTAAATGGACCTTTACAAGAAGTGGTTGAGTACCCCTGCTCTAGGGCCGTCACTACATGCAATAGGTCCACTTTAAAGAAGAACATTGTCACTCTAGACCAGCCCCGGAATCTGAAAGACTGGGCAATTTCAAGTTGGGATGCTCCGCAGTGTGAAACTCACATAGGCAAGGTCTAGGTCCCTTTCTGGATGGTCCCTGGGGCATGCCAAATCAGCTGTGTGAATCCCCCTGGGAATGGTGGTTTACTCACTGGCTCTCCTCCAACCAGCATTCGGCACAGAACCTAGTTTGGTCACTGAGCCAGGAGCTGCTATTTAGACAGGCCTGGGGCACAGCTGCCAGAGGAATGCCGCCGGAACCCACACATGTAACTGGATCTGTAAGTATTACTAGCGAACTGGGGCATCCCAAATCATAACCGGCCCCCTAAGAGGTTTGGTCCATTTTAAGCATACCCCGCCCCTCCATATCGACCTACCTAATGATGTAGAGGCTGCGCCTGGGCAGCAGCAGGTCGGCCCGCTCGTCGGCGTTATGAACGCTCACCAGTCTCATGATGCTGCTGGACAGCAGGCAGATGCCGGCGATGGTGCTGCCACAGAACTGTGGGGGAAGAGGAGACGTGTCAATTTGCCTTCCCATGATCCTCTTCATTTCAAGTAAAGCCTTGTAGGATAAAGGATCCTCATCTCTATCACAATCACAAGATCGTGGGACGGATAGCTCTGACGGGACTACATTTCCCAGCATGCCTGACACGGATTAGCAAGTGGATAGGGCTGTGTGTATGGAGCTGCTGTATTGTTTTGACAGAGCGGTGTGGCCCAGCAAGGCAAGGCCAGCACCAATGCCAGGAGGGAGTGCATGGCTGTGACAAAGGCAATAATACTCACTTCTTCTCCCCTACAGCATTTTCATTACTGGGTCCCTGAGAGTCCCTGCTCAATGAGGAGCATCTTGACAGTTCCCCCTCCTCCCCCATGCAGTGGCCGTGGCAGCCTCTAAATGGTAGAATCCCCATCTCAGGACCAGGTAAGTTATAGCCATCTGGACTAGGACAGAGAGTCAGAGAGAGAAAGGTGAGTATTTTTTTTTTTTATTGGGACTGTCCCATTAAATATCTTTTTGAAAAATATCCCCCCTCCTTGAGGCGCAGGTGGTCTCTCCCTTGCGACATTTTTTAAAGGGGACTTAGTGGGTTCCCTCCCTCTCTTGTTAGGCGTTTTCCTCCTTCGCTTGACATAACTTCTCTAATCCTTTTAGTGTAGTGTTCCCCTCTTTTCCCCCCCTCCCTCCCCCCCCCCTTTTTTTTTTTATTATTTTATTTTACTTTATTTACTTTATGTTGCACCCAGGGGTGATCGGCCCGGGAATCTATAAGATTCCCGGGCCGATCACCTCACACACCGCGGGACATCCGAGATCGGGATGTCCCGCGGGGTGTAAACCCCCCAAAACCCCCGAAAAACCTTACCTCTCCAACCGCTGCTTCCGCCGCCTCTCTCGCGCTCCTCTAGACGTGCGTGCGCCCGCCCGCGCTGGCCGTCTCTGAATGGCCGGCGTGGGCGCGCACACGTCAAGAGTGACGCGCGGGAGGCGGCGGTGGGCGCGATCCCTTGTCCGTCGACGGACGTCACTTGTCCGTCGGCGGGCATTGGACAGCGCACTCACGTGGGAGCGTGGAGAGGTGAGTTTTCGGGGTGTTTGGGGGGGTTTCAGGCAGCGGGGCACCCCAAATCGGGGTGCCCCGGGGAAGTGGACCAATACCCAGGATAGTCAAAATCCTGGGTGTTGGTCCACTTTAAAGTGGACCAACACCCACAAAAATAACATTGCTTTAAACGAACAAACATAAAAAAACACTTACGTTTTGATGATCCAGGCCGCCCTCTGTCCCTCGCAGCGTCTGCTTTCTGGATTCACCTTTGCCGGAAGTCCCGCCCCCCAGCGCTTGTACGTGTCCTTTGACTGGCATCTGCACTGCTAAGACGTGCATACCAGTCTCCAGGCATCGCGTGAATTCAGTTGCTGTTTCTTCAGGAGTGATGTCATCGTGGTGGGCGTGGCCTCTGTCTTGCAGTCGTCTTCTCGGGAGCGTGCACGTCCGCCTTTCAGTCTTTCCTCTGCTATGCAGAGTGAGCTCGCGCGCTCACGCAGAGACAAGAAAAAAAAAAAAAAGTAGCGCCGCTAGGTAAAGTGAAGCGCTGCTTGCTCCGGGAGCGAGCGACGCTTCACTTTACCTACTGCGGCGCTACTGTGCATGCGCGAGGTTTAGACTAGGAAGAGGTCAAAGGATCTCTTCCTCTTAGATGTAAATCAAAGATGGCGGCGCGAAATATAAATTAATGCGACGCCGCGCAGGATCATCTAAGGTACTTTTTTGGGGGATTATTAAGGATAACGGGTCCTGGGGAATGGTATGGGATATTAAATGAAGGGAAAAAAAACAAAAAAAAACGTAAGGGTGTTGGTCCACTTTAAGTAGTCTATATGTGTTTATTATATGCATTAGCAGATTGTGATGCTGGTTAACAGACTTGAAAATGCTATATTGCTTTTTGGAGAGATAATTTCATGATTGAATGGAAATATTGCTGTATATTTTCTTATCTTCAAATAAAAATTATTGAACGAGAAAAAGTTCCCCCTGCAGGCCTCGCCCCACAGGCAGCACCCGTGGATGTTTTCTGTCTTCTCTCCTCTACCAGCAAAATTTCCGGCAATCTCCCCAAACTCTCTGATTGCCATGGGTTTATACAGCAGAACCTGTGATTGCAGGAATGCACAATGACCCAACTCCTGGGATCTGAGCATGCTGTTTTTGGAATCTTAAGTCACAGGGTCCTCTGCCATTATGTATGATATGCTGCAACTGTCAGCGGGTAGACTGGCCAGTATGGGTGGGTTTGGGCCCACTTTAACAACCTCTTGGAGATGGATTTTCTGTTAGATGAGGCATCACACCAGCATCATATAATATTACAGTACGGTTGTATGGCTCTATTACATTACATGCGCTCTGCTGCCATCTAGTGGCCATTTCTTTGTAATGCATCTTATACCCTTTTTTGAGAGTTGAAGCAGAACAAGACCTGTGAATTAGTCTTTCCCAGGTTTGTTTTGTGTCCCTGGGGCATGCCGAGGCCGGTTGCCCCACTGTATGAAACCCCAGGAAGCCTGAAAACACTCACCTTGCCACAATGGCGCATCTGCAGGCTCTCATTCAATGAGAGTCACCTGCTGTGATGCCAATCAGCAGACAGCTCTTATTCCAATGAATGGGGAGCCTATCTGAATGGCCGGGGAGGGAGCAGGCACACAATTCCGGGGGTTCAGAGGATGCACTCCCCATTGCTGTCACATCGCTCACTGGACGAGAGGCCGTGCATGCGACGTTGGAGCGCGACAAGGTGAGTTTTTTGGCACCCCGGGGGTTTCACACAGCGGGCCATGCTGGTTAGGGATGCCCAGGAGAAAATCCAGCTACCGACTCTGGAATCTTTTAGATTCCAGGCAGGCCGCTGGTGGGTTTTGTTCTGCTTTAAAGTGGACCAACACCCAGGATTTTGACTATCCTGGGTTTTGGTCCACTTCGGTGGGGCACCCCGATCAGGGGGTGCCCCGCTGTCTGAAACCCCCCAGAAAGCCCCAAAAAAACTCACCTCTCCCCACTCCCACGTGACCGCGCCAGCCAATCACAGCACTCAGAGCCGCTGTGGTATGCGCGTCCAAGGCCGCCTGGACGCACATACCAGCTCAGCTGGCTCTGAGCGCTGGAGGCCGCGTCTTGCGCTTCCCTCTAACAGGGAGCGTGCCTGCACCGGCCATTCACAAACGGCCGGCGCGGGTGCGCGCCCTGCTAGAGGGAATGCGCCGATGGAACGGGGCTGAGGTAAGGTTTGTGGGCCTCCTGGGGGGTTCCTCCCCGCGGGACATCCCGATTTCGGATGTCCCGCGGGGAGGGATCTGATCGGTCCGGGAATCTTATAGATTTCCGGGCCGATCCCCCCTGGGTGTTGGTCCACTTTAACCACTGTAGTGCTAAAAGAAAGTTAAATCTTGGTCACTAAGCTCCACTTTCCTTTTGTGCCCACTCCTATCGGAGCTCCATCTGCTGAGGACATGAACCAGCTGCACAATGATGAGACAGCCACACCTCCTCCAGCAAGAGGCACGTTTCATTGCAGTGCAATGCTATTTCCTGACCTCCATCATATAGAGCTCCATACATGATTTTGGCTTCTTAAAGTGGACCAACACCCAGGATTTTGGACTATCCTGGGTCTTGGTCCACTTCGGTGGGGCACCCCCGATCGGGGTGCCCCGCTGTGTGAAACCCCCCCGATCACCCGGAAAACTCACCGCTCCCAGCGCGGACGGACAAGCGATCTGACAGGAACGGACAAGCGGCTCCTCCACCGCCGCCTCCCGCGCCGGCCATTCACAGACGACCGGCACGGGCACGTCTAGAGGGGCGCGAGGGAGACAAGGTAAGGGGATTTGGGGTGTTTGGGGGCGGGGTTTCACCCCGCGGGACATCCCGATCCCTGATGTCCCGCGGGGAGGGAGGTGATCGGCCCGGGAATCTTATAGATTCCCGGGCCGATCACGGGAGGGTGATGGTCCACTTTAAGGAACTTTCACTCAAACAAGATGGATATGCACCGCCAAAAATCTATATGATTATAGCATAGGTGCTGGCCATGGGGGATGAAAAGCCAGGCAAAATTATATACAATAAAGGAGTCCTAGATTCACCCCTAAACAACCATCCCCATGTAAAAGGCCGCACTCCAAGAATAAAATTAACAATAATATTTTATTGAATAATTTCTTAAAATTGATAGCACAATGCGCAACACATCACAATACAATACACAAATTTAAAAGAACATATAAACGCACAACGGGGGATTCACCTAATGTATGTGACTATATTGGTTAAGCCGGAATTGTGGCTGTTTTAAATATTATAAGTATTTATATGGGCGTGTATTATGAATGTTCAATAAAATTATATTAACCTGAATATACTGCTGGCCGGGATATTTAAATTAGCAGCGTGACCGAACAAGTGCAGTTATTAAAGGAAACCATGATTAACTCACTATTAATATGAGACAACTATTTTCATAAAGTGCTATGTGTATAAATACAAACTGTGACATACAATTAATATAAGACAAATATATTCATAAAGTGCTATGTGCATGAATGCCAACTGTGGCATACAATTATATACAGTGACAAAAACAACAAACAACAGAAAAACACTTCTAATTAACCAACCACATAAACAAAAACAGTGCTGTGCAAAACCATGTATACCAATGAACGCCAGTAGCAGGTATTTATATTGAATGGAGACACGCCAAAAGCTGATATAAAACAAGAAGGAAATATAGCTAATAAACTTACATTACCTAGTCACTAGGGGGTCCCCCGTAGCAGCCGCCACCGACGCGTTGCGTGTCCAAATGACACTTCGCCAGGGTGTGTCGGCTGCCCGGAATCGCCCTGCTGTCTGAAACCCCCCAGAAAGCCCCAAAAAACTCACCTCTCCCCGCTCCCACGCCAGCCAATCACAGCGCTCAGAGCCGCTGTGGTATGCGCATCCAAGGCCGCCTGGACGCGCATACCAGCTCAGCTGGCTCTGAGCGCTGGAGGCCGCGTCTCGCGCTTCCCTCTAACAGGGAGCGTGCCTGCATCGGCCATTCACAAACGGCCGGCGCGGGTGCGCGCCCTGCTAGAGGGAAGCGCGAGACGCGGCCGCGGCTCGCGCATGCGCCGATGGAATGGGGCTGAGGTAAGGTTTGTGGGCCTCCTGGGGGGGTTCCTCCCCGCGGGACATCCCGATTTCGGATGCCCCGCGGGGAGGGATCTGATCGGTCCGGGAATCTTATAGATTTCCGGGCCGATCCCCCCTGGGTGTTGGTCCACTTTAAATACCCCGAGAGTGAAGCCGCTGTACACGTCACGTCACGTGACCCACGCCTCAATAGGCCGCCAGTTCCGGGTGCATCCGCGTCAGTCGCGCCGCCGCGCGCAGGCGCTCTCCCCTGCACTTGTTCGGTCACGCTGCTAATTTAAAATATCCCGGCCAGCAGTATATTCAGGTTAATATAATTTTATTGAACATTCATAATACACGCCCATATAAATACTTATAATATTTAAAACAGCCACAATTACGGCTTAACCAATATAGTCACATACATTAGGTGAATCCCCCGTTGTGCGTTTATACGTTTTTTTAAATTTGTGTATTGTATTGTGATGTGTTGCGCATTGTGCTATCAATTTTAAGAAATTATTCAATAAAATATTATTGTTAATTTTATTCTTGGAGTGCGGCCTTTTACATGGGGATGGTTGTTTAGGGGTGAATCTAGGACTCCTTTATTGTATATAATTTTTTCTTAAGGAACTTTAACTGAAGGGCCTTCCCCTTATAGGTGGCTTACCTGCTCCTCGTGATCTGCCCCGCTAATAGGGGGAGGGGGCAGACAGCTCGAGGTCTATTTGCTGGATGAGGAGATCCTGCAACAGGACATTTGCTGGCATAAGCAGCAGGAGGTGCTCCAGCTTCTGGTCCCCATGTAAAGGTGAGTGCTGGCAGGAGGAGCAGGTAAGCAGCTAGTTGAGTGGGGTTTGTTGTGCTAGGGGAAAGAGTGTGCCGCATTGCCAGTGTGTGGCTCTGCATTTATAGTGGTCCATGCTTTTCAGAAGTCAATTGGCACACCGAACATCTGCCTACTCCTCTCACTGACCCAACAAGCCAACACCCCATAGTGTGATCCCGCCCCCCAAGAGCATCACCAATGAAATCAAAGGGCCTTATTTATCAAGGGATAGCGCCAGGTAGCGCCAGCTATCGGCGGCTACCGACTCCAGAACGCCAGGCGGCGGACACAATCAAGCATTTATCACGCTAAATGAGGCTAGCGCCGGCGAGAGCGTCAGCTAGCGCGGGATTCATCATGTTGCAGACTTCAGCGAACAGCGCCGCTGCTAATCCCATCACAGCGCCAGGTATGACCTCTCGCTACCTGGCGCTCTCCAATGCATTTCAATGGAGAAATCTTTAAATATTCATAATTAATTGATATTAATGTTTTTTTTTTTTTTTTTTTTTTTAAATGTCAAAAATTCTGTGACCACTTCTGCAATGTTAGTTTTTTTTTTTAAGGTAATAAAGGTAATAAAAATAAAAAAATAAAAATTTGTGCAGAATTGATATTACAGGTCTGATATTAATGTATTCATAATACAAAATGTTTATAAAAACATGTTTATTTTTTTTTAACAAAAATATGGTTGTTTGGGGGTTAAAAAACTACTTTTAACCCATCGCCGCCAGCGCTCTGGGGTTTAAACATGCATTTCACAGCGCGAGAATATTTTGAGCGTGATTTGTTAATGAATATGCTGGGAGCCGTTCGCTATGGCCATTCGCTGTCATGCGCTCCCATACAGTGCGGAACCAGTCAAACAGCGACTCCTAACCCCGTATTCAACATTACTGCACACCGACTGAGTCGCTGTCAACAGCCGAACAACGGCCAAGCACAGCGAATACTAGCGGGCGCTGTGAAAATCACGCTACTGTCGCTCATCTGTCGCTACCTGGCGCTATTAATAAATCGGCCTCAAAGTGTCATAGCTGGGCTCCTGGAATGTCTTACCTTGATGCTGTCCACGTGAGGTTTGATGTAACCCCCCATCTGGAGGTCCAGGACATGCACCAGGGACAGCTGGGCCTCCCCGGCAGGAAATGCTTTCTCCCTGACCCTCTGAAGCACCATTGTGTTGTCCGTAGACCATTGCAGGCGCTCGATCTCTCGGAAGCCATGGATGGCCTACAAAAGGGACAAGAAAAGCAAGTCACCAGTCTGACGTGCAAATACACCTCTAAACATTAACCCAGCCCCAAACCAAAATCCTGACTCTACCACTTTACTGAAGCTTTAAACATGATCCCAACCACAAACCCCAAACTTGCCATCTAACCAAAGCTCTTAACCGCCAAGCTGCCTTAAAAAAAAGACAGTCACTTGACCTCAACACAATTGAGCCACATTTCACTTGTTAGAAGCGGAACAAAACCCAGGATTTTTACTTTCCTGTGTTTTTTCCCGTTCCCCTGGGCATCCCCAATTGGGCCATGTGATACCTCCCAATTCGACCAGTTAAACTCCCCTCAGTCCAACGGGCCACACGCTGATGCTTGGCCAACGAGAGCCATATGCTATGTTGGAAAAGGCTCGCATTGAGCGCGCGCTGCCACATCCCCGGCCATGCACACGCTTCCATCCCAGCTTATGGGAATGGCTGGGATCAGAGCGCGCACACATGCCACAATGAGGGCTCCCTAATTATTATTATTGTTTATTTATATAGCGCCATCATCTTCCGTAGCGCTTTACAAAGTAGTAATTACAGACAGGGTAGAAACATACGATACATATACTATTTCAAATGCAGTTTTACAGAGTTGACAGTGGATATTCTGAGTACAAGATACAATAGGGGAGAGAGCCCCGCCCCCGAGGAGCTTACAGTCTAAAGGAAGAGGGGTGAAGACGAGGGGGAAGGATCACAAACCTAATGACAACAATGAGAGCCGTCTGACGAATTACATTCATTCAGCTGGTGGCTCACACATGCGCCGTCGGACCAGGGAAAGGTGAGTGCATACGGACACTCTGAGGGGTTTTACATAGCGGGGCATCCTGATTCGGGATGCCCGGAGGGAAAGGCAGCGGCCGGCCTCTTCAGACAGAAAGGCCCACAAACAAAACAGCAACTGAAAACCACTGCAGTAAAGGCCAGGCAGAGCATTAAAAAGGAGGAAACACTCTGTTGATGGCCATGAATTTAAGACTTCAGACAGTCATTGCCAACAAAGGGTTTTCAAACTAGTATTAGGAGTTAAACCAGACCTTCAGCTTGATTCAATGAAACGCCCAAACCCTTTAAAAACTATTCCTCAGCATCTAAAATTAATATATTTTAAGTTTTAGTCACTAACTTATTATTCTTTCTCCCACTGGGCTGCAACTCTGTTCAGGACCCAGTTAGGATATGGGCGCCACCATCTTGTCTCAGAAGCATCACACATACTGAGGAGAAGCGAGTGGGATAAAGTACAGGGGGTGGGGTTACAGCTGTGCCATGCACAGACAGAGCAGAGCTGGGGTCACGGAAAGGACAGCAATCCCAGAATGCAGAGCAACACAGTCAGAAGACACTTCCTGTTTGCAGGCTACATGATGCTCCATGAGCCACTATCTTGGATGTTTAAAGGCTCATAACATGCAGTAGAGGCAGGCAGGATGATTTTTAATGTGAGCAATCTGTATGTACAGGGTGTGGGAAACATATAAGATAGACTCTTATTCAGAGTGAAGGTCCGGATTAATGTGAGCAATCTGTATGTACAGGGTGTGGGAAACATATAAGATAGGCTCTTATTCAGGTTGAAGGTCTGGATTAATGTGAGCAATCTGTATGTACAGGGTGTGGGAAACATATAAGATAGGCTCTTATTCAGGGTGAAGGTCTGCTTTAACATTTTATTTACAATTATTTTATTTGTTCAGTTACTTTTGAGCCCCTGAAATGAAGGGATTGTGTTTAGTTCCTCACATTTTTATGCAATCATTTTGTTCAATCCATTGAATGAAAGCCGAAAGACTGAACTTCAACTGCATCTCAATTGTTTTGTTCAAAAATCATTGTGGTAATGTACAGAACCAAAATTAGAAACATTATCTCTGTACAAATATTTATATACCTAACACTACCTAAGCTTTGATCCTTAATACATCCATAAAACCTGACCCTACCACATAATGGAAGCTCTAAACTTGAACCCTCCCCCAAACCTGACCCTACTCCCTACCCAAGCTCTAAACCAAATGCACACAACCTCAAAACCCGGCCCTAACCAGGTTCCTGCTTTGTTTTGATGCTGTGTGGTGTGGAATCCCAAATCAGGATGCCTCAGGTTTGGGGGGGGGGTGAGTGAAACCTACCCAAGCTCTAGGTCTGATTCCAGGGCACTGTCAACCTTAACGCTACCACCTACAAACCCACTAACCCCCCAAGATCTCAATCTGGACCTGACTTCAAACCGAACCCTAACAACTTACCAAAACTCAATACCCGTCTCTACCACCTACCAAAAACGCTAAACCTTAACACAACCACAGAACCCGTTGCTACCACCTACCCATCTCTAAACCTGAACCCAACAACAAAGCCTGACCTATCACCTACCAAGGCTCTAACACAACCACAAAACATGATCCTATTACCACCCAAACTCTGAACCTGGAGGAAACGTCCAAACCCGTCCCTAATAACTTACCAGACACTACCTCCTTCCCATGCTTTAAACCTGAACCCTACAACAAGACCCAACCCTACAACCTACCTAAGCTCCAAATCTGCACCTCACCCAACCAAAAAACATGAGCGTAACTGTGACAGACTCTGCCTTTGGATTTTAAAGGCGCTGTTTCTGCATAGACCATTACTTTCATTTTCTTGAGCATGTCCCAGACAGACTGCCATTGTGTTATTGATTGCTTTACAGACTGCCATTGTTGATTGTATTACAGACTGCTATTGTTCTACTGATTGTGCTACAGACTGCTATTGTTCTACTGATTGTGCTACAGACTGCTATTGTTCTACTGATTGTGCTACAGACTGCTATTGTTCTACTGATTGTGCTACAGACTGCTATTGTTCTACCGATTGTGCTACAGACTGCTATTGTTCTACCGATTGTGCTACAGACTGCTATTGTTCTACTGATTGTGTTACCGGCAGAGTTGAGGGATTGTGTGCCCTGCTCCCATTGGTCCGTGTGTTTGTCATGCAGTCCTCCATCAGGTCCACGGGGGAGGTCCCCTTGCATGGAGCCTTGCATATAAGGCACAGTGTGGCACTAATAAAGGAAGTTCATCTTCGCCCTCAATACTGAGTTCTGTCTCTTATTGGGGGAAACGCTATATTACAATTCACTAGCCCTTGTAAGGGCTGTTCCTGGTTCCTCACGGATGACTCTGGGATTCCTGCAGCACCTCTCACCATTGGGAAAGGACGTCTCTGGCAGGGAAGCCCTCCGGCAATAAGGGTTATCGCTACAGTAACACCTATCCGATGTCTAAACCCAAACTCAAGCCAACCACTAAACCTGATCCTAGGACAAGCTTTCTTTCAGATTCTCGTGCCGGGGTTCAATGGATTTTGATCCTCTTTGAGGAGGAGCAACTGCCAGCCTAAATTTTGAATGGCGCAGGTAGGTGGGAGAAGTGGCCAGCGGCAGGCATTCCATTTGGTTTTCTTATCAATATGAGCTCACAGAAAAATGTAAAGTTATTCAAAAGCCAAGAAAAAACAAAAAGGATACTCTTTTACCCCGGCGGCTTATTGGTGCTAGTTTGGTGATCAACAACTCACTTGATTGCTGGATCCAAGGCCCGAACATGGGATTTGGGTTGCTGGTGTGTCTTCTTCAGTCAGAGGCCCTCTCTATTCATTGCAATGGAGGGGGTCTTGCTCAGGTCTGACACGCCCCCTCTACTGGCATGGCCCTGCCCCTGAGACTGATGGCACCGAAGCCCCGCTGAATGGAATCCAGGGCCAGGATGCAATGCAGGAGGTGAGGGCTGCTGCAGGGACCTTGGATCCAGTGATCAGGAGTTTCTGATCGCCTTTCTAGCACTGATCAGCTTTGTGTGTTTTTATTTTGTACATAGAATCACTTGACATTTTTTCTATGGTTTTTCTATAATGGAACGTCAGACAGTGAGACAGTGATTGGCTGGTGGCCTGCACATGTGCATAGGAATCACCAGAAAGGTGAGATTGCGGGGAATCTGGGGGATTTCACACATTGGGCATCCTCCTGTGGAGGAGGAACAAAATCTGGAATAGTAAAAGTAAAACAGTTAAATCGGAAAAAACCCAACGCAGATGCTGGCCTTCCCCTGGGGCATTCGAGGTCGGGAAGCCCTATGTGAACCCCACCCTGTGGCACCACAAAACTCACCTTCTTCCTGGCTCCCTTGCTGATGTAAACAATCTCACCCACATCCCCAGCATCTCTGGACTGCGTGCACACCCCCCCCCCCCCCCACCATTTAGATAAGCTGGAATGTGGGAGCGCCTGTTGCTGGGGATTCGCGGGGTTGCCGCAAACAGCAGTTTGCTGAACATTACATATGCATGGCAGACAGCTAAGAATGACCAAAGGCCACAAATGCACTGGGGAAGGTGACATTTCCTCTGGGCAAATGGGGAGGTTACACAGCAGGGCATTTCAAACTAGGATGCAGGGAACAAAACCCGGGAGAGTTGGAATCCCTTGTTTTGTCCTGCTTTAAAGTGGACCAACACCCAGGATTTTGACTATCCTGGGTTTTGGTCCACTTCGGTGGGGCACCCCCGATCGGGGGTGCCCCGCTGTCTGAAACCCCCCAAAAAAACTCACCTCTCCCCGCTCCCACGTGACCGCGCCAATCACAGCGCTCAGAGCCGCTGTGGTATGCGCGTCCAAGGCCGCCTGGACGCGCATACCAGCTCAGCTGGCTCTGAGCGCTGGAGGCCGCGTCTCGCGCTTCCCTCTAACAGGGAGCGCGCCTGCACCGGCCATTCACAAACGGCCGGCGCGGGTGCGCGCCCTGCCAGAGGGAAGCGCGAGACGCGGCCGCGGCTCGCGCATGCGCCGATGGAACGGGGCTGAGGTAAGGTTTGTGGGCCTCCTGGGGGGTTCCTCCCCGCGGGACATCCTGATTTCGGATGCCCCGCGGGGAGGGATCTGATCGGTCCGGGAATCTTATAGATTTCCGGGCCGATCCCCCCTGGGTGTTGGTCCACTTTAAAGTGGACCAACACCCTGCCGTTTTTTTGGCTTTTAAAAATATGCCAATAATGCTGCCAGGCCCGTTATCAATAGTAATGGTAAAATAGCTTACCTTTAATGCTCCAGGGCTGCGTCGCTTCCTTTAGAATCTCTCGCCGCCATCTTGGATTTGCTTGTAAAATGAAGAGATTGTTTGATCTCTTCCTAAAGCATATCTCGCGCATGCGCTTCACCTGACCTAAATCAGCGCTACTGCGCATGCGCTTTTCCCCCCTACCTCGGTACGGGCGCGCTCTGGTAGGGCAGGAGGCGGAGACTCATGCTGCTGCAGCCAATCATGGCTGAGCACATGATGTCAATCGCCTACCCAGAGAGAGGCCACGCTCCCCCGATGACATAGAGAAGACAAACTGAAATTGTGGGAGGAGGAAAGCTTATCCACGGACAAGGAAGAGGGACAATGAACGGGCAAGCAAGAGGGACAGCATGCTAATGAACGGACAACAGCTGGAGGGCGGGACTTCCGGACGAGATTTTTAAAGAATACAGGCGCTGCTAGGGACAGAAGGCTGCAAAAGTCATCGAAAGGTAAGTGTCTTATTATGTTTAACTGATCAGAGACATGTTGTTTTGGAGGGTGTTGGTCCACTTTAAAGAGGAAGAAAAGTCTCAATAGACTTTACATCCTCTATTCTTTCCTAATACTGACAGGATAGGGGCATCCCAATCGAAATGGTCCGGCAAGCATCATACTCAACTTTTCTGTGTCCCAGTAAACGTGTGACTACCGGACGCATAGTGATAAGCAAAACTTGATTGGTCGGCGGCGGTCACTTGATTGTCATCGCTGAAGCTTAGAAGTTGTATTGGACTTGCAGGGTCGTGCAGATCGGGACGCCCTCATGCTGCCAATATAAGGACACATAGTCTTCACTTGCTCTTAAAGCAGACCTTCACTCTGAATAAGAGCCTATCTTATATGTTTCCCACACCCCGTACATACAGATTGCTAGCATTAATCCGGACCTTCACTCTGAAGCAGACCTTCACTCTGAATAAGAGTCTATCTTATATGTTTCCCACACCCTGTACATACAGATTTCTCACATTAATCCGGACCTTAACCCTGAATAAGAGCCTGTCTTATATGTTTCCCACACCCTGTACATACAGATTGCTCACATTAATCCGGACCTTCACTCTGAATAAGAGTCTATCTTATATGTTTCCCACACCCTGTACATACAGATTGCTCACATTAAAAAAATCATCCTACCTGCACCTACTGCATGTTATGAGCCTTTAAACATCCAAGATGGCGGCTCATGGAACATCAGGCAGCCTGCAAACAGGAAGTGCTTTCTGACTGTGTCACTCTGCATTCTGGGATTGCTGACCTTTTCCTGACCCCAGCTCTGCTCTGTCTGAGCGAAGCACAGCTATAACCCGCCCCCCTGTACTTCATCTCACTCTCCTCTCTTCAGTAAGTGCGATGCTTCTGAGTCAAGATGGCAGCGCCCGTATCCTAAAGCCCTGAACACAGTTGCAGCCCAGTGGGAGAAAGAATAATAAGTGACTAAAAACGTAAAAAATATATTAATTTTATATGCTGGGGAATCGTTTTTTAAGGGTTTGGGCTTTTCAATAAATCATAGTGAAGGTCCGGTTTAACCTAGGTAAGCCAGGCAGAACTAATCAATCAGACCTATTTAGTCAGAGAGGTTGTGTCCTGATTAGATCATACCTCCCAGGTGTCCCTGATTTGGAGGGACTGTCCCTCTTTTGAGTCCATGTCCCTTATTGTTCTCCTTTGCCCCCCTTTTGAGGTGTAACATGCAGATCTGCATCAATAAACGATTCAGTTGCCTATTCGAAGTGTTTATATTATTTGTATTATTATTATGTATTATATTATTATTTGTTATTACCCAGATCCATCCCTCAACGAGGGGGCGTGGCCTAATGTGGCAAATGTCCCTCTTTCCCACCCGGAAAAGTTGGTTGTTATGGATTGGATTCCTCTCTGTCTGTTTGTGGCACAACACAACATCTGTCCCCAGGGCCTAGACTGACAACAGGCCCTGACCTTGACCCTGGAATGACCCCCCCCCCCCCCCCGGGCAATAAGCAAGGTGTCCCCAGCCGCCCCCTCCTCTCACATCATCCCAGTGTCCAGCCTCGTATCTCTTCTTCCTCAGCACGGGCTCCAGCTCCCGGCATAGCGCCTCCTCCTCCTCCCCGGAGATAAAATCAGGCAGAAGGCTGAGGCCGGGGGACAGGCGGGCCACCACGGCAGGGCAGGAGGCCACAACGTGGCTCTGGGGTAGCCGCCCGCCATGACACATGCGAGCGAGGAGCGAGCGGGGCCTACACACACCGGCCAACCACTGCCGCCGCATGTTTCCAAGGCAACGCAGCCCTCCGCTGGGCGCCGCCATCTTGCCGCCGCGCCGTGCATTGTGGGAGCGCTGCCTGACTGAACTTTTGGCGCCGCCTTTCTATGCTTCGCGACCGCCCCGCGTCTCAAGGGACCGACCTCCCTTTTCCAGACATTTTAGGGTATGCTTCCCTGTTACAGAACTGAATGGATACATGATTTATTGACGCCCGAGGCATTGTCTCTCATGAACACCCAACCTATCATTTATTGTTCTTATACTGTTGAATTAAATGATTTAAGCAGGTCTGGGTTAAACTGGACCTTCGCCACGATTTAATTAAAAGACCAAACCCTTAAAAAACTATTCCCCAGCATTATAAGTTAATATATTTTAAGTTTTTAGTTACTTACTGCAACTCTGTTCAAGACTTAAAGTGGCCCGAAACCCAGGATTTTGACTATCCTGGGTTTTGGTCCACTTCAGGGGGGGCACCCTGATTGGGGGTGCCCCGCTGTGTGAAACCCCCAGAAAGCCCCAAAAACTCACCTCACCACGTGACCGCGCTGTCCAATCCCCGCCGACATCCAAGACAGCGCGTCCGCCGCCGCCTCCCGCACGTCACTCTTACAGGGCGCGCGCCCGTGCCGGCCATTCACAAACGGCCGGCGCGGGCGCGCACACGTCTAGAGCTGCGCGCGGGAGGCACCGGCGGCTACTGCCGCCGCCGATAAGGTAAGGTTTTTTTGGGGTTTTGGGGGGGTTTCACCCCGCGGGACATCCCGATCTCGGATGTCTTATAGATTCCCGGGCCGATCACCCCTGGGTGTTGGTCCACTGTAAGGATACGGACGCCGCCATCTTGACTCAGAAGCATCACACTTACTGAGGAGAGGAGAGCGGGATAAGGTACAGGGGGTGGGGTTATTGCTGTGCTTTGCTCAGACAGAGCAGAGCTGGGGTCAGGAAAAGGTCAGCAATCCCAGAATGCAGAGCAACACAGTCAGAAGACACTTCCTGTCTGCAGGCTGCCTGCTGCTCCATGAGCCGCCATCTTGGATGATTAAAGGCTCATAACATGCAGTAGATGCAGGTAGGATGATTTTTAATGTGAGCAATCTGTATGTACAGGGTGTGGGAAACATATAAGATATGCTGTTATTCAGGGTGAAGGTCCGGATTAATGCGAGCAATCTGTATGTACAGGGTCTGGGAAACATATAAGATAGGCTCTTATTCAGGGTGACGGGCCGCTTTCAAGTGGACCAACACCCAGGATTTTGACTATCCTGGGTTTTGGTCCACTTCAGGGGGGCCTAGAGGGGCTGCCGCCGCCGATAAGGTAAGTTTTTCGGGGGTTTTGGGGGGGTCCCTCACCGCGGGACATCCCGATCTCGGATGCCCCACGGTGAGGGAGGTGATCGGCCCGGGAATCTTATAGATTCCCGGGCCGATCACCCCTGGGTGTTGGTCCACTTTAAGCAGGGCTGGGTCGAGGTCTTTGTGGGCTGTTGGCTGAGGGAGAAAGGAACTGAATGCAAATTGAATGAAAGAAAAGGCTAGAAAGAAATAATAGGAGGAAAGAAAGGCAAAACTAAGGAATGGCTGTAAAAACAAAAAGAATAGAAGAAAAGACAGAAGGAATAGAAGGCACGAAACAATGAAAAGAATGAGAGAAAGAAAAAAAAAATAGAAGAAAGGACAGAAAGAATGATAATAGAAGAAATAACAGAACGAATAGAAAGTATAAAAGAATAGAAGGAATGACAGAAAGAATGAGAACAGAGGAAAGGACAGAACAAACAGAAAGCATAAAAGAATAAAAGGAATGACAGAAAGAAAGAAAAGAATGATAATAGAAGAAATGATAGAACGAATAGAAAGCATTAAAGAATTGAAGGAATGGCAGAAAGAATGAGAACAGAGGAAAGGACAGAACGAACAGAAAGCATGAAAGAATAGAAGGAATGACAGAATGAAAAAATATTGAGAACAGAAGAAAGGACAAACAGAAGAAGGAATGACAGAAAGAAAGAAAAGAATGATAATAGAAGAAATGACAGAACATGAAAGAAAATGAATGACAGAAAAAAAGGATATAAGTAAAGGACAGAGAAAATAGAAGGAATGACTGAAAGAATAGAAGAGATGGCAGAAAGAAAGAATGAGAAAAGAAGAAAGAACAGAAAGAATAGAAGGCATGAAAGAAAGTGAATGACAGAAAAAAAAAATAATAGGCGAAAGGACATAAAGAATGAGTATAAAATAAATTACACAATGAATAGAAGGAATGAAATAAAATAAATGAAAGAAATGAAAGAAAAAAAGAATAGAATAAAGGACAAAAAATATATAAGGAATGACCGAAAGAATGACAGAAAAAAAAGACAGAAATAATTAATAGGAAAAGAGGGAATAGAATGAATGACAGTAAGAAAGTGACAATGAAAAAGAAGAGAAGATGACAACGTAACAGAATAGAGTAAGTGACTGAACAAAAAGAATAGACAAAGTATAGAAGGAATAGCAGTAAGAGAGAATAGACGAACTTGAAAGAAAAAAGAATAGAACAAAAGAAAAAAGGGGGAGTGACTGTAAGAAAGTAAGCCAGAATAGAAGAAATGAATGAAAGGATGTCAGCCAAAAAGTCTAAAAGAATCATAGAAACATAGAAGGTTGACAGCAGAAGGAGACCATACGGTCCATCTAGTCTGCCCTTATGTGTATACTGTATGTTCTCTGTATCTTATGTGTATACTGTATGTTCTCTGTATCTTATGTATATACTGTATGTTCTCTTTATCTTATGTATATACTGTATGTTCTCTATATCTTATGTGTATACTGTATGTTCTCTTTATCTTATGTATATACTGTATGTTCTCTGTATCTTATGTGTATACTGTATGTTCTCTGTATCTTATGTGTATACTGTATTTTCTCTTTATCTTATGTGTATACTGTATGTTCTCTGTATCTTATGTATATACTGTATGTTCTCTGTATCTTATGTATATACTGTATGTTCTCTGTATCTTATGTGTATACTGTATGTTCTCTGTATCTTATGTATATACTGTATGTTCTCTGTATCTTATGTATATACTGTATGTTCTCTGTATCTTATGTGTATACTGTATGTTCTCTGTATCTTATGTGTATACTGTATGTGCTCTGTATCTTATGTGTATACTGTATGTTCTCTGTATCTTATGTGTATACTGTATGTACTCTGTATCTTATGTGTATACTGTATGTTCTCTTTATCTTATGTGTATACTGTATGTTCTCTGTATCTTATGTGTATACTGTATGTTCTCTGTATCTTATGTGTATACTGTATGTTCTCTTTATCTTATGTGTATACTGTATGTTCTCTTTATCTTATGTGTATACTGTATGTTCTCTTTATCTTATGTGTATACTGTATGTTCTCTGTATCTTATGTGTATACTGTATGTTCTCTGTATCTTATGTGTATACTGTATGTTCTCTGTATCTTATGTGTATACTGTATGTTCTCTTTATCTTATGTGTATACTGTATGTTCTCTTTATCTTATGTGTATACTGTATGTTCTCTTTATCTTATGTGTATACTGTATGTTCTCTGTATCTTATGTGTATACTGTATGTTCTCTGTATCTTATGTGTATACTGTATGTTCTCTGTATCTTATGTGTATACTGTATGTTCTCTGTATCTTAGGATAGATGTGTGCTTATCCCAGGCATGTTTAAATTCAGTGACTGTTGATTTTTCAACTACCTCTGCTGGAAGTTTGTTCCAAGCATCTACTACTTTTTCTGTAAAATAATATTTTGTTCTGTCATTAAATTTACTATTACAAAGACTTCCCTTCTCAACCTTATTGAATCCTTTCACATATTTAAAGGTCTCCATCATGTCCCCTCTCTCCCTTTAAGTCTCTCCTGATAAGTTTTAAGTTTAAGCCCTTGGACCCGTTCTATTTGAATAATGTCTTTTTGCAGGTAAGGTCTCCAGAACTGCACATAGTATTCTAGCTGTGGCCTCACCAGGGCTCTATACAGCGGCATCACAACCTCCCTCTTCCTACTGGTGATGCCCCGAGCGACATGGAGTAGAGAGCAGGGGTGTCACGGGATGCTGCAGCCTGGGCATCCCGGCTCCCTCCTCCCCATGTGGCCCCGATCAGCAGACATTAAAGTCAGGTGCATGGATGAGAGTGCCCCTTGGCCTGCACATGGGCAGTGGGATCAGGGATTGAGGTGAGATGATGGCATTACTAGGGGGTTTCACACTTCTGGGATGCCCCTGGGGGTGGAGGGGTATAATCAGGTTTGGGTCCAGATGGGGGCAGAAATGATTTACGGGGGAAAAACCAGATATGTCTTAATTCCTCCTCATGCCAGGGAATGGTCCAGGGGCAGACACAGAACCCCTCTAGAAAATAGCAGCTCCCCCCGACCCATGGCGCAAGTTAAATGTGGTTGTTATCCTGCAGATGTGCTTGCACGGTGGTGTCCTCCCTGTAACACGGTGGTGAACTCTTGCCCTCCCCTTTAGCACGGCAGTGGTCTCTCGCCCTCCCCTTTAGCACGGCGGTGGTCTCTCGCCCTCCCCTTTAGCACGGCGGGGGTCTCTTGCCCTCCCCTTTAGCACGGCGGTGGTCTCTCGCCCTCCCCTTTAGCACGGCGGTGGTCTCTCGCCCTCCCCTTTAGCACGGCGGTGGTCTCTCGCCCTCCCCTTTAGCACGGCGGTGGTCTCTCGCCCTCCCCTTTAGCACGGCGGGGGTCTCTCGCCCTCCCCTTTAGCACGGCGGTGGTCTCTCGCCCTCCCCTTTAGCACGGCGGTGGTCTCTCGCCCTCCCCTTTAGCACGGCGGTGGTCTCTCGCCCTCCCCTTTAGCACGGCGGTGGTCTCTCGCCCTCCCCTTTAGCACGGCGGTGGTCTCTCGCCCTCCCCTTTAGCACGGCGGGGGTCTCTCGCCCTCCCCTTTAGCGCGGCGGTGGTCTCTCGCCCTCCCCTTTAGCACGGCGGTGGTCTCTCGCCCTCCCCTTTAGCACGGCGGTGGTCTCTCGCCCTCCCCTGTAGCGCGGCAGTGATCTCTCGCCCTCCCTTGTAAAATGGTGGTGGTCTTTCGCACTCCCCTGTAACACGTCGGTGGTCTCTCGCCCTCCCCTGTAGCACGGCGGGGGTCTCACTCCCTCCCCTGTAGCATGGCGGGGGGTCTCTCGCCCTCCCCTGTAGCACGGCGGGGGTCTCTCGCCCTCCCCTGTAGCACGGCGGGGGTCTCTCGCCCTCCCCTGTAGCACGGCGGGGGTCTCTCGCCCTCCCCTGTAGCACGGCAGGGGTTTCTCGCCCTCCCCTGTAGCACGGTGGGGGTCTCTCGCACTCTCTTGTAACATGGTGGCAGTATCTCGCCTTCTCCTGTAACACGGCATCAGGCCTTTGCGAGCCCCTCATGCGAAGCAGCACATTCCTTTGATAAGCCTTGCAAAAGCAATTACAGAAAAGTCCAGTGTTAAAGCGTTACTCTAACATACAGAAAATAAACCATAGTCTTTCAGAACTATGTTTCTTAAATCTGGATCTTCTCATTTCCCCCCTTTGACATCTTCATCTGTCTTTCCTTTGACTGTGTCCACTTTGGAAGGTTTATAGCTAATTCTTTCGTCAGGTACTATCCCAGGCCGGTGAGTTGCCTAGGGGAACACTAGTTCCATCCCCCAATTACTCGAACAGCATCCTTCCAAAGAAGAGTCTTGAATTTTGACAGATGATATGTCAATTCTAAAGGAAAGAAACATAGTTACTCATTTAGAAAGCGCATTATCTGCAATCAAGATACGTTTATGTGTTACTTTAGGTGTCTTGATCTTGGCTACAAGGCAAAGAGCTAGTTTTACTAGAACATAAATCATTATGCCCAGAAGGCACAATGCCAAAATATTATTTATACTTTAGCAAAAGAAACTTTTGATGATGAGTGCCTATCTCCCTTCTATTTCTTATAGGTGCAGGGGATGAAATATTGAGGCAGAAAGCCATTGTCATTGTTAAGAGGAAATATTTCATTTTCCCTCTGGACCTGTAACCTTTTTACAATGACTTGCGTGTATCCAAGTGGATTTTCCTTCAAGCTTCACTGAAGTAGGCGTTGTCAAAAGAACTTGAAAGGGTCTTCAAACCTTGATTCCAAAGATTTTCTAGAATGTTTCTTTACATAGACAAAGTCTCCTGGTTGGAGATTATGAGTTCCTGTTATCTGGTCGGGGTCTGGAAGAGAATCAAAAACACTTTTGTGCAGTTTAGTGAGATGTTTCTGCAACTGTATCACATAATCAGTCAATTCATCACATTTTAAAGCAAGATGTTGTCGAAAGTATAACCCAGTTCTGGGAGCACTTCCAAACAAAATTTCATAAGGTGACAACCCTGTTTTCTTTGTGGGGGTGCACCGTATTGAAAATAACACAATTGGTAAACAATCTATCCATGGTTTACCTAACTCCTTCATAGTTTTCTGTAACTTCAGTTTAATGGTGCCATTCAGTCTCTCCTCACTCCCTGAACTCTGTGGGTGATAGGGTGTATGGAAGGACTGCTGGACACCTAGCATTTGCATCACGTTTTGCATTATTTCACCTGTAAAGTGCGAGCCACGGTCTGACTCTCTAGGGTCTCGAAGAGACCAAAACGTGGTATTAATTCTGTGATTAATTTCTTAGCCGTGGTTTTAGCTGTTGCTGATTTTACTGGGTAAGCTTCTGGCCATCCTGAAAACAAGTCAATACACACAAGTACATACTCAAAGGGTCCACTCTTAGGAAGTTGGATGTAATCAATTTGAAGCCTTTGAAATGGATAGAGAGACCTAGGTTGATGTCTTACAGGTGTTTTAACAACCTGTCCTGGATTTTCTGTCAAACAAATAGAGCATCCTGCACAGTATTGTCGTGCCATGCTACTAAAGCCTGGAGCATACCAAGTCTGATTGGTACTCCTTACCATAGAGTTTGCACTCTGATGTGTAGGCAGGTGTAATACCTGTGCCTGCTCTGGGTATAGGAAGCTAGGCAAGCACAATCGGCTTCCTTTGACCCATAATCCATCATTTTGCTGGGCTCCTGCTCTGAGCCATTTTTCCTTTTCCTCAGGCATCACTTTGTCCTGAAGATTTTTCATTAGTTCCATACTTACCGCCGATTCCTGGGTAAGATTTACACTTACACTCTCTATCTTCTTCAAAGCTGCTTGTTTAGCTGCTAAGTCAGCTTTTTCATTACCTTTAGCCTCTTTGGTTGTTTGTTTTGTGTGGGCTGCTACTTTTACTATAGCTACCTCCTTGACATTATTCAGGTTGGTCAGAATTTCTTTAACTAGAGTTCTGCTTCCTGAGCAGACATGTGAGGTAGTAATGGTTCTGCTTCTACAACTTCATGTTCAGTTACTATTGCATAACCTGTATGGAACTGTCCTTTTTTATCAGCATATCTGCTGCCATCTACAAAAAATTCAAATTCTGGGTTTTCTAAAGGTGTATCATGCACATGTGGTAAACCCATTGTTTCTTGTTTCATAAGTTCAATGCAATCATGTGTGTCTTCAGTATGTTCAAATTCTAAAAAAATTCTCAAAATCTTCACTATTATCACTCCCCCCTTCAGAATCTGAAGAAACTGGTAACAAAGTCGCCAGATTCAGAGAAGTACATCTTTGAAACTTAATTGTTGGGGGTAGTAAAAGGGTACACTGCAGCCTGAGCTGCCTAGCCATTGATAAGTGTTTGGGATTTACTTGTGACAAAATCCCATGAATGTCGTGATTGGTAGACACAGCTAATTCATTATCAAGTACAATTTCAGAAGCTTTGTCTACCAATAGAGAAACTGCTGCTACAGCTTTAACACAAGAGGGGGAACCTCTTGCTACGGGGTCTAAGCAAGCTGAATAATAAGCAATAGGTCTTTGTTTTGTGCCATGTGCCTGCATTAAAACTCCAGTAGCGTGTCCTTGTATTTCAGTAGCCATGAGTGTAAATGGCTTAGAATAATCAGGAAGACCTAAAGCTGGTGCTTGTGTGACTGCAAGTTTAAGTTGTTCAAAAGCATCTCTTGCTTCTGGTGTTAGGCAAAAAAGGTGTGACTTTAACACAATCATACAGTGGTTGCATAAGTGAACTGGCATGCATAATCCACCGTCTACAGTAAGAGATGAGTCCTAAAAATGCTCTCAACTGTTTATGTGTCTTAGGTGGTGACATGTGCCTAACTATTTCCACTCTGTCTTTAGTAAGGTGTCAGTCTTAGTTTTGAATCTAAAAGCGAAGAGGTGGTAACATTCAGGTGCTAAAGGGACCGAAAAGAAAGCTCCCGTTAGATCCAAGCAAGAAAAATACATGCTTGTACTCGGTATTTGAGAAAGCAATGTATGAGGGTTTGGAACCACTGGTGTCATTGGAGCCAAAATACTATTAATGGCTCTAAGATCTTGTACCATCCTGTATTTCACAGGTTGTCCTGGTTCCAAAACCTTTTTCCTGACTGGATACAAAGGAGTATTAGCCCCTGATTGCATCTGAATCAAAGCACCCTTAACCAAAAGCTCGTCAATTTGTTCTCCTATAGCTTGTTCTTGTGCAGCACTCAAAGGGTACTGCTTAAGCTGTGGTAGGGTAGATCCTGGTTTGATATGGACCTCTACTGGTGAGACAGGGAGAAGTCCTATATCAGACCCTGACTTAGACCATAAATGGTCAGGTACACTTCTTAGTAGGTCTTGATCATTCTCTGTAAGTACATTAGTGAGTTCAAAATCTCCAAGAGCTTGTATTTGCATACAATATTCTAAATCATCAGGATGATCTACACCCAATAAGTTGTAAGGAGCTGAATCACAAACTAAAAATTTAGAGATAAACATGTGGGGACCAAGCCTGCCCTCTAGTGGCTTAGAAATGGGCATGACTCTGGGTAGTCCATCAAAACCTGAAGCTATAATTTGGGCTTCTGACTGCTGTTTCTTACTTAAAACTTTATTACTAATGACAGATTTAGTCGCGCCCTGTATCAATCAAAAATTCAACTGTTTTGCCATCAATTTCAATCGGTATTATAGGTGTTCTGGCTGGTACAGAGAATGTTACTGCCGATAGTCAGTCTTGTTCTTTACTTTTAGATGCTGACCTATTGGAGGCTGTTCCTTGATCAGCAGCAAACTTTCTACAATTCCTCTTAATATGACCAGGTTTGTCACAGTAGTAACATTTTAAAATTTTACTCTGAAAATTACCTTGAGATTTAGGTCTAACATCAGTGTTAACCTGGGCAACCATACGCACCTTGGGCTTGTCATGCATATCCATTTCAATACCCTGTGCTTTAGCTAACAATTGTGCCATAGTATGGTTAGTTCTCCAATCTGGGGTAGAAGCCTTTAACTTTTCCTTAATGGTTGGTTTTAAACCATCAATATAGGCTCTAACAAACAACCTTTGAACTCCAATATTTCCAACATCTAAGCCTTCATCAATATATGTTTGTTCAAGTATTAAATAAAAATCAGTGACTGACTGTGTTGATCCTTGTATGCCTGCTGCAGAAGTACCTCTTTGTTGCTGTTTGTCAGCACAAAATTGTGTAAAAATGCTGTACAAAATCAGTTCTACTGTCCCCAAGTCTAACATTCTGTGGTACATGTGCTCTCATATAATCAGTAAATTGATGAAACATAGTAGGGGACATTTTCATCCTACAAAGATCTTCTCCATCCAACCAGGTGGCATTATGTGACTCCATCATTTGTACTACATACCTGCCAAACCTAGAAGGGCTAGTATGGGGATCAGGTGCATTCTGCAACAAAACCATACATTCAGCTGGAGTCCATGGCTTATAATAAGGGGTTTCTTGGTTAATAAATTGACAAACTGTCCTGCATTTTGAGCATCTGGAATCTGCCTGGTATGGGTAAACACAGGCACAACTAATGTGGGGTTCCTGGGAGGGGGACCTGCGTACCTATAAGTTTTACACCTTGGACAATGTGTGACATTTTCTGGTAAACCATAAGTCATACAGTGATGGCAAGTCCATGATTTTTCAGTAACTAAATTTACTTTTTTCTTTCTTGTGCTAACACCATTTATTCTCTCATCTGGATCCCCTCCTTGCTGATCTGCTCCACAAACATTACATTCTTCTTGTTCTAAAACCATCCCCCTACAACCACAAACTTTACATTTCCATGTTCCTTCTTCATTTACTACTTTATCCTGCTCCCTTACTACACATTCTGTCCCAACCCTTATTTATCATTCCACAATAGCATTGCCATAAGCCGCTATCGCCATCATCTGGTCCTGGATCTGGACCATACGTACTGTTACTGGCCAATGGGGAGTCTAGGATACAACTTACTAGTTTCTTTCTTTACTGTCTTTTCATATGGGGGTGGCGGTACTGGGGCTACTTGGGGATGAGCATCAGGTATGGGGTCTACTTGGGGATGAAGCAATGGTGTAGTATTCCATTGTTTCCTATGTGGACTGTATGGCCACCCTTCTTCTTCTGCTAAATTAGAAAGCTTAAGGGCACATTCTACCTGATGTTCCCATCCTTTGTCAAAAATTATGCCATGTTTTCCTTTCGCTATCTGTTCTCATTTTCCTATGTCTAACTGCCATTTATGAACTAGCTTAAATTCCTTCCAAATCTTTTTCAAATTCCTAGCGGCATCTAAGCCACACCTTTCCCTGGTAATTTCTTCTAATGTCTGCCACTTCTCTTCCTGGGGTATCTCTTTGGACTGTTCTTTTCCCATCTTCCTAGCAACCGGCCTTAGGTACCGTATTGGGGTCTAACCTCTCCGTGGGCTAGCCTTCTTTGGCTTCCTCCTAAGGAACTAGGAACTGGAGTACCTCTCTGGGTCTCTCCTGGTAATGTCTAGTGATCCTACACACTAACCAAATAGCAACACATAATCCAAGACAAACAATTAGGATCACAAAGAACACATCACCTATCATATAGGTAAGTGACAGTCCTAGATACACTAATTGTATCTTATTCCCATCCCAGTAATATTGGTTTTAATTTTCTGAAATCACCTATCGACTAGTCCTGGTCTTCTAATTAAGCCTGGGAACTGTGGTAATCATAAATCAATGCTTGTCGGGATCTGCTGGCATGCGCCGTGAAGGCGCCGTCAAAACCGATCAACTCAACAGCTGGCTCACGCTTAAATGAGTTATAAAACCATACAGGGTAAAATTTTTATCTAAAACTTCTTCTAGTCACCACTTGCGTTCACCGTCACTGGGTTATAGCGGGTTTCCCCTCGCCAGTGGGATGGGGCGTCTAATGACCTTCCAAAGTTTTTAACTAAATGCCAGGCTCATAAAGTTTTTTATCACACTCTCAAAAATAACAAATTCTTAAGGGAACAGACAGACAAGACAAATACAAACAGACAAAACAAATGCAGACAACAGAAGCGCCTTAGGATTCTTAAAATGACCCTCTTTCGCAGAGGCTGGCTATGCCTATCTCACCTTAGAACGGATCTCCTGAAGCCTCACAGGGAAGAGCAGAGTATAAGAGTACATAAAAGCTGTCTCTTACCTGGCCAGGTTTTGAAGTCTGCTGTTCCGAGGTGGCGTCAGTTAATGTTCCGTTCGGCGGGTGCGATACCTCTTGCGACCACTAGAGGGTCCCTGTTCGGGCGCCACGTAATGTTAGGTCCGCGTCACTGGACGCGGTCTGGCTTCTGTTGTCTGATTCCCAATTACTATATTCTAAGAGAAATCAATACACGCGACAAGGTGTGTAGCGAGCCTCAGAGAAACACACTGAGTAGGGGGCGCTTCTCTCCCCTTTTTTATTGAAAACTTTCATAGTTAGAGCATGCGCAGAACAGAAAATTACCTAAGTTAATTAAAAATAATGAGAACAGAATATTTTCTTCATGTACAAGGTCGAACATGGGAGTATTTCATAGTGTTCCCAGTTCCCAGAGCCCCTCATGCGAAGCAGCACATTTCTTTGATAAGCCTTGCAAAAGCAATTACAGAAAAGTCCAGCGTTAAAGCGTTACTCTAACATACAGAAAATAAACCATAGTCTTTCAGAACTATGTTTCTTAAATCTGGATCTTCTCACATGGTGGCGATCTCTTGCCCTATCCTGTAACACAACAGCCATCTCTTGCGCTCTCCTGTATGCAGTGGCAGTCTCTCGCACCCTCTCCTGTAACACGGCGATGGTCTCATCCTCTCCTGTAACACGGTGGTGGTCTGTTGCAAAGCGAACTTTGCTGCTGATGCTGCATCTTCTATCTCCCAGTTTCCTGATTTGGGTTAACCATCTGCTTCAATCCCCCTTCAGAAAGCCCAAAAAACAGGCAGGAATACTCACCTAGTCTGAGCTTCGTGTTCTGCATGACCATTGGCAGACAAAAGGTTCTGCCGCGCAGGTACTGAGTTTACAAACTGCTAGAGAAAAAATGTGTTTTGTTGCTGCATCGGAGCTGCTATCCTGTCTCATGTCACAGACATAACTAACACTAAGCACATGCGGCTGCTAGGGGAACAAATACTTAATGTATGAAAGAGTCATTGCCTATGGTGTCAGGTTGGCCATACACAATACAATCTGATTGATAGGATTTACCATATAGAATAACCTAACTACACAATGTCCCTTTAGACACACGTGTCAAACTCTGGTATGCGGGCCAAATCTGGCCTGCAGTGTTCTTGACCTGTGAGCCCTGTCCCACCACTTCCCGTGCTGTTACCTATGAGTGACATGGCTGGGGCAGCTGTGGGCATGCATTAAAGAGGACCAACCATGTATGATGCTGCATTAGGACCAACTAAAAAGACTTAAGGGCTGGGCGACTAAAGTGGGCCAAAAGTGATCCTAGAGTCGATAAGACTCCAGGGCCACCTGATCCTCACTACCTGGGGCACCCCAAATCACTTTTTGAAACCGCCCCTGGGTTCGCAGCTAAAATGTACCTGACCGTCAACAGAGCATGTGCGGTTGCGCTCCACTATACCTTTAGCTGTGTGCTTGCCCACGTCAGGCATTTGAGAATGGTCGGCATGGGCACAGCTCATGACACTGTATATTAGACCCTCCAGCTCAGGGCCGGATTATGAGGGGGGCGCAAGGGGCACGCGCCCCAGGGCCTCCACCACTTGCCCTGCAAAGGAAGCCTCCACCAACCTTTGGGCTATGGTCTGGTCCAGGAGGCTTTTCAGTCTTTGGTCTGATGGGCCAGCAACAAAGCTATCGGCGGCAGTGGGGACCCGCCTGGGCAAGCCTTTTTTTGTTCTTGCAAACCTGCAGCCAAAGCCACCACAGGGCAGGACAGAGTCTAGAGCAGCAAAGCCACTGTCAGCAACGCTACAGTGATGGGTGCGTGCAGAGCTGTCAATCAGCGGCTGCTCACTGCACATAATCCACCAAGCACAGCCGCTGGCAGCTCAATGCAGGGAATTGTCTAATGCAGGACCAGCCGGGCGACTACACTACTCCCCACCCAGAATGACAAAGCAGGATCTCCCGAGCAGCATGCACCCAGTAAGCAGGCGAGTGCCAGACAACCACCAATCAGTTACTCGGCTGGACTATTATTTTAAAGGAAAAAAAATACTGTATTTGGTGCCTCCACCAGGTTTTTTGCCCAGGGGCCTCCACCACACTTAATCCGGCCCTGCTCCTGCTTGTGCCCAAGAGTGCCCAAGATTTCTATGTCTCGCCGTACTCCAAATCTTCTAAAGGAAAGGACATCCATCACCTACATGGCTGCATTGTAATTGGCTATAATGGAGATTCTTATTTTTCTTGGTGGAGCTGGTGGTGGTTCCCAGCCTCTGGGGAGGAATGTGATCGGAAGGTAACAAGTATGGCCGGCCTGACCTGATGTCCTGAGCTAGCAGGAGGTAGAGCTCTGAATTAAAGAGATGCTTCAGTCTGTCCTGTGACATTCCAGCCACCAGATATTTTTCTTGCTTGATATGTGCAGAAGCCCAGACAGCCTGACAAGCTTGAGGCACATTTTTTAAAAATATTCTTTATTTCAACCTGTGATCAATTGCAAAGCAGAAGACATTTACTCACATTCTCTGAATTACGGATAAGTATAACAGCTTGCCTAGCAGGTAACCAGTAAACTGAGATAGAGTCGTGGGCGAGGTCATTGTGGAGCAGGTCCTCCTTCCAAGGCTGCCACTGGCCTCCAGATCCCTAATGCTGCCTGAAGACAATGCATGGGCCCTCCACTGCTGCATTTCCATTAACGGAGGCACACTGGTAACTGCATTGTGGGGAAAACACACATAGCGCAGTACACAGTTGTGTGCTAAGCCTCTGTTTTGGTGCGGTGCCGCAGCTGCATTACATGATGCCCCGCACTGCAAATTTGTTTTTTGCCCTCTGGATCAGAGACAATGGTGGGGCGGGCACCTGGAGGGGCGGTGGTGTCGACAGCAGGAGGAGGAGACAGCAGTGTTGGGAGTAGCTCCAGTCACCTTGAGAAGATGGCAGCAGATGCAGTTATGGAACCTGGCATTCTCCTCTGGCCCGGTGCTTGCAATAGCCACATTCTTGGGGTCCTAGTGAAAGGACCTGACAAAAGTGTCTGCAGTATGCACCGGACCAGAGGATAGAGGCCTGTGACTGGACACAACGGCAGTGGACCGGGAGGTGGCGTTGAGTATGACCCTTTTACTGCACCGCAACACACAACAGGCAGGTGCACTTTAAAGGGCTACTCCAGCCCCGGTTTACCAATAATACAGGTCCTTCTCAAAAAATTAGCATATATGGGTTGATTCAAAGAAACATGTAACAGCTTGGATTTGGCTCACGATCATCCTATTTTTCACGTCCGCTCGTGCGTTCGTATGAACTTGCGAGTGATTCAATAAGCAAATACGTTTCTATCCTAAAATATACGTCCGTTCGTATGGCAGTTCGGGAATCAGACCTATGTCAGTTTCCATCCTGAATTTTCCGTTTCATTTCTCAGGTTGCAACATTGGTTTTGCCCTTTTTCCTTTTTTGTCTGGACGTAAATCCTTCTGATCTTGCGGCTCCGCACTACAAACTTACCTCATTAAAGTGCATTCTAAATATTTGGTCTTTTAATTTTCGTTATTTCATTCATTTTGTAGTAACCAACCATTAATGAATGCATTTGCATAAGTAAATCTTACTTTGTTTAATTTTTACTTAACTTGCATTTTTTACTTGTGGATTTAATTTTAATATTTTGGCTTCAAATGGTACAACTTTAAATTTTTTGTGTGGTTACCCACACCCTCTACATACAGATTGCTCACAAATATTAAAAAACACCCAGCAACTTCTGCATGTTATGAGCCTAGAACCAGCCAAGATGGCGGCTCAGGTATTATCGGGCAGCCTGCAAACAGAAAGGGCCTTGTGACTGTGTTGCTCTGGATTCTTTGATTTCTGACCTTTCCATGCCCCCAGCTCTGCTGTGTCTGTGCAAAATACAGCAGTAACCCACATCCTGCACTTTATCCCGCTCTCCTCTCCTCAGTAAGTGTGATGCATCTGACCAAAGATGTGCTTAAATAATTAAACAAAGCAAAGGTAAACAACTACACCGATAAATGCAATCTAAAAATATTATTCTAGTACCTCAATTTTAAAATAAATAACAAAGGACATAAGTTTCTTTAATTAACGCAAATATATTGCAAACTAAAGGTTTACATGCAAAGGACTAATTAAGGTCCACATTAAAATGCTTTTATAAGGCATACATGAATCAGGTATGCATTGCCATACAATTTATGGCCTCGGCCATGCTGATACATGCAGTTCATTGGAGCTCAAGACGCGCAGACTCCTCCACATAGCCAAAAAACCTGTTCACGAACAGCAATCCGGCTGCTAAAAGGTGTCGGCTGTGGCTTTCTTTTAAAACGCGTTTAGAGGTTTCTCTGAATCACACCTAAACACATCCAATTAACCTAAGTTTTACGTTTTGATCCTAAGTTTTAGGATTTGATCCTAAGTTTTAGGATTTGATCCTAAGTTTTACGTTTTGATCCTAAAATTTAGGAACGAACTTCCGCTGATCGTAAGAGCATATACGCATTCGTACGTAGGCTCGTGCGAGTCGGAAATGGCCAAAAAAACAGGAAAAAATGACTAACACCCACCCAAACTTACGATTCTCGATACGAAATCAATTAACTTTTGCTCTTTGAATCGAGGGGTATAGTGCTAAAGTTCATTATTTTCCATAATGAAATGATAAAAATTAAACTTTCATATATTTGAGATTCATTGCACACCAACTGAAATTTTTCAGGTCTTTTTTTGTATTAATACTGATGATTTTGCCATACAGCTCATGAAAACCCCAAAATCCTATCTCAAAAAATTAGCATATTTCATCCGACCAATAAAAGAAAAGTGTTTTTAATAAAAAAAAAAAAAGTCAACCTTCAAATAATTATGTTCAGTTATGCACTCAATACAATTGAGCACAGTAATACCATGGTCAGTAAACCATTTACCGGTGGTTTTGGCACTGTGAGCAGGTGCCAGGTCGTGCTGAAAAATGCAAACTTCATCTCCATAAAGCTTTTCAGCCGATGGAAGCATAAATCTCCTGATAGCTAGCTGCATTGACCCTGCCCTTTATAAAACACAGTCGACCAACACCAGCAGCTGACATGGCACCCCAGACCATCACTGACTGTGGGTACTTGACACTGGACTTCAGGCATTTTGGCATTTCCTTCTCCCCAGTCTTCCTCCAGACTCTGGCACCTTGATTTCCGAATGACATGCAAAATTTGCTTTCATCAGAAAAAAGTACTTGGGACCACTGAGCAACAGTCCAGTGCTGCTTCTCTGTAGCCCAGGTCAGGCGCTTCTGCCGCTGTTTCTGGTTCAAAAGTGGCTTGACCTGGGGAATGCGGCACCTGTAGCCCATTTCCTGCACACGCCTGTGCACAGTGGCTCTGGATGTTTCTACTCCAGACTCAGTCCACTGCTTCCGCAGGTCCCCCAAGGTCTGGAATCGGTCCTTCTCCACAATCTTCCTCAGGGTCCGGTCACCTCTTCTCGTTGTGCAGCGTTTTCTGCCACATTTTTTCCTTCCCACAGACTTCCCATTGAGGTGCCTTGATACAGCACTCTGGGAACAGCCTATTTGTTCAGAAATGTCTTTCTGGGTCTTACCCTCTTGCTTGAGGGTGTCAATGATGGCCTTCTGGACAGCAGTCAGGTCGGCAGTCTTACCCATGATGGCGGTTTGGAGTAATGAACCAGGCTGGGCTTTTTTAAAAGCCTCAGGAATCTTTTGCAGGTGTTTAGAGTTAATTAGTTGATTCAGATGATGATTCGGTTAATAGCTCATTTAGAGAACCTTTTCATGATATTCTAATTTTTTGAGATAGGATTTTGGGGTATTCATGAGCTGTATGGCAAAATCATCAGTATTAAAACAAAAAAATACCTGAAAAATTTCAGTTGGTGTGCAATGAATCTCAAATATATGAAAGCTTAATTTTTATCATTTCATTATGGAAAATAATGGCCGCTATTTTGCTGAAGTCCTCTCCTCGTTGCACGTGCTCCCGTTCGCCCATTCAAGTGAAGTGGAGCGTGCCCAACAAAGAGAGCTCTGACGGGGGGCCTGGACTTCAGTAAGCTGTCGGAAGAAGATCAAGCGCAACCTGCAGCATCGCCCAACTTTGCCGCTGGATTCCAGGTGCAGATGAGTGTCTTTTCGCATTAGCGCGGCTGCAGCGCTAAGAGAGGGTGGCAGGGCGGGGGTATTTATTATTAGTAAACTTGGGCTGGATTGGCCTTTAACTGTGGTGCCCATAGACATCTAAATGGACTGTGTTGCTGCGGTGGTCTTTTGCCCTCCCCTGTAGCACGGCGGTGGTCTCTCACCCTCTCCTGTAACACGACGGTGGTTTCTCGCCCGCTTCTGTAACACAACGGTAGTCTGGCTCTCTCCTGGAACATGGCAGTGGTCTGGCGCTCTCCTGTAACATGGTGGTGATCTCTCGCCCTCTCCTGTAACACGGTGGCGATCTGGGGATCTTCTGGAACATGGTGAAGGTCTCTCCTGTAACTATACATGTTTAGTGTGGTATTTTTTGCCCTCTCCTGTAACATGGCGACGGCCTTTCGCCATCTCCCACAACCCGTTCTTTCGTTCTCTCCGGTAACATGGCGGGTGTCTCTCGCCCTCTCATATAACACAGCGGGTGTCTCTCGCCCTTTACTGTAACACGTCGGGTGTCCTGTAACATGGTGGTGATCCCTCGCCCTCTCCTGTAACACAGTGGCTGGCTGGCGCTCTTCTGGAACATGGTGGTGTTCTATTCTAAGCATACAGCACTTCCTGCTCCAGATATAGTAATAACGTGTGGGTAATCCTCCGCCTCGGGCGCCGTGCACTGCAGACATGTAGAAAACAAGCTCCTCCCGGCCCTACATATACCGAGGGACCTCCCACAAATCCCCAGATTTCTTTGCAGTGCTGGAACTGCGAAGACATGAAGTATCACGCTCTCGCAGGCGAGCGGGGCTTTACAGCCCGAGGCCCTGCGGGACTATTTCCACCCGTCCTCATTGTGAAGAATATGCCTCCCAGCCTGGGCTGCGTTGGTCGGGTGAAGGTAGCCAGCACCTGGTGTGCTTAACGGAGCCATGCTCCACCGCAATCCCCCACCATAGGGTAGGCGGTTAAGGCTAATGGTGAGCCTCATAGTGGATGCTCCTCCCGCATCATTGCCCCACGCCCCGTGTAGCGGTGAACCCCGAGTGCTGGGTCACCTTCTCCCTTAGTTCCCCCCGTTAGTGGGGGGAAAAAGAGGGGGGGGGTTGTGTACGTTGGCCTAATCTTGCCCTATTACACAGTATGCTTATAGCCTTTTTCTGTTACCGGGGGGTCAGAGCCGCACTTCAAACATTATGTTAACGTTGGCCGCAGCGCCTTTAATGTATTTGACTTGGCGCATACGGCGGCTCTGTTTCGCGACGGCATGGCGTTTATTACTGTTTCCTTCTCTATCTCCCGGCTTCTCCCGGCCTGATATATATATATATATCTTACGGGGTTATATTTAATTTCTCCCACATTCCCAGCGAGTATTGGGGCATCCAGGGTTGCTTACAGCATAAATCCCTACTGGCATATTACTAGATTAATCACCATATGGAGGCATCTCAGAATTATGTGTCCGGGGTCCCGCGGGGACAAGACCTGCTGTGTACTATGTGTGGACAACCCCATGCTGACGCTGACAGAGCACGGGTCTGCGGACCGTGTGCTGAACAAGTGCTGGACCTGCAATCAGGTTTACCAGTAGCTGCACCTCGCTTCAATACTCCTGTCTCCCCTTGCTTAAATCTCACTCCAGATGAGTCGCACTCGAGCGGGGATGACCAGCAGGTGGTGCTGCGCAGGCTTCCCACGGCGGACCAAGTGATGTCTGGTTTGGCGGAGCGCTTGGGCGCTGGAAAGAAGTGGTCCCTGACGCCTCCTAGTTCTAGGTTTCCCACTGAAACTGAGGAACCTGCTGCTATGCAGGACCTTGATCCTTCCGATGATGGTGAACTGTTCTCAGGTTCCAGTTCCTCAGACGAGTTGTCTTGGAGCCGTAACGGTTCTGGCCCGGGTTCTTGGGGCCTGTGTGACGCTGATGAGTTACTTATAAAGATCTTTGAAGTACTGTCCATCTCTCCTCCGGGAGAGTCTCCCAAGCCCAAGAGGGAGAGTTTCCACACGGCGACACCGCGCCTGGAATTTTTGGATCAGGATCATTTCCAAAATCTTATATCTAAGGAATGGGAATCACCTTGTAAACTTACAGGGGTTCTGGGGGTCTGGGACTGGAAGTACCCTTTTCCCCATGATTTGGTTGAACGATGGTCAGTCCCTCCAGAGGTGGATGCGCCTATTATTGGGGTTGCTAACCCTCCCTTCATGGCGGCCTCCTCTCCTCATACCCTTCGGGATGCTGATGAGGACCGGCGCATGGACAGATTGGCTTCCCATGCCTTCTCGAGTGTAGGGACGGCTCTGCGCCCGGTCTGTGCTGCGGCTGTCACCGCGGTGGCCGCCAGGACCCTGTTCAGGAGGATAATTGACCAACAGCCGGAGGATCTCCCTTGCGAGGTCTTTAATGCACTGTCCGATTGTCACGTTTTTGTAAGGTTTATTCTCTCAGCAATGGATGACACTATTAAAATGTGTGCTAGAACCTCGGTTCTTGTGGTGGCTATTCGTCGCCTGCTTTGGCTGCGACAGTGGGGGGCCGACAATGATACTAAAAAGGCTCTTACTGGTCTTCCTTTTAGAGAATGACGCTTATTCAGGGCCAGGTTGGATCTTTTTGGCAAAAAAAGTAAGGCGCCCTCGCGCAGAAGACTGGCCCAGCCGACCAGGGGCAGGGACTCCCCTTCCCCTCCGTACGTTAGTGTTAAGCGAGAACCAGAAGTGTGCTTCCAACTTTTTGGAGTGGAAGGCCGCCCCAGTGGAGGCAGGCAACGCCCTGGGACCTCCGGCAGGGCAAAACCAAAGTCTGCCAAAACCACACAAGCATGAAGGGACAGGGGGCTGCCACAGCACTTGGCTCATATTGCAGGGTGCCTTGCTTCGTTCAGGTGGTTATAGGTGATGGTTCCCCTGGATGCAGTTTAAAAAAAAAAAATAAAAATAAAAAAAAGGAGTTTGCTGGGCAGTGGGTTGTCAGGGGTCATCTAGTCCCCGTTTTTTCCCTTCGTGAGTTGACGCAGGCCGAGTTCGGCGTGCAGGGTCTGGGCTCTCTTACAGGTTGGCCCTTGGCTGGTAATTGCATCCACACTGCCCTTCCCTCCGGGTTGACGCAGTCTGACCAGGTCCGGCATTCTGGATCTAGCATTGTATTTCACAGGCAGTGCCTACTTGGTATCCACCTGTTCGGCCGCAGGCGCCCTTGTCCAGTGGGCCTCTTGATGCCTGCCTCTTTTAGTTCCTTGTTCCTTCTGGACACCTTGTCCATTTCCAGCCAGTGTTACAGGACCATTTCTTCGGATTAGGGTCTTGTCTGGGTTCCCTCCCCAGCTCCCAGAAGGCTCGCCAAGGCGAGTATGGGAGTGTTGTCTTGAACGTGCAACTGTGCCGTCCGCGCTAGTTTCTACCTGACTTGGGGCTCCTTGGAATCTTTTGGTTGGTGCTCAGGCACATCACTTACTTGTGTAAACTGATTCATAATCTCCCTACGGGGTGGCATTTAGATGGGTTCAGGTTAAACCTTCCCTTATGATATGGGTGCCTTGGTATGGAAGGGGCCTTGCCCTCTTTGTAGTCACACTACCTTCACCTCGCAGCTGGTGGGCCTATTGGTGGCGGCCCAGATGCTGTTCCTTTTTCTCAGATGCCCTTGGGCCCTGCGGCACCTTGGGTTACTTATCCTGGACGGGGTTCCAACACCCCTGGAAATAGGTCAGTTTGTTCCCCCTGTTTTTATGGGGTTCCCTTTGGGTTGGTGAACTCAAGGAAGTTGTTAAGGAACATCCCTTCCTTCTTGCTATCCCTGCAGATGGTCGCCATGGGGACCAAGTCTGGCAGGTTCACTAAGGGGTTCTATTTCTTATGAAATCCCCCGTGGTTCCTAAGGGGGGCCCCTTTAGGGGGCCCATTTTCATACTGTTCTTCGGTTATCACATGTGCCCCTTGGGCCCTAACTTGTTGGGCTACTTCCCTTAGGTCTTGTCTCCTGAGGACTCTTGGTCAGTCTGATCTCAGTGGCCTGTCTCTGTTTTTATCTGTTAAGGTCTCGGAACAGGTTGACCCTTCAAGAAGGGTCTGGTTCGGATCTAGTGGGGGTTTACACTCCTTGCGCTTCATTGGTATTGGCTTGTTGGCTGTCCTACTGTGCTAGGAGGGCCTTCCTAGTGCCTCACTGAGCCCTGCTGGTGTGGGTCCATGGGCCCCGTGACTGTTACAGGGACTCTGTCCTGGTTATTGTCCTGATTTATTGTCCTGGCTGATTGTTACAGGATTCTCTGGCCTTGGTCATGGCGATCCAGTATGGCCTTCTGTCAGGGCATTATACCCATTATGTCTGATCTTGTTACACCCTGCTGGGTGGGGCTCTGCACAGGCTTGCTGTGGCAAGGGTGAACCGGGGGGGGGGGCCCTGAGTGGCCAGTGTGGTGTGGCTCGCATTTCTGCTGAAGATAGTTGTACTGTGTACCCTCTCATGAGGGCTGTTCTGCCTAGTTAGGCTTCTTACTACGTCACCCCTATTTACAGGGTTTGGACGATTGTTATTCACCCTATTGGAGATGATCTCTCTGGGTGTCTTTTCTTGTTTGGAGGGTTAGGCCTAGATCCCTCCTTTTTCTGCTTCTCCCTTCTCTGCCGGCTATGTTGGGGGATGGCGCCCTAGTTGGCTTGCTTGGACTAGCTCTCTCTCATGCGGGATGTTGTCTTATCCCTGGGTCCTAGAGTTTCTTACGGCATGGTTGAAGTTAGTTCCCCAACTCAGTTCCTTGAGGGGTTTCAGGGCTCGCTATGTTCGCCCTCTGTAGAGACTAGTTTCAATCTTCTGCGTTGAGCATTCCTTAGGGGTTGCTCAGGGGCATTCCCCAGGGAATTCTAAGTTCCCTTTGGGGGGAGTTACTTATCCTGTAAAAAGCCCTGCTAAGGGTTTCCCTGGGTCTTATTCAGGTTCTTGTCTGAACTGTTCCTTGCCTCAGATGACCCCTTCGGGGCGGGTCCCTCAGTCAGAGGCGTGCCATAGGAGATGGCTTTCTTAGCCTAGTCCTTTTTATGTTGATATATCCCTATATATCTGTACACCGTTAGGTGAGGAAGTTTCCGCCTTGCACCGAGTTTGGGTTCAGGTGGAGTTTTTTATTCTTCTCTATTCCAGAACCTCCGGCCTCTGGACTGGTGTTTTGCTTTCCCTGAGCTTAAAGGGATCTGTATCCCTCAATAGGCATTGGAGACTCCTGGCCTGTTCCCTGTCCATGGTTGGGACTATGCCCCTTGGGGCTTATAGGCGTCTCCATCCTTTATGCAACGGGATCTGGTTGCTTCCACGGGTGTAGGAGCCCGTTGGATTGGTCTTGCTCGGTTGGTTGCCCTTCTGAGCTTATGGTTGACGTTTCGGTCCTTGCGGAGCCTTGTTAGCGTTGTTTTCTGTATTCCGCTGGTCTCGCCGAGACCAGGGTTTGTATTCCCTGACTGGGAAGGTTCTACGGTTGCCATTGCTACCCTGTTGTTGTTAGTAGCGTGGTTAGGCTGTTACTCCTCTGGCCTATCTGTTTAGGGGAGATTCATTCTTCTCTCTTGAGTTTTGTTATCTTCTACTTGTGCTTGGCTTGAGCCTTCAGCACTCGGTTGTGGAGCAGGCTGACTAGTTCCCTTCTTGTGTTTCATCAGCCTTGTAAGGTTTCATAAGTTGAGATAGAGCTTTGCTCACGTTGCTCCTGGTAGCAAGGTTACAGGTGACAGCGCTGTTACGGTTGGCTGTGCCTTTTCTCATGGGGATCCCACCCTACTTTATGGACACTGCTATTGGATGTCCCACACGTTATTACTATATCTGGAGCAGGACGTGCTGTATGCTTAGAATAATACAACTCTGTGAAGTACTCACCTGTAGAGTTGATATTATATGCATACAGCACGTCCTGCTCCACCCCACCCTGGTTCACCTTGTTCTGGATCCCCTGTATGGTGATTGTTATCATTGATATTATTGCCAGTCTCTGGGTGGTTTTTTCCTCCTGGCTTCTTTTCTCACTGCTTGTCAATGCTGGGGATTTGTGGGAGGTCCCTCGGTATATGTAGGGCCGGGAGGAGCTTGTTTTCTACATGTCTGCAGTGCACGGTGCCCGAGGCGGAGGATTACCCACACGTTATTACTATATCTGGAGCAGGACGTGCTGTATGCATATAATATCAACTCTACAGGTGAGTACTTCACAGAGTTGTATTTTCGCATTCTCATGTAACACGGCGGCGGACTGGCACTCTCCTGGGACATAGTGGTGGTCTCTTGTACTTTCCTGTAACACTCCTGTAACTATATATGTTTACTGTGGTATTTTTTGTCCTCTCCTATAACATGACAGGTGTCTCTCGCCCTCTCCTGGAACACAGTGGCTGTCTGGCTCTCTTCTGGAACATGGTGGTGTTCTATCGCATTGTCCTGCAATGCGGCAAGGGACTGGCTCTCTCCTGGAACATGGTGGTGGTCTCTTGCAAAGCGACCTTTGCTGCTGATGCTGCTTCTTCTATCTCCCAGTTTCTTGATTTGGGATAACCATCTGCTCCAATCCCCCGTCAGGAAGCCCAAAAACCGGGCAGGAATACTTACCTAGTCGGAGCTTCGTATTGTGCATGACCATTGGCAGCCAAAAGATTTTGCCGGGTAGGTACTAAGTTTACAAACTGCTAGGGGAAAAATGTGTTTTGTTGTGGTGCTGCATCGGAGCTGCTATCCTATTTCCTGTCACAGACATAACTAACACTAAGCACATGTGGCTGCTGGGGGAACAAAAGGCCGGGGCTCACTCCCATACTTAAACTAGACCTTCAGCATGATTTAATGAAAAGCCCAAACCCTTAAAAAAAAACTATTTCCCAGCATCTAAAATATATATATTTTAAATTTTTAGTCACTTCACTTATTATTCTTTCCCCCACCAGACTGCAACTCTGTTCAGGACTCTAGGATACGGGCGCCGCCATCCTAATGCAGCATCCTAATCCTAATGCAGCATCATACATGGTTGGTGCTCTTTAATGCATGCCCACAGCCGCCCCAGCCCTGTCACTCATAGGTAACAGCATGGGAAGTGGGGGGACAGGGCTCACAGGTCAAGAACACTGCAGGCCAGATTTGATGGCCTGCAGTGACAGGGCTGGGGCGGCTGTGGGCTTGCATTAAAGAGCACCAACCATGTATAATGCTGCATTTGGATCAACTAAAAAGACTTCAGGGCTGGGCGACTAGTGGACCAAAAGTGATCCTAGAGTCAATAAGACTCCAGGGCCACCTGATCCTCACTACCTGGGGTATCCCATGTGACAGACTGTCATTGTGTTGTTGATTGTGTTACAGACTGCCATTGTGTTGTTGATTGTGTTACAGACTGCAATGTCATTGTGTTGTTGATTGTGTTACAGACTGCTATTGTGTTGCTGATTGTGTTACCGGCAGAGTTGAGGGATTGTGTGTCCTGCTCCCATTGGTCTGTGTGTTTGTCATGCAGTCCACGGGGGAGGTCCCCTTGCATGGAGACTTGCATATAAGGCACAGGGTGGCACTAATAAAGGTAGTTCATCTTCACCCTCAATACTGAGTTCCGTCTCTTATTGGGGGAAACGCTATATTACAATTCACTAGCCCTTGTAAGGGCTGTTCCTGTTTCCCTCACGGATGACTCTGGAATTCCTGCAGCACCTCTCACCATTGGGAAAAGGACGTCTCTGGCGGGGAAGCTCTCCGGCGATAAAGGTTATCGCTACATCCCATATCACTTTTTGAAACCGCCCCGGGATCGCAGCTAAAATGTACCTCAACAGAGGTTGCGGTTGTGCTCCACTATACCTTTAGCTGTGTGCTTGCCCATGTCAGGCATTTGAGAATGGTCGGCATGGGAGAAGCCCGCGACACTGTATATTAGACCCTTCAGCTCAAGGCCAGATTATGAGGGGACGCAAGGGGCACGCGCCCCAGAGCCTCCACTACTTGCCCTGCAAAGTAGGCCTCCACCAACCTTTGGGTTATGGTCTGGTCCAGGATGCTTTCCAGTCTTTGGTCTGATGGGACAGCAACAAATCTGTCAGCGGCAGTGGGGGCACCCTGCGCCTGGCCAAGCCTTTTTTGTTCTTGCAAACCTGCAGCCAAAGCCACCACAGGGCAGGACGAAGAGTCTAGAGCAGCAAAGCCGTTGTCAGCAACGCTACAGTGATGAGTGTGCAGAGCTGTCAATCAGCGGCCACTCACTGCACATAATCCACCAAACACAGCCGCTGGCAACTCAATGCAGGGAACAGTTTTTTGCTGGACCAGCCGGGCGACTACACTACCCCCCAACCAGGATGGCAAAACAGGAGTTGCCGAGCAGCACGCACCCGCACAAGGGACTCGATCTGATGTTCCAGTAAGTAGGCGGGTGCCAGACAACCACCAATCGGCTAGACTATTATTTTAAAGGAAAAAAATACTGTATTTGGTGCCTCCACCAGGTTTTGTGCCCAGGGGCTCTACCACACTTAGTCCGGCCCTGCTCCTGCTTTAGAGTACCCAAGATCTCTATGTCTCGCCTTACTCAACATGGCCCTCTTTAGGTCCAATTCTGCCTTATGAAATCTTCTAAAGGAAAGGATATCCATCACCTACATGGCTGCATTGTAATTGGCTATAATGAAGATTCTTGTTTTTCTTGGTGGAGCTGGTGGTGGTTCCCAGCCTCTGGGGAGGAATGTGATCGGATGGTAACAAGTATGGCCGGCTTGACGTGATGTCCTGAGCTAGCAGGAGGTAGAGTTCTGAATTAAAGAGATGCTTCAGAGATGCTTCAGGCCCAGCCAGCCTGACAAGCTTGAGGCACATTTTTAAAAAAATTCAACCTGTGGTCAATTGCAAAGCAGAAGACATTTACTCACATTCTCTGAATTTCGGATAAGTATATCAGCTTGCCTAGCAGGTAACCAGTAAACTGAGAGTCGAGGGCGAGGTTATTGTGGAACAGGTCCTCCTTCCAAGGCTGCCACTGGTCTCCAGATCCCTGATGCTGCCAGAAGACAATGGATGGGCCCGCAACCGCTGCATTTCCATTAACGGAGGCACACTGGGTACGGCATCGCAGTGAAAACGCACATAGTGCAGTACACAGTTGTGTGCTATGCCTCCATTTTGGTGCGGTGCCGCAGCTGCATTACATGACGCCCCGCACTGCAAAGTTGTTTTTTGCCCTTTTGGATCAGAGACAATGGTGGGGCGGGCATCTGGAGGGGCGGTGGTGTCGACAGCAGGAGGAGGAGACAGCAGTGGTGGGAGTAGCTCCATTCACCTTGAGAAGATGGCAGCAGATGCAGCGATGGAACCTGGCATTCTCCTCTGGCCTGGTGCTTGCAATAGCCACATTCTTGGGGTCCTAGTGAAAGGACCTGACAAAGGAGTCTGCAGTATGCACCGGACCAGAGGATAGAGGCCAGTGACGGTGTCAGGGGACCAGCGGCAATGGATCGGGAGGTGGCGTTGAGTATGACCCTTTTACTGCACCGCAACACACAGGCTACTCCAGGCCCGGTTTACCAATAATAAAATACCCCTGCCCTGCCACCCTCTATTAGCGCCACACACACCCCGCTTCCAATATTAATGACATATGGGTTATATCCAGTATAGGGCGAACTTTTGCAGAGATGACTAGAAAAAATGGAAGCCCCTCCCGGTCCATAAATACCTGGGACCTCCCACACATTCCCAGTAATCGTCTCTGCAGATGGCGAGCAAGTCAGAAGATGGCTATCTCCTTCCTTACAGGTAAGCCGGGGTCACACCCGGCAATTTATTGCCCTATTTCTGCCCGGACCGGATTAAATTTAAACCCCTATGCCTCCCAGCCTTGGCTGCAGGTCCGGATGAGGGTAGGCTGCACCCGAGCAGGTGTAATTTAGGAGCCATGCTCCACCATGAGACCCCATATCAAGGGGTAGGCGGTTTACCTGGTTGGTGACCCTGGTTTGGGATGCCCCATCCCGCTATCCCTTCACTTCTGTTTGGTATGGGATCCCCCCCTTTTTTCCGTGTCTCCCTGTTCCCCTCAGACGGGGGGGGCGGCTTGTCCCGTTTTTTGTTTGTCTCTGTCTTTTACTTTGTTAGTGTGTGTGTGTGCTTGTACTGCGGAGGCTGCCCAGCATGCGGCGTTGGCCGCTCGTGGGACGCCATTGCGGCAGGGAGAGCTTCTCCCCCTCTCTTCTGTTTGAGCAGGGGGTGGGGCCGGGCGATCGGCGCGTTTGCGGCCGGCCGGCCCCTCTCTCTATGGCGCCTATTGCGGTGCCCAGCTATTGGCTGGGATCCGCGTTGCTTGGGCTGATTGGGAAGTGGGCGGAGCCAGGCGCGGCGCGCAATCCGCGCTGGCCCGCCCTTCTTCCTCCTCCTGTCTTTCTGCCTCGGTGTGCCGTTGCCATTTCCTGGGCTGTGAGTGCCCTGCGGGGTTTTTCAATTATGCCTTGTACCCTGTTATAGCACCGGGGGCTACAGTTTTAACGCATTGTTATCCATAAAGCATGCATTATGTGTATATATATATATTGTGGAGATTAGCTCTGGTAGGCGACCGGGTGTCAGCAGTATAGAGGCGGAGGCAAACAGTTCAAAGTAAAGTCTGTGTTTATTTCACACAAAAATCCACAAAAGCATATGTCCATACAGGTTACATCACCTTTTCAGGAAACCGCAGCATAAATGATTCAGTCAGGCAAACAGCTTTTAGTCCTTGAGCAAAGGTTCTGTTCACAGTCAAATATGTCTCAGGTCCGCATGAAACAGCTTCCACAGGAGATTTCAGCCAGGCTCACAGAGTCTCACTCCCATGTGAGCTCTAGACAAAGGACAGGCCACAGCTGATTCCCCAGGCTATTTAAACAGCCCGCAAAACCCGGACCTGGGTAGTGGGATGGAGTCCCACCCTGCTCTACTCCATCCCAGTAAAGCTGTCCCAGGTTAGCCTTTCGGCTATTCTAAAGCAACAGCAGCAAACTGCCACCAGCAGCTGATGCTGGAAATCAGACTACACGGCGCTACTGCACCAATGCCAGGTACATTGGTGCTACATACCTGCCGTCAATAACGGCCCCTTGCACCTTACCACATACCCCCCCCTTTGTTCAACCCTGAGGGGGTGGACACATGCCAAACAATGTGCTCGGGACAGGGCATCCGCGTTACCCAATAATCGTCCCGCTCTGTGCTCTACTGTAAACTTGAAGTTTTGTAATGACAAGAACCATCGGGTGACCCTGGCATTCCTGTCCTTAGCCTGGCACATCCACTTGAGGGGAGAGTGGTCCGTAATCAGCCGGAACCTTCTCCCCAGCAAGTAGTAGCGAAGAGACTCCAGGGCCCATTTAATGGCCAAACACTCCCTCTCCACTATACTATACCGGGTCTCCGCGGGTGTTAATTTGCGACTCATGTAGACAACGGGGTGCTCCTCCCCGTTGACTTCCTGAGACAGTACAGCACCGAGACCTACCTCGGAGGCATCGGTCTGCACTATGAACTCCCTCTTAAAGTCGGGTGTCACCAACACCGGAGACCCACACAGGGCAGACTTCAAAGCGGAGAACGCTTTTTCGGCCTGTTCATTCCACTTCACCATGACAGACTTGCGTCCCTTTAACAGGTCTGTCTGTGCCGCTAGGGTCGGAAAATTGGGAATGAACCGCATATAATATCCCACCAACCCCAGAAATTACTTTACTTGGCGGGTGGTGTTAGGACGTGGCCAGTTACGGATGGCTTCTAGTTTGTTGACCTGGGGCTTGACCACTCCTCGCCCAATCACATAGCCCAGGTATTTTGTCTCTTCTAGGCCTAAAGCACATTTTTTCGGGTTTGCCGTCAACCCAGCCTTCCTGAGGGAATCCACTACGGCCTGGACTTTGGGTAGGTGACTTTCCCAATCCGTGCTATGGATAATTATATCGTCCAGATATGCCGAAGCATACCGACGATGTGGCCTGAGGACAATATCCATTAACCTTTGGAACGTAGCGGGAGCGCCGTGTAACCCAAAGGGTAATACCTTGTATTGGAACAGTCCCTCTGGTGTAATAAAGGCTGTTTTCTCCTTGGCCGCCTCAGTCAAGGGCACCTGCCAGTACCCTTTTGTGAGGTCCAAAACCGAAAAGTACCTGGCTTGGCCTAGCTTCTCAATGAGTTCATCTACCCGGGGCATAGGGTAGGCATCAAACTTGGAAACTTCATTAAGTTTGCGGAAATCGTTACAGAACCGCAACGTACCATCGGGCTTGGGAATCAAGACTATGGGGCTGGCCCACTCACTCTTTGATTCTTCAATCACGTCTAACCGGAGCATTTGCTGCACTTCCTCCGCGATAGCTTGTCGCCGGGACTCAGGTACCCGGCAAGGCCTCAACCGGACCTTGACCTGAGGTTCCGTGACAACATCATGTTGGATGACCGAAGTGCGCCCAGGGAGTTCTGAAAACACGTCCGTGTTTCTGCTAATAAACTCCCTGGCTTCCTGAGTCTGTTTAGAGGAGAGGTTGTCGCCAGTTTTCACCTCGACTACTGCTTCTCTAATAACAGACCGAGGAATGGGAAGCTCCACCCCCACCATACCTGGTCGGGGACTGTCACCCCCAGGGGTCTCCCTGTCTTTCCACAGTTTCAACAGGTTTACATGGTACACCTGCTCTGGCTTCCTCCGCCCAGGCTGATGTACCTTGTAAGTTACTTCCCCAACTTTTTCAATGACCTAATAGGGACCCTGCCACCTAGCTAGAAATTTACTGTCCACCGTGGGTACCAGAACCACAACTCTGTCACCTGGGTTAAAGTTCCGTACCCTGGCTTGCCGATTATAAATCCTGCTTTGGGCCCGCTGCGCTGCCTCCATGTGTTCTCTGACAAGCGGCAAGACGGTCTCTATCCGTTCCTGTAGGTGAGTAACGTACTCTACCACACTTTTGTGGGGTGTGGGTTGCTGTTCCCAGGCCTCCTTGGCTATATCCAACAGGCCCCGTGGATGTCGACCGTATAAGAGTTGGAAGGGCGAGAACCCCGTAGAGGCCTGGGGCACCTCTCGCACTGCGAACATCAGATAGGGCAGCAGCAAGTCCCAATTCTTCCCATCCTTGGCGACCACCCTTTTTAACATGGTCTTTAAAGTTTGATTAAACCGTTCTACTAGGCCGTCTGTTTGCGGGTGGTAAACGGATGTCCGCAACTGTTTCACCTGCAGCAGTTTACAGAGCTCTTTCATTACTTTCGACATAAACGGGGTACCTTGATCGGTCAGGACCTCTTTAGGCAGACCTACTCTGGAAAACATTTCCATAAGCTCCTTAGCAATGAGCTTGGCAGAGGTGTGACGCAGGGGCACTGCCTCAGGGTACCGCGTGGCATAATCCAAGATCACCAGAATATGTTGGTGCCCTCTAGCGGACTTTGGCACTGGACCCACTAGATCCATGGCAATCCGCTCAAAGGGTACCTCAATAACTGGGAGAGGAACTAAGGGACCACGGTAATGAGGCTGAGGGCTGGTCATCTGACATGTTGGGCAGGACTCACAATATCTCTCCACCTCCTTGTACACACTGGGCCAGTAGAATCGTTGTAAAACGCGGTCCAGAGTTTTCTGCTGGCCTAGGTGTCCACCCAGAACATGTTGGTGGGCCAAATCCAACACCAACTTGCGATATGGATTGGGTACCACCAATTGTTCCACCACCTCTTCACGTACCTTGTTTACTCGGTACAACATTTCCTGGTGAACCACAAAGCGAGGAAACTGTAACTCCGCCCCTGGCTGTTGTGGTTCACCTTCCACCTCAAGAACATTCTCCCAGGCCTGAGACAGGGTCGGGTCCTGGTGTTGAGCGGTACCAAAGTTAATTGTGGAGACATGGAGATCTGCCAACTCTGGACCTGTTGCCAACTCTTCCACATCTCCAACCATAACATTTAGTGGGGTTGACTCCCCCTCTTCCATTTTAGGGACGGACACCTCTTCCACGGTGCCTCCTGATTCCGGTTCCCAGGGCACCGGGGTCTCCCCTGAGTAGGGCCAGTCTATTGGGGACACACCCGCCTCGCGGGTTTCCGGAACTGCCAACTTGGCCCACAGTGACCTGAACCCTGGAAAGTCTCTCCCAATAATCAGTTCATACGGGAGTTTAGCGGCGACAGCGACTTCATGTTTCCAGCTGCTGGAGACGGTGGTGAGAGACACTTGTGCTGTGGCATAGTCTCTCAAGTCCCCATGAATGCACAAAACCCCGGTTTTCCGCCCAGTGTACTCATCGGGCAGTACTAAGGCGGGTCTTGCCAGGGTAACCATACTCCCCGAGTCCAAAAGGGCCACAGCCAGGGTGTCTCCCACTTTCACCTGACAGAGGTGACTTTGCCCCACAAGCTCAGGGACACCGGCAGCACACAGCCTCCTGGCATACATGGAAGGGCGGTAACCAAAGTTCACGTCCATGGGCTCCCCCTGGTGGGGACAATTGGCTCTGATATGTCCCGGCTCCTTACATCCCCAACACAACACTTGGGCAGGGACTTTGGGGGGTAGGTCCTGAAAGGGTTTAGGGGACGCCACTCGCCTGAGCTGGGGCGGGGACCTCCGGGGTTTCCCCGAATCCCTCCTCATGGAGCCGTCTTGCAAGTTCCTGGTGGCTTCATATCGCTCCACTAGGTCCACCATCCCTAGTGCGTTGTCAGGGGATACCTGGCCAACCCAGTGCTGAAGAGGGTGCGGTAAAGCCCTCCAAAAAGTGTCCGCCAGCAAGCGGTCCAACATGGCAGTGGGGCTTAACGACTCCGGCTGCAGCCATTTTTGCAGCAGGTGCAGCAGTTTATAATACTGGGGTCGGGCGGGCTCTGCCGACTGGTAGCTCCACTGATGCACCCGCTGAGCCCGAACCCACACATTCACCCCCAGCCTCGCCAGTATCTCACCCTTCAGAGTCGGGTAGTCAGCGGCTTGGTCCTCTGGGAGATCAAACAACACCTGCTGGGGTCCAGACGCCAGAAATGGAGCGATGACATCAGCCCACTGGTCATGCGGCAACTTCTCCCTTGCAGCCACCTTTTCAAACACCGCCAGGTAAGTCTCAACGTCATCTGAAGGGGTCATTTTTGTGAGCGCCGAGCGGACAGCTTTCCGGGCATCAGGAATAATTTTGGGCGCACCTGCAGCTTGCAGCGCCATCACATGTTGCAAAAACAGCTGGTTGGTCTCCTGCTGCTGCCTGTTGGTCTCATGCTGCTGCCTGTTGGCCTCCATGAGCGCTTTCACGACCGCCTCCATTTTGTCTGCAGTCCCAGGTAGCAGCCTGGCAGGTTTAATATAGGACATGCACAACAAAAAACTTTTTCGTCGGTTGCTCCTAGCAACGGCCTCACTGCTGTGCCCGCATCCTCCACCAAATGTGGAGATTAGCTCTGGTAGGCGACCGGGTGTCAGCAGTATAGAGGCGGAGGCAAACAGTTCAAAGTAAAGTCTGTGTTTATTTCACACAAAAATCCACAAAAGCATATGTCCATACAGGTTACATCACCTTTTCAGGAAACCGCAGCATAAATGATTCAGTCAAGCAAACAGCTTTTAGTCCTTGAGCAAAGGTTCTGTTCACAGTCAAATATGTCTCAGGTCCGCATGAAACAGCTTCCACAGGAGATTTCAGCCAGGCTCACAGAGTCTCACTCCCATGTGAGCTCTAGACAAAGGACAGGCCACAGCTGATTCCCTAGGCTATTTAAACAGCCCGCAAAACCCGGACCTGGGTAGTGGGATGGAGTCCCACCCTGCTCTACTCCATCCCAGTAAAGCCGTCCCAGGTTAGCCTTTCGGCTATTCTAAAGCAACAGCAGCAAACTGCCACCAGCAGCTGATGCTGGAAATCAGACTACACGGCTTTACTGCACCAATGCCAGGTACATTGGTGCTACATACCTGCCGTCAATAACGGCCCCTTGCACCTTACCACAATATATATATATCACATTGGATATATATATATATAATTTTTTATATAGCAAGTCTTATTAGCTTGTGTGTTGTGTGTGATCTTTGTGTCTTTCAGGAGGACTCCCTGTTCCCATTAAAAAAGGGGGTTCTCCCAGTCCTAGGTCCCTTGCATAAATTGGGTTTTTACAAATCCTCCCACTAGTGGACTTAAGGGGCATCCCGGGTAGCTTAATAGCGTAATTCCCTTTGGTCATTGCGACTACCATAAAAAACACCATATGGAGGCTTCCCAGGATACCGGGCTCGGGGTCCTTTCGGGGCAATCCCGGCAGTGTGTGGGTTGTGGGGTATCCCTTATGGGGGATAATGTACTGATTTGCATACCATGTGCTCAGCAGGCCATAACGCGGCAGTCTGGGTCCCAGGCGTCTGGGTCAGTGCCGCCGGTCTCATCACCTACTCCACCCTGCCTGATCCGTACCCCAAGTGACACTGTCATTAGCGGGGAGTCGCAATCTGATGTATGCGCTAGATTGGCCAACATAGAGAAATTGATTTCTAGCTCTGCGGCCAGAAAGGCCCCAGCTAAGAGGAGACATTTGCCACCGGCCGCACCGGTTCTGGGATTTGAGGATTATTATTCTCTTGACTGGTCTGATTATTCCCCACTTGAGGAGGGGGAATGGTTTCTGGATCTGATGGCTCTGAGGATCAGCAGTTTTTGGATGTTGATGCTGGGCAGGAGCATGGGGATGCCGTTGTTGATACCCCCAGGGTCCTGGCCCATTTGTTTGAGGTGCTGGCTATTTCTCCTCCGGCGGAGTCCCTTCCGCAGAAGGGGGAATTTTTTGGGACTTCTAAGCCTCGATTGGAGTTCCCAAATCAAAAGCACTTTGACAATCTGATTCTTATAGAATGGGAAAGGCCCAGCCGGCTTCCCGGTGTTCCTCAGGGATGGGATAGAAAGTATCCCTTTCTGGTGGACGCGGTGAAGCGCTGGTCATCCCTTCCTAAAGTCGATGCGCCCGTTCTGGGATTGTCCAACACATCTTTTGTGCACTCTCCAGACGCCACCACGCTAAAGGATGGTGAGGACCGACGTATTGATCAAATGGCATGTCATGCCTTTACCAGCGTAGGTTCGGCCTTGCGGCCTGTTTGTGCTTCAGCGCTCATTGCTGTGGCCACCAGGTCTGTGATTAGGGGCCTGTTGAGTGGTTCCCAGCTTAACCCGGCCAGTGATGAATTGGCAGTGCTTACGCGGTGTAAATTGTTCATGACCTTTGTCTTATCTGCCTTGGATGACACAATAGGTATGTGTAGCAGAACCTCGGCGTTGCTGGTGGCTATTCGCCGATCGGTCTGGCTGCGCCAGTGGGTGGCTGACATTGCGGCTAAGAAGTCACTTACAGGGCTACCCTTCCGGGGTATGCGGCTGTTTGGAGATAAATTGGATTTGGTAGCGAAAGGAGGAAAGCTACCACAATGCAAGAGGCAGCGTCGCTCCTTTCGGGGGGCAGGCTCCTTTAATCCTTCCTTTCACGGTGCCAGAGCAGGCAGAGTAGCTGCCTGCTCTACTTTCAGAGGTGACTCTTGGGGCAGAGGCAGAGGACGCGCCCGTCCTGGACCTGCCTGGGGTTCCAAGCCCAAGCCCGCGGCCAAGCCAGCTCAGCAATAAGGGGGCGCCCTCACCCTTGCGGGTGGGGGGACGGCTGCGGCACTTCACCCAGGTCTGGGCCTGGGAGGTCACAGACAACTGGGCATTGGAAGTGGTCTCTTCCGGGCACAAACTGGAGTTCGAGTACCGGCCTCCTCCTAGATTCCTCAGATCTCAGGTCCCCTCGGACCCCTGGGCTGCGCAGGGGCTCCGGTTGGCAGTGCAAAATATTCTGGACGTGGAAGTCATATGCCCAGTGCCTCTCTCTGGGGGAGGCCAGGGCTATAATTCCAACCTTTTCGCTGTGCCCAAAAAGGATGGATCCATAAGACCCATTCTGGATTTGAAGCTTTTCAACAGGTTCATCAGAATCAAGAAGTTCCGCATGGAGACTTTGTGCTCAGCCATCAATTCTCTTCGTCAGGGGGACTTCATGACGTCCATAGACATCAAGAATGCTTACCTTCATGTGCCGATCTTCCCAGCACACCAGAGATTTCTTAGGTTGGTGGTGGGAGATCAGCATTTTCAGTTTGTGGCCCTCCCGTTCGGGCTGACCTCGGCACCTAGGGTGTTCACCAAGGTGCTGGCGGGTATAATGGCCCTTATCAGAGCCCAGGGCATTTGCATTGTGCCGTTTCTGGATTCTCATTACGGCATCTCTCTCTCAGATAGGCAGAGCTAGACACCAGGACGGTGGTGACTACGCTGGAGAGATTTGGTCCTCCCTCTCCCCTTCAAGGGAGTTTTTATTTCTGGGCATGAATCTGGATACTATTCATACCAGGGTGTTCTTGCCTTTGTCAAGGGTGCAGATGGTTCTGGACCTGATCCGTCTTCTTTTGTCCAAACCCGCGGCCGTCTATCCGGATAGGGATGAGGCTGGTTGGATTGATGGTGGCTTCATTCAAGGCAGTTCCCTTTGCTCATTTTCACATGAGATCGCTCCAGCTCCATCTTCTGTTGGCTTGGGACAGATACCTGCTGTCATTGGTTCAGTCGTTTCTGATGTCTCCTCTGGTTCGGCAGTCTCTTCAGTGGTGGCAGGAACCAAGGAATCCTCTGAGGGGCAAGTCTTTTCTGACCCCTTGTTGGGAGACGGTCACCACGGATGCCAGCCTGTCGGGCTGGGGGGGTTTCTGGAAGGAACATCAGTTCCAGGGGCTGTGGGGTCCTCTGGAGGCACACACCCCCATCAATGTCTTGGAGCTGTGAGCCATTTGGTTGGTACTGTCATGCTTAACGCATATCCTCCAGGGTTTACCGGTTCAGGTTCAATCAGACAAACGGACTGCGGTCGCTTACATCAATCACCAAGGAGGGACTCGCAGCAGGAGTGCCCTCGGGGTAGTTTCTCTGATTCTTGCATGGGCGGAGAGCAATGTCCCATGCATCTCAGCAGTGTACATTCCGGGAGTGGAAAACATGGAGGCGGACTCCCTGAGCAGGGGATCCTCTCACCAAGGGGAATGGTCGCTCAACCATAAGGTATCCCGGTCCCTCTGTCTCAAGTGGGGGATTCTGGAGATGGATCTCTTTGCCTCACTTCACAATCACAAGCTTCCTGCATTTGTGTCTCTGTCTCAGGATCAACTGGCCCTGGCAGTGGACGCCATGTCTCTTGCCTGGAGGGATCTGGGGTTTCTGTACCTGTTTACCTCCTTCTCCACGGTAGGCAAGGTGCCGCGCAAGCTGTCCCAGAGGGTGCGCCAGCAATTCTGGTGGCCCCAAGGTGGCCAAGACAGGTGTGTTTCACAGACGTCGTACGGCTAGCGGTAGATTAGTTCAGGTTGCCCCTGTTTCCGGATCTGATCACTCAAGGTCAACTTCGTTGCCCCAATTTACAAATGCTGGCTTTGACGCCGTGGCTTCTGAAACCTCCATTCTAAAGAAGAAGGTTTGTCTGATGTGGTGATTTAGACACTTGTTAGAGCTAGGAAGAGATCTTCCTCTAACATCTACTACAGGACTTGGCGGTCCTATATTGACTGGTGTGAGGCTAGGGCCTTGCCTTGCAGGCTGTTTTCGATTCCTAGGATTTTGTTTTTTTCTTCAGCACGGCCTGGACCTAGGGTTCCAGCTTAGTACCTTGAAAGGGCAGGTCTCTGCTCTGGCGGTCTTCTTTCAAAGGTCCTTTGCTCTTCATCCTTTGGTTAAGACTTTCTTCCAGGGGGGTCACTCATGTGCGACCCACGCGAAAGCCTTTGTTGCCTGTTTGGTATTCGAATTTGGTTCTGTCGGCACTCCAGGGGCCTCCTTTTGAGCCGGTGCAGGATGTTGCACTTTCTATGCTCACACAAAGGGTTGCCTTTTTGGGACGTGTCTCTGAGTTGGCAGATCTGTCCATTCCGGCCCTTTACTTTGAAAGACACCAGGACAAGGTGGTCTTTCGCTTTAAGTCAGATTTCCTTCCTAAGGTGGTTTCTGCCTTCCATCTCATTTAGGAGGTGGTTCTCCTTTCCTTGTGTCCTAAGCCTAGCAATGACAAGGAGAGGGTCTTGCACTCTTTGGATGTGTTTCATTGTGTGAAGTACTATTTGGTGGCTACTTCTCCCTTTCGTAGGACGGACGCCTTGTTCGTGGTGCCCTCTGGGCCCAGGAAGGGTTTGGTGCCCGCCAGGTCTACCATTAGTAATGGATACGTCAGGCCATTGTTGGGGCCTATACTGCCAAGGGGAGGGTTCCTCCTTTTCAGATCACTGCTCATTCTACTCGTGCTATTGGTGCTTCCTGGGCTTTTCAGCTCCAGGCCTCTGTTGAACAAGTTTGTAAGGCTGCTACTGGGTCTTCTGTTCATAATTTTTCAAAGTTTTATAAGGTTGATGTGCCGGCCTCAGCGGATGCTGTTTTTGGCCGCAAGGTTCTGCAAGCTGCAGTGGTTTAAATTTGTGCATTGTTGCCTTTTGGGATTCCCACCCATGATGGACACTGCTATTGGATGTATCCAATATGTCATTAATATTGGAAGTGGGGTGTGTGACATACTTGGAATAATACCATTTTGTGAATACTCACCTGTAAAATGGGTATTATAAGTATGTCACACACCCTGCTTCATCCCGCCCTTATTGTATTCTGGATCCTCTATAGGGTGAACCTTGTTTTGGTTAATAGGTTTTTATTGGCTCTTCCTGGTCCCCTTACTGCTTTCCTATACTGGGGAATGTGTGGGAGGTCCCAGGTATTTATGGACCAGGAGGGGCTTCCTTTTGTTCTAGTCATCCCTTCAAAAGTTCGCCCTCTACTGGACATAACCCATATGTCATTAATATTGGAAGCGGGGTGTGTGACTTACTTATAACACCCATTTTACAGGTGAGTAATCACAAAATGGTATTTTTCGCATTAGCTCTTGCATTCTCCTGTTACACGACGGCGGACTGGTGCTCTGCTGGAACATAGTGGCGGTCTCTTGTACTCTCCCATGACACTCCTGTAACTGTACATGTTTACTGTGGTATTTTTCACCCTCTCCTGTAACATGGTGGTGGCCTTTCGCCATCTCCCATAACATGAGGGCAGTCTTTCGTCCTCTCTTGTAACACGGCGGGTGTCTCTCGCCCTCTACTGTAACACGACGGGTGTCTCTCGCCTTCTCCTGTAACATGGTGGTGATCTCTCGCATTCTCCTGTAACACAGCGGCAGACTGGCGCTCTCCTGGGACATGGTGGTGGTCTCTTGTACTTTCCTGTAACACTCCTGTAACTATACATGTTTACTGTGGTATTTTTCGTCCTCTCCTGTAACATGGCGGGTGTCTCTCGCCCTCTCCTGTAACACAGTGGCTGCTTGGCTCTCTTCTGGAACATGGTGGTGTTCTATCGCATTCTCCTGCAATGCAGCAAGGGACTGGCACTCTCCTGGAACATGGGGGTGGTCTTTTGCACTCTCCTGTAACTTGGCAACGGTCTCTCACCCTCTCCTGTAACACAGCGGCAGTCTCTCACCCTCTCCTGTAACACAGTGGCAGTCTCTCACCCTCTCCTGTTACACTGCCACGGTCTCTCATACTCTCCTGTAACATAGCAGCAGTTTTTTGCCTTCTCCTGTTACATGGTAGCGATCTCTTGCCTTATCCTGTAACACAACAGCCGCTTCTCACCCTCTCCTTTAACATGGCGGAGTTCTTTCACCCTCTCCTTTAGTACAGCAACTGTCTCTCGTCCTCTCCTGTAACACGGTGGGGGTCTCTTGCAAAGCAACCTTTGCTGCTGATGCTGCTCATGGACCCACTCCCATACTTAATTTATGAAAAAGTAATTGTTTATGGTGTCAGGTTGGCCATACACAATACAATCTGATTGGTAGGATACACACATTTACCATATAACAGCATGACCTAATTACACAATGTCCCTTTAGACACATGTGCCATATTCTGGTTTTCGGGCCAAATCTGGCCTGCAGTGTCATCAGATTTGACCTGTGAGCCCTTCCCATGCTTTTACCTATGAGTGACAGGGCTGGGGTGGCCGCAGGCATGCATTAAAGAGGACCAACTAAAAAGACTTCAGCGCTTGGCGACTAAAGTGGACCAAAAGCGATCCTAGAGTCTATAAGACTCCTGGGCCACCTGATCCCTACTACCTGGGGCATCCCAAATCACTTTTTGAAACCTCCACCCGATTGCAGCTAAAATGTACCTGACCACAACAGTGCATGTGCGGTTGCACTCCGCTATACCTTTATCTGTGTGCTTGCCCACGTCAGGCATTTCTGAATAGTCAGCATGGGCACATCCCTAGATCAAGCATGGTCGAGGGACGTGGTCAGCAGTGCACTTGGCTCAATTCAGCCCTTAGCCGACAACAACTCTTATCGGCTAATACTTAGAAAAGAAGGCTAAGATAAGCTGGAGGAAGATAACGGAGGCGAGTGTCGACTGGCTGTGCGCATGCGCCGTAGGATAGATATTTTAATCAATATCAAGGTTGGCCTGCGTTTCCTTGACACCCCTGCTTTAGAGTGCTCAAGATCTCTATGTCTAGTCTTACTCCACATGGCCCTCTTTAGGTCCAATTCTGCCTTATGAAATCTATTAAAGGAAAGGACATCCATCGCCTACATGGCTGCATTGTAATTGGCTATAATGAAGATTCTTGTTTTTCTTGGTGGAGCAGGAGGTTCCCAGCCTCTGGGGAGGAATGTGATCAGATTGTAACAAGTATGGCCTGCTTGACCTGATGAGAGCTGTGGATTAAAGAGATGCTTCAGTCTGTCCTGTGACATTTCAGCCACCAGATATGTTACTTGCTTGATATTTGCAGAGGCCCAGACAGCCTGACAAGCTTGAGGCACATTTTTTAAAAATAGTCTTTAATTATTTCAACTTGTGATCAGTTGCAAAGCAGAAGACATTTACTCACATTCTCTGAATTACGGATAAGTAAATCAGCTTGCCTAGCAGGTAACCAGTACTGAGACTGAGGGGCTGAGATAGAGTCGAGGGTGAGGTTATTGTGGAGCCATTGTGGAGTAGGTCCTCTTGCCAATGCTGCCACTGGCCTCCAGATCCCTGATGCTGCCAGAAGACAATAGATGGGCCGCATTTCCATTAATGGAGGCACACTGGGTACTGCATTGCCGTGAAAACACACATAGTGCAATCTGTCATTCTCCTCCAGTCAGGTGCTTGCAATAGCCACTATCTTGGGGTCCTGGTGGAAGGACCTGACAAAGGTGTCTTCAGCATGCACCGGACCAGAGAATAGAGGCCAGTGACAGTGTCAGGGGACCAGCGGCAGTGGACTGGGAGGTGGCGTTTGATATGACCCTTTTAATGCACCGCAACACACAACAGAAAGGTGCTATACATGCACTTTAACCCTTTAACGGCCAGCCACGTAAAATTTACATGGCTGCCTCTCCTGCTGTTAACTGCCAGCCATGTAAATCCTACGTGCCTGACTTTCCCCCTTGCTAGCAGACAAAGTAAAAAAAAAAATCTACTCACCTGACCCTTCGTTTGATCCGGCCGGGTCTCCTCTTTACTTGGGGGCTCCAATCCCCCGTTGGGGCTCCACCAGCTGAAAAAAAAAATAATAATAATGACATTTACTCACCTTCGTGCCTGATCGCTTCCGCTGAGTCTCCTCTTCACTGGGGGGCTTCCGATCCCCCACGGCTCTTCCGACTTCAGGAGAGGGCCTGACAGCCCTCCTCCCTCCAATTCTCCGATGGTCACCGCCATTTTTACTGCTAGCCCCGCTCGGCGGGCGTCATCCCTCTCAGCTCTCAAATGCTGGTGATCGGTGGGCAGAAAAGGGCGGGGCAGGAGATCCTCTGATCTCCTGCCTCTCCCCTCCCCTCTCCAGCGGATCGGCGAGGGACAGAGGAGCTGACAATCGGAGGTGAGTAACGAAAAAAAAATTCTTTTAATAATGTCATTTTTACTGTGTGTTTTTTTTTTTACTGTAAACCCTTTGTGAACTATACCAGCGGGATCTGGGACCCGCTAGCCACAGGTGACTTGCCATTAACCCCGAGCCCCCCTATTACCAGCCTTTGGCTATTAGGCTTTGGGGCTTGTAGCTGACAGGATGGGGGGCCGCTACCAATACATATGTGGTGCCGTTGTAATCGGGAGAAATGGGGCTCTCACATGCAATATGGTTTTCTTTAATAAAATAAATGTTTTATTTAAAATAAAGGAGACAATTAAACAAAATATATATATATATAATATATATATATATATATATATATTTTTTTTTTTTACTTAAAAATATTTAAATATTTGAAAAAACAGTAGAAAAATACAAACATGTTAAAACCTAAACTCTGCCGTAATATTTAATTTTCTTGGAAATTCCTGCAAAAATCACAGTTAAACATAGCGCAAAATGGTGAAAAATAACCTGTCACCAGAGGGTGACAAAATCTCAAGTAGGCTGTCAGTTAAAAGGTTAAAAGTAGCTATGCATGTTTAGTATTGTTCTGTTCTTTCAGATTTAGCCTGTTTTTTCTTGTTTTCATATTGATATTTTAGGAAAAGGTGTTGTTTATTTTGCTTTTTTATACATTTTTTAGGAAAACCCTGTGCAACCTAAGAATTCTTCGAGGGATCACTTCCAGAAAGATAAGCCCAGTACAACAATCTGGGTACACTTAGAAAGCTTAACATGTGTACTTTTAGGGAATTAATGGGGGGTATTCCAAATGTAAAGGGTTGTTTTGGTAGAAAAAGTGCAAGGTGCGCACTTTGTCTGCAGAGCTGAAATGTTCAAGTAAAAGTATCCTTATGCTTTACTTTGGGGTGTTTGGCAACTCTTGCCTTGACAGTAGCTATGCATGTTGGGTATTGTTCTGTCCGGGAGATGTTGCTTTTTTCAGATTTACCTTGTTTTTTCTTGTTTGCATATAGTTTTTTTTTAGGAAAATGTGGCTTTGATTCTGCTTTTTTATTTTATTTTTTAGGGAAACCCGTGCAACCAAAGAATTCATTGAGGGATTACTTTCAGAAAACTGCACCCATGTCAACAAGCCTGGTACGCCTAGAAAGCTTGATGTGTGTACCTCCAGAGAATATATAGTGGGGGGTATTTCAAATGTAAAGGGTTGTTCTTCTTGCAAAACTGCAAGGTGCACATAGCATAGTTGTATTTTATCAGAAAATCTCCTAAAGCGGTGTTTCAGTTTGGGGGAGTCTCCTGGTCCAATACATATGTGGTCCCGCTGTAACCTGGAGAAATTGGGATTTCACGCAATAAGATTTTATTGACAAACGTACATTTTTTATTACAAAAAAAAACACATTTCACCCAAAAATGTTGAGAATACACTTAAAAAAATAAAAAAAAAAATAAAAAAAACAAGACATTTCATGTTAAATCCCAGACTCTGCTGAAAAAAAACAATATATAATTTCCCTGGGAAACCCCTGGAAATCCCTTAAAAAATCACAGTTGAACATGTGGAGCTCAAAATAGTGCAAAATGGCCTAGCAACAAAGGGTGACAAAGTCTCCAGATAGGCTGGCAATTAAAAAGGGCCACTCCAGCCCCGGTTTACCAATAATAAAATACGCCCGTCCTGCCACCCTTATTTAGCATGGCTAATCAGTAAAATAAGAAAAGACACTCACCTGCACCCAGAATACATTGTCAAAGTCGGGTTATGCTGCAGATTTGGCCAATCTTACGCCGCCATCTTGCTGAAGTCCAGGTCGGGTGCTGGTGCTCTCATCGTTGCACGTGCTCCTGTCCGCCCATTCAAGTGAAGTGCAGCGTGCCTGACAAAGAGAGCTCCGACGGGGGCCTGGACTTCAGTAAGCTGGCGGTGGAGGATTGAGTGGAACCCGCAGCATCGCCCAAATTTGCCGCTGGATTTCAGGTGCAGGTGAGTGTCTTTTCTTATTTTACACATTGCGCTAATAGAGGGTGGGAGAGTGGGGGTATTTATTATTAGTAAACGGGGGCTGGAGTGTCCCTTTAACTGCGGTGCCCATAGACATCTAAATGGACTGCGTTGCTGCTGTGCCTGGGGCTGCATGTATCAGTTTGCATCAGTAGTGCATTTTATTGCTGTTTGCCGTCCAATTTTGATGCAAACAGGAAGGTGTGAAAGGGACATAATACTTCTTTGTTGTTGTTAGACAATACAAACTGGGGCATATTATTATCAGCTTTCCTTGTTTCCGATACTGTCAGGGCTGCGGGACTGGTTCTCAGTACTCAGTAGTTTCTGCACATCGGAGATCACGCAACTTTAAACACAATAAAAGACCAAGAAGCTATGTTGCTCTAAACCTATACTATCCATCTCTCTCTCTCTCTCTCTATATATATATTCAACAGAGAGAGTTTCCTCCTAAAACAATCTGTTGTCAAAGTTACCCCCATGGGAACGGGTGTGTTCATGTTAGGTTCTGAATAGAAGGTCCCTGTGCTCAGCTATTGTGATTCAATGTGAAATATGTCTCTACCAGGGTAGTCAAATTTCCTTGACTGTATATAAGTTCATAGATCATTTTTCTGACAGGTTGTTTAGTTAGTCCATATTAGCTGTTGAACGTATAATAAAAAAATAAGTATATAGCACCAGTGGTCCCACAATTTGCATAATGTTTTTTTTTAAATTAATTTCATTTATGCATATTTTTATGGCTGGGTACTATATAAACACTCGTTTTTGGTACCCTTTATTACATATCTCTGGGTTTTATTCTTACTAAATTGGAGAATTTGAAATATGCTTATGTAACTATGAATAAGGATTGGATAGTGACATATTTTGTTATATGCTTTTCCAGGACATTGCACACCCTGGCGGATCCAGGCGTATTGGATATAGCTTTAAGAGGTGTAAAGAAATAATCTGCATGGGCCTGCCTACTGCAAAGGATTCTGGGAGATGTTCCATTATTCTTGCATTGCTTGTATGCTCCATGCAAATACTATTGATTTTAAGAAAGCACTCTTTGGTTTATATAATATAAACCTGTACTGATCTTTGTAACCAAAAGGGAAATTAAACTACGTTGGGGGGAGTGGGGGACATTATGGCTTTGAGGGTGGCATTGGGGGCCATGACCTTCCTAAATTGTTTTTGTTTTTACTTCACTGAACTCATTCATGGAGACAAAATCATTTTCCAATAACTTACGCCTGTCTAAAAAAATGTCATCAACATATCGATGCCACAGTAATATACTAGTGATATACTGCCCTATTTTTGGTGCTTATTGTGTGATTCATACACTTTAAATATCTGTTCTGTGTGTTTTCAATAACTGAGAAATCTCACGTACCACCCACGTACTTGATACAATCAGAAAATGAAAAGCGGTTCTCGATGAAAAAAAGGTTGGCAACGTCTGGTCTAAAATTATGATAAATCTCTGAGCCATTTGAAACATCTTGTGTTATAGGATTGGTTTCATCCCACAACTCCACAACAGAGTACAGGGACGTGTGTAATGAGATGACATGCAAGGTGTTATAGGCCATTGTTCATCCCCACAGACTCACCAACCCACTGGTAAGCTAGCATGGGAACCCCAAGATCCCTGAGTTTAGACAAGGAACAATCATAACATGTCACTACCACCACCTACTAATAGTCTGGCCCACCAGGACACCATACAAATGCCAATACACACAGATCCCTGCTGCTGACACTAGGATCTGTCCCCATCTATGGAAAACTTATTACTGACCTACTGACACATCATCAGATCACTAGCCACACCCTTGACCATCAGAGAACAGAGGGCCCGGTCATGCGCAATGCAATCTCACAAAGATCAGTAGCAATCATACAACCAAGCATACAGACACTGGTATTAAAGTGGACCAACACCCTGCCAGATCGTCCCGGGAATCTATAAAATTCCCGGGCCGATCGGATCCCTCCCCGCGGGGCATCCAAAATCAGGATGCCCCGGTGTGTGAAACCCCCTAGGACGCCCACTGCACTTACCTGAATCCCAGTCCAACGGCGCATACGCGGGCCGCAGCCGCATCTCGCGCTTCTCTCTAGCATTTGTGAATGGCCGGCGCGGACGCGTTCCCTGTTAGAGGGAAGCGCGAGATGCGGCCGCCAGCGTGCTTGGAGCCACTGAGGTTTGAAGGCTTGGACGCGCGTTCCTCAGTGGCTACGAGCGCGCTGATTGAACGAGCGGCCACACATGCATGGTAGGAGTGGGGTGAGATGAGTTATAGCCAGCAATCTGGGGGGTTTCAGATCGGGGTGCTCCGGGGAAGTGGACCAAAACCCAGGATGGTCAAAATCCTGGGTGTTGGTCCACTTTAAAATGCAGTAGATATAGGAGAGTAAAATTGAACACCTATGAGCACTAATGCATTCATAAAAAAGGAAGATTCTAATTCTGGTTTGTTTGAAATAACCTTTCTCCCTCGCTCCTCTTGAGAAAGGTTATTTCAACCGAAACGTCAAGGGTTCTACTGCTTATCCACCCCGTTCTCCAGCCTGTAAGCCTGTTACTATTGCTTATCTTCTTAACTTTTAAGCTGATTACTATCTGTGCACTGCATCAAACAGGAATTGAGGGCCAGTCCACAATCGCTCCTAGGGTCCAACTTTTCATCTTATCTTAATCAAAACTGCTATTCATATCTGACTAGGATCTACCCATAGGAGCATACGATTTGGACAGTGGCCCCCCATATGCTGGAACCAGTACTTGTATTTAAAGTGGACCAAAACCCAGGATTTCGACTATCCTGGGTTTTGGTCCAGCTCCCTGCCTGCGGGGCACACCGATCGGGGGTGCCCCGCTGTGTGAAACCGCCCAGAAAGCCCGCAAATCCTACCTTTTCCTCGTTCCAACGGCGCATGCGCTGGCCGCCGCCTCCTCTTGCGCATCCCTCTTGCAGGGCGCGCACCCGCACCGGCCGTTTGTGAATGCCTGCGCAGGCGCTTCCTGTAAGAGGGCCGCGGCGGACGCTCTCACCTTGTCAGTCGACGGACCTCGCTTGTCCGTTGGCGGTGATTGGTGGAGCGAGTCACATGGGAGCGGGGTCAGGTGAGTTTTTGGGGCTTTCTGGGGGGTTTCACACAGTGCCCCGCGGAAGTGGACCAACACCCAAGATAGTGAAAATCCTCGGTGTTGGTCCACTTTAATTCTATCAACACTGGTTATATCTACATGTTGGTTTGGTGCGTATAGAGTGGATGCACTTTGGAATATTTGAACCCCCTACTATTCATATCCGGCTTTTCTAAAATACCTCATCTATGTACAATGTGTTTCAACCTGCTTCTAACATTGTATTAAAATGCATCAGTCTCCCAAAAAGATGTTGATTACCAATAATGGGGAAACCCAAGTGAGGGTGATTTTGTAATGATGATAATGATAACAGACACCATGTTAAGAAAGAAATGTTTTATTATTTCTGTACAATACTTTCAACAACCTAAAGCTGCAGTAGGTGGAGGCATACACTTTAAAGGGAAACTCCCTTTTTGGCATGTTTTTGGTGTTCTGCCTTATTGTTTTCCTCTTTTGGAATGTAAAATAACCATTTGTGTAAGGATTGTTCCCCCATATCTGTGATGGGCAGGCTGATCGCCAGATAGCAACAGATGAGCGTCTGTAGCAAGGCTTTGAGAGCGACTGCTAGTAGTCATTGTGCTCGACCATGGTTCTTTGATTCAGAGCACCTCGGTCACTGGCCGGCATTGATGAATATGATGTGTGAGTCACAGTACTACGCTGTATGGGAGTGAACGGTAGCGCTAGCTCAGTGCGACTGACTAACACCACATTTTTTCAAAAAACAGCCTCAAAATCACGTAGTTGTAGCCCAGAGCGCCAGAGGCTGTGTGATTAAAGTCTGTTTATGAACATGTATCCACTAGTAACAAAGCGAAAACATATGGAATTACATTGTTATAACATTGTAACATGAACACTTTAATACCAGACATGTAAGGACAATTCTGCATAAAAATATTATAAATCCAGAAATTTTTCAAAAATGTCATTTTCTTGCCCAGGATACATGTCAGATGTTTTCAGATTTTTTTTAAGAAAAAAAAAAATTGGGATCAGGAAAGAGATTTAAGGATAATCCATTGAAATGTATTGGAGAGCGCCAGGTAGCGATAGGTAAGACATGGCACTCTGCAAAGGCTGAACGCCGGCGTTGTACGCTGAGGCTGGGATAATGATGAATCAGATGCTACATGGCGTCCTAAATGTGTAATTGCGTGCCGTCTCCGGCGTTCACCTGCCACTACCTGGTGCTGCCGCTGTACAGGCACTACCTGGCGCTATCCCTTCATGAATAAGGCCCTTACTCATCAGCATGCTGCTTTCATGATTCTCATATTGCTGGGGCTCTATTTTGCTGCAGTGTAAGTGGTTTTCATGGCCTTGAGTAAAACACATGGACTACAAGCCCCACAATTCTTCCAGTGTAACAGGTGAACTCTTTAGCAGCTTAAAGTGGAACAAAACCCACTCCGATCCGTAATTGGGATCCCCCGCTGTGTGAAACCCCCCAGGTCGCCCCATACACTTACCTTGTTTCCTGGGCCAACCACGCATGCGCGAGCCGCGACTGCTTCCCCGCTATCCCTCTAGCAGGGCGTGTGCAGCGCCAGGCATTTGTGAATGGCCCTGTTAGAGGAAAGCGGGGGATGCCTCTGGCCTTAGACGATTGCTCAGACGAGCGGCTCCGAGCGTGCTGATTGGGCGAGCGGCCGCGGATCAACGTTCTGGCGGGTTTCACACAGCCCCGATTGGGGTGCCCCGGGGGAAAGTCATAATCGTGGGTTTTGGTCCACTTTAATGACCTATCCAGCTGAGAACTCTGCCATTGACTCTTGCTACTGGACACAAGTCTGTGATCATTCCAAACTGAAGAAGTTAAATTTCAGCAGAAATGGTTACACCAGTCACCCATGCCCTAGCCAATCAGATGATTAGCAAGCTAGAGTTTATGATATGTACTCGAAATCACCCCTTTGGTGTACATTGCAAGGTAAACACTATGGAAAACTGTTTTATTTTATAACACAGTTGCAAACAAATAGAACATTAGGAAAATAACAGATATGTTTAGTACATTGAACACTTCATTTTGAGACACAGTAATGAAAACTTTTAAAAATGCCATCCAAAGTGGAATTTCCCTTTAAAAACAAACTATTTACGGGAGTCTTCATTACCAATGTAAACCTATTTATCACGCCTCTAACATTTAGGAAGGAGGATGAGAGCTGTGTCAGGCTTGCAATTAACTGATGTTAACCAGTTTTTTCACAGCTATTTGCCCTCCTTGCTTTTAGAGGAGTAATAAAACAATGGGGAAATGTAAGGAGCTAAGTACTCTATAAAACTACTTTTTAAGAAATTTGAAGTGTATTTGCCACAGGTTTGGATCACTTTTCCCTTTAGAGAGGGTTAACATTATAAAAATATTAATTATAAAAATATACAGTGACTCTGAGATATAAGCCATGTCTAGAGGAAGTTGGACACAGAACAACATTAGACTCAAACCTGCTTAGCCACGATTTGCCTTAAAAATGTCCATATTAACATCTAGACTGCTGCGGTGGAGGGCAAAAGCTGGGTGCAACATGGCGGCGCCCAGTAAAGCATCATGCTCCATAGGGATTTTAAGAGTTGTCAAGTCTTTTTAATCATCTTGGTCCTTCTCCTTTTTGGGAAAATCTGCTTGCCTCTGGGCAAATGTCTGAGCTACCAGCAGAGGGAATACCAGTGTGGAATCAGCATAGACCTGAGAGAGAGACAACAATGATTTGATGATATAGGACTAGGAGACGGCATTTTTAGTATTAGTCGTATTTAAGATCTCTCTTACCTTGACAGGTTTGGCATCAACATGAATCTTCCCCCATGACACGGCTTCATCGGGTCTGGCACCAGAATCCGAACCATCAAATTCCTGGGCTGTGTTGATGAACACAGAGTAATCCGCACCATTTCTCTGAGAGACAAAGGTTAAGAAAAAGAGCGCGTGATTAAAGTGAACATGAACTGGAATGAGAAATCAGAGTGTTAGGTTAAACCAGAACAACAATCGTTATTACTTTAACTGGTGTTGGTCCCTCTCTTTGCTGATAGCAAGAACCTCGGGGGGCATCCAGAACGCTGGAGCCCCCTCGCAACTCCAGGTGGTCACGTGACGCCCCGCGGCCAATCGCAGGACTCCTTTTCCCGGCGCTGGCTCATAATGAAGGTGAGTATACTCAGCGTTCTGTGCAGTTAGGTGTGAGGGGGCTCCAGTGTTCTGGATGGGCCCCCCCCCCTTAGTCTTGCTATCTGTAGTCCGAGGGACCAACACCAGTTGGGCTGGGGAGCCATCACGCTGCAGAACTCCATGCGGCCAACTCAGTTTAGCAGCAGCACAGATTCATAGGAAATGGCTTATCATTTGGTATTCAGGCCGATATCACCTATCAAGTTCTAAATTGCAACATTCCCTAAATCCCTAGAACTCACCATCGTATTGGCATTGCAGATATGGTGCTTAATTAAACCTCCTCCCAGGATGATCATCCCTGTCTTCTTAGCCACAATGGCTGACATGTCTATCTGACAAACATCTAAAAAAAGTGAAAATAAAAACATTAGCATTGGTAATTCCCATAATTATTTTACATTCTTTACTGCTGTGGTCAACTCTCCAGACACACAGAGCATCAAATGCGGCCGTCTTCCCCCCCTACAGCCATAACGTACCATACATGGGATAATGTCTCACCTACCTTCTACAATGTCTAGTCTCAAGCCACGTTTCTTGAATGAGTGGAAAAAGAACATATCACCCAAAGAACCATCTGTCAGGGCCGGACTGTACACTGGGATGTTGTTCTATCATCAGGGAAGATAGAGAGAAACAATGACATCACATAACACAATAAACCTGTTTCTTTCTATGTTACACATAGCACCTCTTGTCTGTGTCACATTGTGTCTATTGGAAGACATAGGAAAAGTTTCAGAAAGAGACAGAGGAACATCAATATGGGGCAGTTATGGCCTGGAGGTAAGGGAATTGGGCTTGTGGCCAGAAGGTGACAGGTTCAATTCCCAGTCATAGGAAATGAATGAAGTGCCCTTGAGCAAGGCACCTAACCCCCAATTGCTCTCCGGGCTCTGAGTTTAGGGCGGCCCACCTCTCTGGGCATGTGTGCACTTCACTGCACACCTTAGTTTACTAATATAAGGTTTGATTCAGAGCCCCTTTCTCATCATTTTTATGGAGGTCTTGCTACCAAACGAAAAATAATGCAAAAATGAAAACATTTCACACTAATGTTCTCGCAGAAAAAAAGCTCTGCTGAATCAGACGAGGGGAAGAATGGAGGAGAGAATGGAATGGAATGGAATGGAAATTTTCACGCAAAAAAAGGTGAAAAAGGGGCTCTGAATCAACCCTATAGTGTTTACTAATATAGGCCTTTATTCATCAAGGGTTGAAAAAAAATTCTCATGGTAGTAAAAAATACAATTCGGTGAAACTCACCTGTAGAATTGTTTTTGAATATATCCAGTCCAGGTCGTCCCAGAAGTGATGATAGTTGGAATTCCCCTGGGACGACCTGGACTGGATATAGTGAAAATTTCATTTCATGAGAAAAAAGTCTGAGAATTTCAATGTTGATGAATCACCAGATAGGAAAACAATGAAAGCCAATGGCACCTTGTACTGCATTGTAAAAAGGAGTAAAAGGTTCACTACTTTTCTCAGGAGTAAAAAAGTGACTTTCATAAAACAAAAGAGGACAGCAGGCAGCTACAAACAGATGTAGATAAATTGGAAGCATGGGCAGTCAAATGGCAAATGCAGTTTAACACAGATAAATGTAAGGTTATGCACATGGTAAGGAGAAATCTGTGTCATGGTTACACACTAAATAAAGAAACACTTGTTAAAACAACAATGGAAAAGGACCTAGGGGTTTTAGTTAACAATAAGCTCAACTGTAGAAATCAATGCCAGGCAGCAGCTGCCAAAGCAAATAGGATCATGGGGTGCATCAGGAGGGGCATAGGTACTCATGACCAGAGCATCATATTCTAAGTATGTCACACACCCCGCTTCAAGATATCCATAACATGTGGGTAATACCGACCTGAAGGGGCGTTCCTGCAGAGATGATAGCAAAAAAGAAAGCCCCTCCCTGATCCATAAATACCTGGGACCTCCCACTCATCACCCAGTTTTCCATCTCTGCAGACGGCGAGCAAGTCAGAAGATGATGGCTCCTCCTTGCACAGGGGGATTTCAGGTAGCCGGGATGATTCCCGGCCCGCTATTAATTTATTTCCGTTTGGACCTTTTTCCCCCAGAACTCTATATGCCTCCCAGCCTCGGCTGAGGGTCCAGGCGAGGGTATATCGGCACCTTAGGTGCTCAGGAGCTATGCTCCACCGTGAGACCCTATATGAGAGGGTAGGCGGTTACTCCGGGTTGGTGACCCCGGTTTGGGATGCCCTGTCCCTTACTTAACACCCAATGGCCCTCCCAGGATCCCCTTCCATAGGTGGGGTTGGGGAGTGTGGGTCCCTTCTTAATTAATTCTTTTCACAGGACAGCATACTTTGAGGGTGTGTGTGTGTGAGTGTAGTGTCTCTTTATCTGTATTCACCGCCGCAGCCGTTTTACAGGGCCTGTGCGGTGCTGACCTGACTTTCTTCCCCCCATCTTCCCTTCACTTTTATTAATGGCGGAGGTATTTACCTCACGCCATGATACTGTGCTTCTGGGGGGGGGGGCGGGACCGGACCGTCGGCGGGGCCGGGGCTCGTCCCTCCCGTTTTCACATGTCTATGTGTGTGTGTGTTGTGTGCGTGTTTTTGTGTACTGGCCGGCTCTGGGCGCCATTTCTTCTGAGGTGATTCACCTCACGCTAACTGGGGGGGGCGGGGCCGGTGTGGCGGCGCGTCACCGCTGCCCGCCCCGCCGCTGGCGCCACTGCGGAGCTCTGTGGAGAGGAGAAGGGGGGCGTTGCCCGGCGTCGCACGCTGGCCACGCCCCCTTCTCCCTTTCTGGCTGCAGCTCTGGTGGATTCTGGCTCGGTCCTCACGGTCGCCATTTCTGTCTATCGGTTTTGTAAGTGGCCTCTGGCCATTCTCCTTTTCTCACTGTATGTTTGATTTTATATGTCTTCATTAGCCTTATTAGTCCTTCTGTTCTGTCTTTCAGATGGTGGTTCAGGAGGTTCGCCAGTAGCATTTAGGGGGTCCCTCCTGATCCTTTATCACTGGGTTCTTTTTTGTTATAAATCCTCCCACTCGGGACATTAAAGGGGCATCCCGGGTTGTCTAGCGGCGTAATTCCCTGGGTCATAGCGACTATTCATATACAAAAGTTCACCTTATGGAGGCATCCCCGGATACTGGGCACGGGGCCCCTTCGGGGCATCCCCGAAAGTGTATGTTGTGTGGGGTATCCATTTCTGGGGACGATGTACTTCTGTGTATACCATGTGCACAGCAGACCATCACGCGGCAGTCCGAACCACAGGCGTCTGGGTCAGCACCGCCGGTCGCTTCATCTCCCCCTCCCGCCTTGATACGCACCCCGTGTGACGTCGTCATGGGCAGGGAGCTGCAATCTGAGATGTGCGCCAGATTGGCTAACCTTGAAAAAATTCTCTCCGGCTCGGTCGTCCGTAAGGCTCCGACTAAGAGAAAGCATTTGTCGCCGGCTCCGCTGGTGGAGGACCAGGAGGATGTTAATAATCTGGATTGGTCTGATTATTCCCAGCTAGAGGAAGGGGAAGTTTATGAGGATTCTGATTTTTCGGACGATGAGCAGTCCTTTGGCGCTGAAGCCGAGCTGGGTGACTTGGGGAGATCCTCTGATACTCCCCACGCTCTGGCTCTGATGTTAGAGGTACTGAATATTTCCCCTCCTGAGGAGGTGTCACAGCAGAAGGGTGAATTGTTTGAGGAATCCAGGCCGCGCTTGGAATTCCCTACACAAAGGCATTTTGACAAAATTATTGCCAAGGAATGGGACAGGCCGGCTCGGCTCCCTGGCATCCCTCAGGGATGGGATAGGAAATATTCCTTCCCTTCGGAGGCGGTTAAGCGCTGGGCATCTCCCCCCGAGGTGGATGCGCCGGTTTTGGGGTTGTCCAATTCCTCGGTTTTAAATAGACCTGATTGTTCCATTCTCAAGGATGGAGAGGATAAACGTATTGACCAGATGGCTTGTCATGGTTTTGCTAGCGTTGGGTCAGCCATGCGGCCCGTTTGCGCATCGGCACTAATGGTGTTGGCTGCCAGGTCCGTGGTTAGGGACCTGTTGACTTCTTCCGGGCTGCGTCCTGGTAGTGCTGAGTTCCTTAGCCTTAAACGGTGTGAGTTGTTTTTATCTTTTGTGTTGACAGCCTTGGATGACACTTTGATGATGTGTGGTAGAACGTCGGCGCTGCTGGTCACTATTCGGCGCTCGGTGTGGCTGCGCCAGTGGGCGGCAGATTTTATGTCCAAGAAGTCACTAACGGCTCTACCCTTTGTTGGATTACGGCTTTTTGGAGAGACATTGGACTCTGTTACCAAGGGTGGTAGGTTACCTCAACGCAAGAAACAACGCCGCCCCTTTCAGGGGGCGCCTTCCTTTACCCCTTCCTTTCGTGGGGCCAGATCTGGCAGGGGATTTGCATTCCCCTCTTCCAGAGGAGATTCTGGGAGCAGGGGCAGAGGACGTGCCCGTCCAGGATTCAGTTGGGGTTCTAAGCCCAAGCCGGCTGCCAAGCCGGCTCAGCAATGAGGGGGCGCCCTCACCCTTGCGGGTGGGGGGACGGCTGCGACTCTTCTCCCAGGTTTGGGATCAAGAGGTCTCGGACCGATGGATCCGGGAAGTGGTGTCTTCCGGTTACAAGCTGGAGTTCGAGCTCCACCCCCCTTCCAGATTTTTCAGGTCTCGGATGCCTTCAGAACCTCTAGCGGCGCAGGGGCTCCTGTTGGCAGTGCAGAACCTTCTGGACATGGCTGTCATTTGCCCAGTGCCCCCTTCGGATCAGGGCAGAGGTTTTTATTCCAATCTGTTCACGGTACCCAAGAAGGACGGATCGGTCCGACCCATCTTGGATCTGAAGTTTCTCAACAGGTTCATCCGGCCACGGAAATTCCGCATGGAAATGCTGCGTTCGGCCATTCACTCTCTTCGTCAGGGAGACTTTCTGACGTCCATAGACATCAAGGATGCTTATCTACACGTTCCAATTTTTCCAGCACACCAGAGGTTTCTCAGGTTCGTGGTGGAGGATCGCCATTTTCAGTTTGTGGCACTCCCCTTTGGTCTCACCTCGGCTCCTCGGGTGTTCACCAAGGTGCTAGCGGGGGTGATGGCTCTGCTGAGGGTTCAGGGTATCCGCATTGTGCCCTATTTGGACGATCTTCTGATCATGGCCTCCTCTTTCAACCAAGCGGAGTTGGACACCGGAGTGGTGGTGTCCACCCTGGAGAGGTTCGGTTGGGTGGTCAACCACCCCAAGTCTTCTCTTTCTCCGTCCAGAGTAGTGACCTTTCTGGGAATGTCTCTGGACACTTCGCAGGCCAGGGTGTTTCTGCCCCAGGCCAAGATTCTTTTGATTCAGGAATTAGTTCGGCTTCTCTTGTCGGCCCCTCGTCCGGCCATCCGGCTAGGGATGAGGCTGGTGGGGTTAATGGTGGCCTCATTCGAGGCAGTTCCCTTTGCGCAGTTTCATACAAGGACGCCTCAGCTTCATCTGTTGAAGGTTTGGGACAAGTCCCCTCTATCGTTGGATCAGTCCTTCCTGATGACTCCCCGAGTTCGTCGATCCCTGCAATGGTGGCTGGGGTCGGTCAATCTGTTGAAGGGCAGATCTTTTCTGGCTCCGTGTTGGGAAACAGTCACCACGGATGCCAGTCTGTCAGGTTGGGGGGGTGTTTGGAAGGACCTCCAGTTTCAGGGTCTGTGGGGCCCGCAGGAGGCTCACGAGCCCATCAATGTTCTGGAATTGAGAGCCATCAGGTTGGTTCTGTTTCGCTTGACTCATCAGTTGCGGGGCCTGCCTGTTCAGGTCCGGTCGGACAACCGGACGGCGGTTGCTTACATCAATCACCAGGGGGGGACTCGCAGCAGGAGTGCCCTCAGGGAAGTGTCTTTGATTCTGGACTGGGCGGAGAGCCACGTCCCGTGTATCTCAGCAGTCTACATTCCGGGAGTGGAGAACACGGAGGCGGACTCGCTGAGCAGGGCCTCCTCTCGTCAGGGGGAGTGGTCTCTCAGTCCCAAGGTGTTTCGTTCGATCTGTCTCAGGTGGGGGTTCCCAGCGGTGGACCTCTTTGCCTCTCGTCACAATCACAAGCTCCCAGTCTTTGTGTCTCTCTCGCAGGATCCTCTGGCTCTGGCAGTGGATGCCATGTCTCTGAACTGGAGGGATCTGGGGTTTCTTTACCTGTTCCCTCCGTTTCCAATGGTAGCCAGAGTGGTGCGCAAGCTGGCCCTGGAGGGCGCGTCGGCGATTCTGGTGGCACCAAGGTGGCCAAGGCAGGTTTGGTTCGCAGACCTAGTAAGACTGGCAGAGGATCAGTTCGTTCTACCTCTACTGCCGGACCTGCTCACTCAGGGTCGGCTGCGCTATCCCAATTTACCTTCGCTGGCTTTGACGGCGTGGCTGCTGAAACCGCCATCTTGAAGGAGGAGGGTCTTTCTGACGCGGTGGTTCAGACTCTTATTAGCGCCAGGAAGCGCTCTTCCTCTACTATTTACTATAGGACTTGGAGGTCCTATATTGACTGGTGTGAAAGTAGGTCTTTCTCTTGTCGGGAGTTCTCCATTTCCAGAATTCTGGAGTTTCTTCAACATGGTCTGGATCTGGGGCTTCAACTTAGTACCTTGAAGGGGCAGGTTTCTGCCCTGGCGGTGTTCTTTCAAAGGTCCTTTGCACTTCATCCCTTAGTCAAGACCTTTTTCCAAGGAGTTATGCATGTACGGCCTCCTAGGAAGCCCTTTGTTCCAGTTTGGGATTTGAACCTGGTTCTTTCTGCTCTTCAGGGTCCTCCGTTTGAGCCCTTGAATGAGGTTGCTTTGTCTTCACTTACTCAAAAGGTGGCCTTTTTGGTGGCTATCACTTCGGTTAGGCGTGTTTCTGAGTTAGCAGCTTTATCCATTAAAGCTCCGTACTTTGAAAGGCACCAGGACAAGGTTGTCTTTCGTTTCAAGCCGGATTTTCTTCCTAAGGTGGTCTCTGCCTTTCATCTGAATCAGGACATTGTTCTGCCTTCTCTATGTCCTAATCCCAGCAATGACAAGGAAAGGGCGCTGCATTCCTTGGATGTGGTTCGTGTTGTGAAATATTATCTGGTGGTTACGTCTTCCTTTCGTAAGACTGATGCTTTTTTTGTGGTGCCCTTTGGACCTAGGAAAGGTTTGGCTCCTGCCAAATCTTCCATTAGTAAATGGATTCGTCAGGCCATCATTGGGGCCTATTCTGCCAAGGGGAGGAGTCCCCCTTTTCGTGTTACTGCTCATTCTACTCGTGCGGTTGGAGCGTCCTGGGCTTTCCAGCACCAGGCCTCTGTTGAGCAAGTTTGTAAGGCCGCTACTTGGTCCTCTGTTCACACTTTTTCCAAGTTTTACAAGGTTGATGTTCGGGCCTCAGCGGATGCTGTTTTTGGCCGCAAAGTTCTGCAAGCTGTTGTGGTTTAAGTTGTGCATTGTTGCCTTGTTTTGGATCCCCGCCCTTTTTATGGACACTGCTATTGGATGTCCCACATGTTATGGATATCTTGAAGCGGGGTGTGTGACATACTTAGAATAATACCATTTTGGGAAATACTCACCTGTAAAATGGGTATTATAAGTATGTCACACACCCCGCTTCACCCGCCCTTCTTGTATTCTGGATCCTTTATTTTGTGAACTTTGCGTTGTTATGACTTATATTTGCCTCTTCCTGGTCCCTTACCTTACTGCTTCTATATACTGGGTGATGAGTGGGAGGTCCCAGGTATTTATGGATCAGGGAGGGGCTTTCTTTTTTGCTATCATCTCTGCAGGAACGCCCCTTCAGGTCGGTATTACCCACATGTTATGGATATCTTGAAGCGGGGTGTGTGACATACTTATAATACCCATTTTACAGGTGAGTATTTCACAAAATGGTATTTTTACCTCTGTACAAGTCACTGGTCAGACCCCATATGGAATACTGTGTACAGTTCTGGGCACCTGTGCTTATAAAGGACATATTAGAACTGGAGCGCGTTCAAAGAAGGGCAACAAAGTTAATAAAAGGAGTGCGGGGGCTAGAGGACCCTGAAAGATTGTCAAAGTTAGGTTTATTTAGTTTAGAAAAAAGACGCCCGAGGGGTGATCTAATAACTATGTATAAATATATTCGGGGTAAATACAAAGATCTGTCCCACAATCTATTTATACCCCAGAGTGTAACCATAACCCGAGGGCATCCATTAAGGTGCTTTCTCCACCGACATAGGAGGGGATTCTTCTCTGTAAGAGCAGTGAGACTATGGAACTCGCTGCCAGAGGAGGTAGTAATGATGGATACAGTAAAAACTTTCAAAAGTGGCCTGGATGCCTTCCTGGCATGTAATAATATTTCCAGTTATGGCTACTAGACCACTGGAAGCAGATCTATAGTGGCCTGGATGGACTAAAGTCTTTATTCAGCCTTACATACTATGTTACTATTGCCTCCCTATCTGGTGATTCATCAACATTGAAGTTCTCAGGCTTTTTTCTCATGAATTTTTTTCAACTCTTGATGAATCAAGGCCTTAGTGTTTATTCACTGGCGTGTCCACTGTGTGTAGTCACTAATATAGTGTTTACACACTGGTGTGCACCCAATTGCCACTATTTGCACTATTACTATTATTATTAGCATATCAGGTCCCCCCTGCCTGTTGCCTGGTGTATAATTGCGCACCCAAGCAAGAAGCGGTTGTTTACACCGCGAAGCGCAGGTGGAATCCTCATCCCCCTCTCGCCTTTGCTGTCCTCCCCGGTGTCTGCACTCTGTATGCCAACACGGCTGAGTATCTCTTTGCAACATTACTTTGTATTATATATATTTTTTGCATTTGTTATTTGTGTGTGTGTTGAATTGTTACTTGTCAGCTCTTTTTTTGGCACTTTTTATGGCTACACTTAGATGTTTCACTTTGATTTGGTTATTATGGATTAACTCCTCTTTTGCACAGTGTACATATATTTATATAATTTAATGTTTGGCCATTTGGGCCTATAGCTATTAGGTGTTGTTTTTTTGATTGGTGGGGTTTAGATTTTGAAGGGTTTTTGTGCCGGCACAAAAAATAACTTTTATTAATATATCTCTTTGTTTCCATTGGGGTGTTCCACAAGACAACAAAATTGTCTTATGAAAACTACAATTTACATCAGAGTAGCAGACATTTACTAAAAGGGTTACTATTGAGGACTGTGTACTTGTACATATTTGTAATTCTTTAGTATTTAGGCTTGTGACAGACTCTCTGCCCCTTTGGACTTTACATAGGTTCATTACTTTCATTTTCTTAAGCATGTTACAGACTGCCATTGTGTTGATTGATTACGTCACAGACAATGGCATTGTTCTGATTGATTGTGTTACAGACGTCTATTGTGTTGCTGATTGCGTCACCGGCAGAGTTGAGGGATTGTGTGCCCTGCTCCTATTGGTCCGTGTATTTGTCATGCAGTCCTCCATCAGGTCCACGGGGGAGGTCCCCTTGCATGGAGCCTTGCATATAAGGCACAGTGTGGCACTAATAAAGTTCAGTTCATCTTCACCCTCAATACTGAAGTTCTGTCTCTTATTGGGGGAAACGCTATATTACAATTCACTAGCCCTTGTAAGGGCTGTTCCTGTTTCCTCACGGACGACTCTGGGATTCCTGCAGCACCTCTTACGATTGGGAAAAGGACGTCTCGGGCGGTGAAGCCCTCCGGCGATAAGGGTTATCGCTACAAGGCTATTGGAGGCTATTTTTAATGTGTCCTATATGTTGTTTTAATTGTCTGTTTTTGGCTTAATACATTTTCATATATTGTATATTGGTTGTGCTCCTTTTTTTGGGACCCCTGGGAATAATTAAGTCCTGGGGTTCACTTTATCTATACTGATGTATAATTACCTTATAAGCCCAGTAATATACAGATTCTGTGTTATTGATCTCCTTTCCTAGGCGGGCAATCATCTTAGATGGTGTCCATTTAGCCCCCTGTAATAGAAAACACAATCATGGTCATGGGCATGTTTTATTAATGATATGCAGAATATTTGGATTAATTATCTCGATCATTTCCCCACCTCAGTGTCCTGCTCCAGCACCATCTGGTCCAGTATTGGGCTGAGCCAGGATTCAAACTTGCAGTAGTTGTTATTGGGAACCAGTAGATTACCGAGTCTGCAGAAGAGAGAGAAGGATCAATATGGAGAATATTTCTGACAAGCAAATAGGTGGCCAATGTAGAGCTGACCATTCAATTAGGCACTTCCTAATACTAGCTCTCTTTTTAGGTTAGCCATTCACAGATCACAGATTCATCACATTCAGATACGGGGAGGCCGATTCATTAATAGCGCCAGGTAGCGACAGATGAGCGACTGTAGCGTGATTTTTTCAGCGCCAGCCAGTATTCGCTGTGCTTGGCCTGCATTAGCTTGATGACAGCGACTCAGTCGGTGTGCGGAAATGTTGAATACGGGCTGGGGGGTCGCTGTTTCACAGGTCCAGCGTTGTATGTGAGCGCCTGACAACGAATGGCCAGAGCGAACGGCTAGCTTCATATTCATCAACAAATCACGCTCCGAATGTGCTGTCGCTGTCCATTCCTTGTTTAAACCCCAGAGCGCTGGCGGCGATCTGTATTAACTAGTTTTTAACCCCTAAACAACCATATTTTTTGAATGTAACATTATACATGTTTTTAGAATCATTTTGTAATATGAATACATTAATCTCAGACCTGTTAGATCAATTCTGCACATATTTTTTTTTTTTTTTTTTTGGACTTAAAAATAAATCCTAACATTGCAGAAGTGTTCTCTGATTTTTTGACATTAAAAAAAAAAAAAAAAAAAAATAATACCAATTAATTATGATTAATTATAGATTGCTCCATTGAAATGCATTGGACATCGCCAGGGAGCGACAGCTCATACCTGGCGCTGTGAGGGAATTTGCAGCGGCGCTGTTCGGTCCAGGTGGCTTCATGATGAATGCCGCGCTAGCCGTCGCTCTCGCCGGCGCTAGCCTCATTTTGCTTGATAAATGCGTCATTGTGACCGCCGTCGGGCGTACTTGAGTCGGTAGTCGCCGTTAGCTGCCGCTACCTGGCGCTCGTCAGACACTACCTGGCGCTATCGCTTGATGAATAAGGGCCATAGCTAAGCGTTGATGGTCTTAAAGTGGACCACACCCTGTACATACAGATTGCTCACATTAAATCCTATCTGCATGTTATGAGCATTTAAACATCCAAGATCGCGGCTCATGGAGCATCAGGCAGCCTGCAAACAGAAAGTCTTCAGACTGTGCCACTCTGGGATTGCCCTGAACTCAACTCTGCTCTGTCTGTGCAAAGCGCAAACCTGCCTCCTCCCTCTTTGTAGGGCATCCAAAATTTGACCATCCTGGGGTTTGGTCCTTTAACCTGTGGCATCCTGATTCGGAATGTGTAAAATCCACCGGATTGCCCTCAAAACTCGCCATGACATACAGCTCTGTTTGGAACAGATGGAGCGGCTTCAGTATGAATGGCTGGGTGCAGGAGTTTTGAGGCCGATCACAAAGCTTTTACTTTTCGGGGCAATTCAGAATGCTCCGGGATAGAGAAGTGCGTGGCCCTGGAGTTTCTTAGAAGTTAGGTCCAGTGCACTGAGGTTTTGTTCATCTTTATTTATCTTAGATCAGACCTCTAGGCTGGACCCTATGCAGAACCCAGGACTGGATTAAGTCTAGTGGAGGCCCCCCTGTAAATGACTATAGATTATTCACTGCCCCTGCATGACCCTTAAGGGGACGTATATAGTGTGGTCGCCGGGTCACAAGGCACCATCCTGATCCCAGGAGACACTATTCAGATGCTTCTTTCTCTTCTGTTTTCCTTTCTCTCTTCCCCTGTCTCAGTCTTTATGTCCTTTACCCCTCTTTTATTATTTCATTTCATTTTTAATTTCCCTCCTCGTCCTCCTTTCTATGTTTGATTGTTCCTTCTTTTCTTTTTCAATCCCCTTCTTCTCTTTTACATTCCCATTTCTCCTCCACATTCCATTTATCTCTTTTTCACCTTCCTTCCATTTCCAGATAAGTAAAATGTGTACTCTAGTAACAACAAAGTTACCTGTTGATGCCTCTTGGTCTAAGGTCTGCTCCCTTTAGGGTGAAGTCTCCCAAGTAGGTAGGTGCAAAACACTTCATAAAGTCCTCCTCGATTCCCCCTGCTGTTGTTACGAGGGCATCCACCTGCAAAGAAACATCAAGTTAAAGCGGACCTTCACTCTGAATAAGAGCCTATCTTATATGTTTCCCACACCCTGTACATACAGATTGCTCACATCAAAAATCATCCTACCTGCATCTATTGCATTTTCTGAGCCTTTAAACATCCAAGATGGCGGCTCATGGGCGTGCAGGCTGCCTGCAAACAGGAAGTGTCCTCTCACTGTGCCGCTCTGCATTCTGGGATTGCTGACCTTTTCCTGACCCCAGCTCTGCTCTGTTTGTGCAAAGCTATAACCCCGATCTCCTGCACTTTTGACCCCTCTCCTCTCCTCAGTATGTGATGCTACTGAGCCAAGATGGCGGCGCCCATATCCTAGAGTGCTGAACAGAGTTGCAAGCCAGTGACAGAAAGAATAATAAGTAAGTGACTAAAAACATTAAATATATTAATTTTAGATGCTGGGGAATAGTTTTTTATGGGTTTGGGCTTTTCATTAAATGATGCTGAAGGTCTGCTTTAAATGAATATTAGAAAAAAACACAACAAAAATATACCAGACTGCTACTGAAAGTGCATAACTACTGGTGCAGTGACCATGATGACCTCATAACATTGCTAACTGTGCACTGTAATATTTTGACAATTGGCAAGTACAAGGTTCTTAAAAGTGCACCGATGTGTAGTGGTTTAATTTCATTAGTGTTAAAGCAATCCAGAAGGTTGCCATTAAGGATTCCAAGGGGGCATCACAATTGGGGATGCTTCACAGCTTTAAAAAAAATAACACCTACTTCTACGATTCTGCAGTAGTCAAACATAGAAACATAGAAGGTGACGGCAGAAGGAGACCATACGCTCCATCTAGTCTGCCCTTATGTGTATACTGTATGTTCTCTGTATCTTATGTGTATACTGTATGTTCTCTTTATCTTATGTGTATACTGTATGTTCTCTTTATCTTATGTGTATACTGTATGTTCTCTGTATCTTATGTGTATACTGTATGTTCTCTGTATCTTATGTATATACTGTATGTTCTCTGTATCTTATGTGTATACTGTATGTTCTCTGTATCTTATGTGTATACTGTATGTTCTCTGTATCTTATGTCTATACTGTATGTTCTCTGTATCTTATATGTATACTGTATGTTCTCTATATCTTATGTGTATACTGTATGTTCTCTGTATCTTATGTGTATACTGAATGTTCTCTTTATCTTATGTGTATACTGTATGTTCTCTGTATCTTATGTATATACTGTATGTTCTCTGTATCTTATGTGTATACTGTATGTTCTCTTTATCTTATGTGTATACTGTATGTTCTCTTTATCTTATGTGTATACTGTATGTTCTCTGTATCTTATGTGTATACTGTATGTTCTCTTTATCTTATGTATATACTGTATGTTCCCTGTATCTTATGTGTATACTGTATGTTCTCTTTATCTTATGTGTATACTGTATGTTCTCTGTATCTTATGTGTATACTGTATGTTCTCTGTATCTTATGTGTATACTGTATGTTCTCTTTATCTTATGTGTATACTGTATGTTCTCTGTATCTTATGTGTATACTGTATGTTCTCTTTATCTTATGTATATACTGTATGTTCCCTGTATCTTATGTGTATACTGTATGTTCTCTTTATCTTATGTGTATACTGTATGTTCTCTGTATCTTATGTGTATACTGTATGTTCTCTGTATCTTATGTGTATACTGTATGTTCTCTTTATCTTATGTATATACTGTATGTTCCCTGTATCTTATGTGTATACTGTATGTTCTCTTTATCTTATGTGTATACTGTATGTTCTCTGTATCTTATGTGTATACTGTATGTTCTCTGTATCTTATGTGTATACTGTATGTTCTCTTTATCTTATGTGTATACTGTATGTTCTCTGTATCTTATGTGTATACTGTATGTTCTCTTTATCTTATGTATATACTGTATGTTCTCTGTATCTTATGTGTATACTGTATGTTCTCTTTATCTTATGTGTATACTGTATGTTCTCTGTATCTTATGTGTATACTGTATGTTCTCTTTATCTTATGTGTATACTGTATGTTCTCTTTATCTTATGTGTATACTGTATGTTCCCTGTATCTTATGTGTATACTGTATGTTCTCTTTATCTTATGTGTATACTGTATGTTCTCTGTATCTTATGTGTATACTGTATGTTCTCTGTATCTTATGTGTATACTGTATGTTCTCTTTATCTTATGTGTATACTGTATGTTCTCTGTATCTTATGTGTATACTGTATGTTCTCTGTATCTTATGTGTATACTGTATGTTCTCTTTATCTTATGTATATACTGTATGTTCCCTGTATCTTATGTGTATACTGTATGTTCTCTTTATCTTATGTGTATACTGTATGTTCTCTGTATCTTATGTGTATACTGTATGTTCTCTTTATCTTATGTGTATACTGTATGTTCTCTGTATCTTATGTGTATACTGTATGTTCTCTTTATCTTATGTGTATACTGTATGTTCTCTGTATCTTATGTGTATACTGTATGTTCTCTTTATCTTATGTGTATACTGTATGTTCTCTGTATCTTATGTGTATACTGTATGTTCTCTTTATCTTATGTGTATACTGTATGTTCTCTGTATCTTATGTGTATACTGTATGTTCTCTTTATCTTATGTGTATACTGTATGTTCTCTGTATCTTATGTGTATACTGTATGTTCTCTTTATCTTATGTGTATACTGTATGTTCTCTGTATCTTATGTGTATACTGTATGTTCTCTGTATCTTATGTGTATACTGTATGTTCTCTTTATCTTATGTATATACTGTATGTTCCCTGTATCTTATGTGTATACTGTATGTTCTCTTTATCTTATGTGTATACTGTATGTTCTCTGTATCTTATGTGTATACTGTATGTTCTCTTTATCTTATGTGTATACTGTATGTTCTCTGTATCTTATGTGTATACTGTATGTTCTCTTTATCTTATGTGTATACTGTATGTTCTCTGTATCTTATGTGTATACTGTATGTTCTCTTTATCTTATGTGTATACTGTATGTTCTCTGTATCTTATGTGTATACTGTATGTTCTCTTTATCTTATGTGTATACTGTATGTTCTCTGTATCTTATGTGTATACTGTATGTTCTCTTTATCTTATGTGTATACTGTATGTTCTCTGTATCTTATGTGTATACTGTATGTTCTCTGTATCTTATGTGTATACTGTATGTTCTCTTTATCTTATGTGTATACTGTATGTTCTCTGTATCTTATGTGTATACTGTATGTTCTCTTTATCTTATGTGTATACTGTATGTTCTCTGTATCTTATGTGTATACTGTATGTTCTCTTTATCTTATGTGTATACTGTATGTTCTCTGTATCTTATGTGTATACTGTATGTTCTCTGTATCTTATGTGTATACTGTATGTTCTCTGTATCTTATGTGTATACTGTATGTTCTCTGTATCTTATGTGTATACTGTATGTTCTCTGTATCTTATGTATATACTGTATGTTCTCTGTATCTTATGTATATACTGTATCTACTCTTTATCTTATGTGTATACTGTATGTTCTCTGTATCTTATGTGTATACTGTATGTTCTCTTTATCTTATGTGTATACTGTATGTTCTCTGTATCTTATGTGTATACTGTATGTTCTCTTTATCTTATGTGTATACTGTATGTTCTCTGTATCTTATGTGTATACTGTATGTTCTCTTTATCTTATGTGTATACTGTATGTTCTCTGTATCTTATGTGTATACTGTATGTTCTCTGTATCTTATGTGTATACTGTATGTTCTCTGTATCTTATGTATATACTGTATGTTCTCTGTATCTTATGTATATACTGTATCTACTCTTTATCTTATGTGTATACTGTATGTTCTCTTTATCTTATGTGTATACTGTATGTTCTCTTTATCTTATGTATATACTGTATGTTCTCTTTATATTAGGATAGATGGAGGCTTATCCCAGGGAGGTTTAAATTCAGTGACTGTTGATTTTTCAACTACCTCTGCTGGAAGTTTGTTCCAAGCATCTACTACCTGTTCTAAGCATCAAATGTGGATGGAGCAAATCTGCATTTGACTGCCGCGATACTAGTCATTCCAAAGGTATTTTTTATATTTTTGGATCACTTTAAAACATCTCTTCACATGGGAGACAGCTTTAGACTCATGAATTGTCAATGGCTAATGAACCATTGTGGCACTGGATCAGGTAGGATGCTAGTAAGGGAGAGGTTGGATTTTAGCTGTGAAGTGGAACAATATGCCACAATACCAGACTTCCTCTTCTTTTTTTTTTACCTGGAGTGACCCTAGTAAAGTGGCGTCCACCTCATTTGTAGACGTATTGTAGACAAGTTATTCAGTGAAGCTGTACGATTACCAGTTGTCACAGTTTAACCCTGAAGTTTCAGGCTACATGTGTCTCTCAGTGTTGGGTGCTGGATGGATGGTGGGGATGTGGAAGAATGCTAGAGGCAGATGGGTAAAATAAGGTCAGCTCTACTGTTAACGTATCCCTACATAGGATACTTATTCCCAACAAGCTGACCTCTACTCTTAAACTGGACCAACAGCCTGGCGCAGTTGGAAAATAAAGGCAGCGCCCATTTTGGAGCTTCCTCTCCCAACTGACATAACTTTAATGCACAGTAACAGGAAGCGATGACTTCCTGTTTGCAGGTGGCCTGCAAGCCCATGAGCAGCCATCTTGTTTTTAAATTTATCCCAGTAGGCGTTAGAAAAAGGTAAATTATTTTTTATGTGCAGCAATCTAATTTCCCCCGGGGAGGGATGCATATGATCACTGTTTGTTGTATTGGTCAAATGTAATTCATTTTTGACTGTTGATCAGCTTTAACTCAATCTGTGAAGTTAAAGACAGGGCCAGACATTGGCTCAAATGGGATAATGACCATAATTTTACAAGCATTTTATAGACATTCCAAATACTCCAGTCTCACCATCTTGTGTTCCACCAAGTATCGGATGATCTCCCGTACACCAGAGCTGATCATGTTGGAGGTGTATCCCAGGTAGATGGTACATCCGCCAGGGGAGGACAGTTTTGCCTTTATCTGTATGATTAAGAGACATGGTCCAACATAAAAACATAAGAACTTTAATCCTGGCCCCACATTGGTTTTATTCAGAACGCTACAGCTCCTCAGTGGGGTCACACATAGCAAAAGAAAAAACAGCATTAGACTGACTCAAACACTCCACATGCTATAAAAAAAAAAAAAAGTAAATTTACCCAAATATTGAATATTGGAGTCTGTAATAATAGAGAAGACTCAGTGGATTTTTTTCTACTGTTGTAGAACAGTTGTCCCTTACTCCTACTGACCCCAGCGTTTTAAAACTGGAAGTTCAGCTCCCACAGAAACACAGGTTACCACTATATACAGATAAATAGATGGAGGAAGAACATGACCAGGGAGTAAAGGCACACAAAAAATAAATAACAACATTCCTGGAGTTGGGCGTTTAGGAGGAAATATATATATATATATAATCAACTGCTAGCTAGAATAAATAGAACTGGGAGGGATTGTTAAGGTTTAAACTGAAATAATTAGGTAGTACAGGGCCAAAAATGGACGGACACAAGATGTAAGATACAAAATGAAAATGAGCGGGATATTGAATAATATAGAGTAAGGCATTATTTTAGGCCATACATTTAGGTTAATGTCATATAGAAGTCATGACACCGTCAGTATAAAGGAAATAACACCAAACCAGAACTTTTGTTCTGGTTCAGGAAGATACTAGAATGTTGGCTCACATGCTAAGTGTGATTACAGTCATGTGGTGCATGTGACACAAACAAACACATATTATGAAATAGGCAGGGCCAGGGTCTATTTAAAGGAAAACTCCCTTTTTGTCAGTTTTTTGGTGTTCTGCCTTATTGTTTTCCTATTCTGGAATGCAAAATAATCATTTGTGTTAGGATTGTGCCCCCAGACTTACCTCCAAATTTCCACTATTCCTGGAGATCTGGTTTACTACAGTGGGAGTGGTTTTTCTGGCCTTAAGTAAAATCTGGCTAGACTGGTTAAGTAAAATTTACTGACTACAAGTTACAGAATTCTTCTAAGGTAACAGGTGAGCTAATCAGCAGCTTTGGTTAAGTATAAGCAGCATTTATTACCTCTCCAATTGAGAACGCTGCCAACAACCCTTTGTACTCCCTCCTATCTGATGTTTAGTACATCAAAGACATAATTTTGCCACATAATAGGGTTGATTCAGAGCCCCTTTCTCGTCTTTTTTGGGCGTGAAAATTCTCAACCATTTTTACCCCCTCCTCTGATTTAGCAGAGCCTTTTTTTCTGCGAGAATTTTTGTGTTAAATGTTTTTGTTTTGCATGATTTTTTCCTTTTGTAGCAAGACCTCCAAAATAATGGCTCTCTGAATCAGCCCTAATAATGTAATCTTCGAAAGTCGAAAGTGGAATTACCCTTTAAGACAGAACCCCCCTTAGTCAGTTTTTAAGAAGTTGAGTTCCTGCTTCTGATTAATTGGGGACACATGACAGACTTATACCACCTCACACAAGGCACCCTGCGTCTAAACAGTACCAGCTAGCAATCTACAACCCGAGAGAGTCGGGCGCTTGCTGGAGATGCATATGGTGGGAATGGCCCAAGATACATAAACTTTGGGAAACAATCCTCAAAATCCACACAGAGGTAGAGGGCTCCGTGGTGCCAAACACCCCAGAGGTGGTCCTGCTTTCTTTAATCCCAGGCCCCCTAGCTAAAACGAAGAAAGGTATTCTTAAATTCTTCTTGACAGCATGAAGAACGATCATCCCCAGGCACTGGAAGTCTCCAAGCCACCCAAGCATTGGGGAATGGTTTGAGGAAATGGATTCCTTAATGAGAGTGGAGGAGAGAGTACAGGGAGACAAGGGGTTACAGGAAACATTTCTAGCCACATGGACGAATTGGATAATGTTTAGGGACACAGATTCTGCAAGGGCCTTCTTGCAGGTGGGTGTCCTGTAGCCACGCGAACATGGCTCGTTTTTGGTCAACAAACAAGTGTTGCCAGTGACAGCTCCCCTTTCTTGGATGCTAGCAAACCTGGTCCCCTACCCACTTTCCCATCCCCCCCCCCTTTTTCTTTTTTCTCTCTTTCTCTTCCTCTCTCTCTTTCTGTTTCTTTCCTTCCTTTCACTTGCTTTCTCTTCCGACCCCTTTCCCACCCTCTCCTCTCTCCGCCCTCCCCCTCTCCGTTTTGTGTCTTCGACCTCGCCCCACCACTCACCGACAAACCACTTTTCTCTCTGCTGGTTCTCCTGCCCCTTCCTCGTCAGGCTCCTTGAACTGGCCTCCCCCAGCCATGTCTCCTCCTTCCCCTAGCCAGAAGACGGGCGAGTGCTGCGGGGGGGGATCTACTTTCACAGACGCTCTGCCAAAACTTTTACGTCCAGAGGGCCTCGGGGGGCGGGCGGCGCCCCATGGGAGCGGGAGATACTACTGGGCCACCTTTGTGTGGCCCGGGCAGCTGGATGGTCGGCCTACTCGGTGACCTTGGTGGAGCATGGGGGCTGCAGTCGGCTGCCCCAATTTAGGGGCGACTGACGATCCCCTTCGTGACCTGTCCCGGACAAATAGGGGCCATGATGGGGCCGCGGGCATCAGGTGCACCGTTGGTGGCGGGTGATAGAGGAGGATGTGGGGGGGCGTACTCCCTTTATAAATGCAACTGTCCACAATGGTGTGTAACCTCCCCACTTGCTATTCTATGTTCTCTAAACTGTCTCTTTGGTTCCAATTGTATGCTTTGAATCAAAAATTTCAATAAAGTGAGATTAAACTAAACAGTACCAGCTCCTTGCCACAAACCCACTGACCAGGTGCGTTGATATTTTGTGCATCACTTGCTCAGGTAAGATCTCCTTTTATGCTTTATATATATATATATATATATATATATATATATATATATATTTATATTTATTATTCTTTATTTAGTTTTGCATAACACAGGGTGAAATACAAAGTGACAAAACAACATTTAGGGTACAAAGATGACGTACACTTAGATCACATATAGCAATTTGCAATATATAGGGTATATAAACATATTTAGTGCAATACTTCTCGCTCGATATCTAACTAAATCTCCAGCTCTGCAACTCATTTCTCTCCTCCTGTTTGTTAAATGATCTTTCCCTGTGTCTATAATCATGGAGTGGCAAATGACTGACGGCACGCGTACTCTGTTATACCACTCTAGCATCTCTGCCTACGTGCCTGCGCTTTTCTCTTCATTGATACCCATCTTATCGACATTAAATCTAGTAAGACATCTGGGGTGGGAAAGGTAATTAGCGATGGGTAGGGGGAAGGGCTATAGGGGGAAGAAGGAGTATACTAAGGTGTACATTGAGGTGGGGGGATCCCCATTTCTCTGACCTCTCATCAAGGCACTTTGTGGATTCGGCTTTTCTCCCATATTTCGCTTTCTCAGGTCCCAGGGGCCCCTAGATCAGCCGCTACTCCCCCCCCCCCCGGGTGGCTATTTATTCATTAGCTCTCGAAAATCATCTGACTATTGGAAAATCAACCAGGGTAACCAAGTGGTCCTGAACTGCTCATCTCTGTCTTGTAGGGATAGCGTCATATCTTTCATTTCTTTAGAGCAGGGGTACTCAATTACGGTCAGTGGAGGTCCACTTACCAGGGTCTGCCGTGGGATGAAGGTCCGGGGGGGGGTGTAAGTAAGAGTGCATGACTTCATGTGTAGAGTGCAAGCTCCTCAGCCAACCTAAGCAATGAGCTTTCCTGTCCCCCCACCCACCTGTCATTTACTTCCTGCTTCTCGCCCTTCTGTGTAGAGTGCAAGCTCTTCAGCTAACAACAGCTGACATGCACTCTTACTTACACCCCCCCCATGTCAGCTGTTGTTAGCTGAAGAGCTTGCACTCAACACAGAAGGGCGAGAAGCAGGAAGTAAATGACAGGTGGGTGGGGGGACAGGAAAGCTCATTGCTCAGGTTGGCTGAGGAGCTTGCACTCTACACATGAAGTAAATGGGGGACAGGAATCTCACCTCCTTGCACTCTCAGCAGCTCGATGAACTGGTAATGGCCTCCTCGCCCCGGGCCAGCCGCTCCTCCAGCCAGCGCAGCAGTGTGCTCTGATGCCGGGCCTCCAGGTGTGTGCAGCGGGCTCTGCTTGCCGCCCGAAGCCTCCGCCAGCTCCGCGCTCTCGGCTTCTTCCTCCTCCCGCGCCTCTTCGTCTCCACTCCTCCCCCCGCCCGTCTACGAGGCCCGAGACACTTCCACCTCCCCCGGCCTGGCCACGCCCATGTGCCCGCCCCCAGCACTGACAGCCCCGGCCGGCAATGGCCGGCAATTGTCACCGGCACCGCCGGATCCCGGGCTGATGTGACAGCCCTGGGCAGCGGTCCGGACAAATGGCGTCTGCGGTCCGGATTCGGACCGCGGTCCGCCATTTGAGTACCCCTGCTTTAGAGTGTAGTCTACTAGGTGTAATAACACCTGGGCAGGGTCATTCTTGATCTGTTCTCCTGTAAGTTTTGTGATCACCGGTATGACTTCTTTCCAATACAATTGGATCTTTCTGCAACCCCAAAATATGTGCGCCAGCATCCCCCTCTCCTCTCCACATCTCCAGCAAGAAGGGTCTTTTATGTATATATTTTACAGACCTGGCCACCTTCTTTTAAAAGGACCACCCCCCCCCCCAGTCTCCAGCGGTCCTCGGGTTGGCAACAATACGTGTTACTATCTTAATTTGATCAGTCATCAATGATTTCATCTGTCTAAAACCACAGGACAGAGCATAAGATCTATCCCCCACATGATTACATGTGACATTCATTACATTAAAGCAGAACTTCATTGACCAAGTAACCCCCTCCCCTGGTCTCTGTGTGGCTGTCGCTGCGATTGACACATTCACTTGAATGGGTGCACAGAAGTGCGCATGGAGCCGGGGGAATGCGGCGCTGTGTTGTCATTCAAAATGGCGGCGCCCAGGGTGCCAAGGTTTTTTTTTCTTTGTAACCCCCCTATCCTGTCTCAGTGCCAGGGTAGAGAAGCAGGGCGGGAGGGTTACTTGGTGACTGAAGTTAAATACAGCCTCACAATCTACTAACAAAAAGGCAGTTTGCATGTACTCTTTTCCTTGAACACCTTGTTAAAGAGCCGCATGGATGAACTGCAAATATAAGCAATTGATGCGTTATATTCCACTTTATATCCTCCTATAGAAGGCGCTGCCTTTTGCTTTCACCACCTCTTCCACATTATTTTTTTTATGGACTTTGCTCACTAGAAGATTGGAGAAAGCCTCATGGTGTGGGTCCATCTCCAGTTTCCGGAAGCTCTGTAGAAATTCTGTTGACGCTGTTGGTAATTTGTCCTATGGGGCCCCCATAATGCACACCCCTGTTTAAACACGAACTCTATCCATAACTCTTATATAGTTTTCGTTGAAAGGATTAGATTTAATCTAGATTTTTATACATTGTCAACTATTGAGGGGGTTTTATCTCATGACATATCTGCGGGGTTACATAGAATCATAGAAAGGAGACCATTCAGTCCATTTAGTCTGCCCTTATGTGTATACTGTATGTTCTCTTTATCTTATGTGTATACTGTATGTTCTCTGTATCTTATGTGTATACTGTATGTTCTCTTTATCTTATGTGTATACTGTATGTTCTCTGTATCTTATGTGTATACTGTATGTTCTCTGTATCTTATGTGTATACTGTATGTTCTCTGTATCTTATGTGTATACTGTATGTTCTCTGTATCTTATGTGTATACTGTATGTTCTCTGTATCTTATGTGTATACTGTATGTTCTCTGTATCTTATGTGTATACTGTATGTTCTCTGTATCTTATGTGTATACTGTATGTTCTCTGTATCTTATGTGTATACTGTATGTTCTCTTTATCTTATGTGTATACTGTATGTTCTCTGTATCTTATGTGTATACTGTATGTTCTCTTTATCTTATGTGTATACTGTATGTTCTCTGTATCTTATGTGTATACTGTATGTTCTCTTTATCTTATGTATATACTGTATGTTCTCTTTATCTTATGTGTATACTGTATGTTCTCTTTATCTTATGTGTATACTGTATGTTCTCTGTATCTTATGTGTATACTGTATGTTCTCTGTATCTTATGTGTATACTGTATGTTCTCTGTATCTTATGTGTATACTGTATGTTCTCTGTATCTTATGTGTATACTGTATGTTCTCTGTATCTTATGTGTATACTGTATGTTCTCTGTATCTTATGTATATACTGTATGTTCTCTTTACCTTATGTGTATACTGTATGTTCTCTTTATCTTATGTATATACTGTATGTTCTCTGTATCTTATGTGTATACTGTATGTTCTCTTTATCTTATGTATATACTGTATGTTCTCTGTATCTTATGTGTATACTGTATGTTCTCTTTATCTTATGTGTATACTGTATGTTCTCTGTATCTTATGTATATACTGTATGTTCTCTTTATCTTATGTGTATACTGTATGTTCTCTTTATCTTAGGATAGATGGATGCTTATCCCAGGCATTTTTAAATACCTCTGCTGGAAGTTTGTTCCAAGATTCTACTACTCTTTCTGTAAAATAATATTTTCTAACATTGCTCCTGATCTTCCCTCCGACTAGCTTCAGGTTATGCCCCCTTGTTCCTTTTAAAAACGCTTCCCTCCTGAACCTTATTGAATCCTTTCACATATTTAAAGGTCTCAATCATGTCCCCTCTCTTCCTTCTTTCCTCCAGACTGTACAGATTAAGTTCTTTAAGTCTTTCCTGATAAGTTTTAAGTTTAAGTCCTTCCTCCATATTTGTAGCCCACCTTTGGACCTGTTCTAAAAGCTAATTGGTTTTAAAGGGACACTATGAGGCCGATTCATTAATAGCGCCAGGTAGCGACACTTGAGCGACAGTAGCGTTATTTTCACAGGGCCCGCTAGTATTCGCTGTGCTTGGCCGTTGTTCGGCTGTTGACAGCGAGTCAGTCGGTGTGCGGTAATGTTGAATACGGGGTTACGAGTCGCTGTTTGACAGGTTCCGCGCTGTATGGGAGCGCATGATAGCGAACGGCCATAGCGAACGGCTCCCAGCATATTCATTAACAAATCACGCTCCAAAAATTCTCGCGCTGTGAAATGCTTGTTTAAACCCCAGAGCGCTGGCGGCGATGGGTTAAAAGTAGTTTTTTAACCCCCAAACAACCATATTTTTAGAAAAAAAAAAAAACATGTTTTTCAAAACATTTTGTAATATGAATACATTAATATCAGACCTGTAATATCAATTCTGCACACATTTTTAAGGTAAAAAAAAAAATCTAACATTGCAGAAGTGGTCACAGAATTTTAAATATTTAAAAAAAAAAAAATTAATAGCAATTAATTATGAATATTTAAAGATTGCTCCATTAAAATGCATTGGAGAGCGCCAGGTAGCGAGAGGTCATACCTGTCGCTGTTCAAGGTCGCTCGCTGGCGCTGTGGGGTGAGGCTGGAATAATGATGAATGATTCGCTATCTGGCGCTCTCTCAGTCGCTAAGCAGGATCGGCTTGATAAATGTGTGATTGCGGAGGGGAGCCGGCGTTCTCGTGGCGGTGAGCGTCATTACCGTTCGCTCACCATTCGCTACCTGGCGCTATCCCTTGTTAAATAAGGGCCTATGCTCAAGTCATCACTTCCTCATTCACATGTTTGGCAGCAAAAGGCAACCAGCTTGCGTGACCACCGCAACCACTCAGGTTTGATGTGCAAGCCCACTCGGCAACTAGCATTAGTCATGTGGTTGGCAGCCATACAATGAATGAGAAAGTTGCCTCACTTGTCTATAGTGCAACTTAAAAAAAACATGTCTGTCACTAGAACCAGGGGGCCCACAGGTTCTTCCCCCAACTCACCATGTTGTTAACCTCCTGTACGGCCTGGCCGAAGTGCATGGCCTGGAATCCGGTCGTCATGTAACTCTGCAGCAGAGCATCATAGTTGATGCCACGATTGAAATCGTAACCTCGGACCTCCGGCGTGCCCTCCGGGAGGGGTTCGCTGACCCTGAGCACTGAACCCTTGGCATTGAAGGGCAGCTCATCTTCAAGTGTCATGTTCTGAATCTGTGATGAGAAACAAAGAAAAGATTGTGATTCTGTGTTACAGACAGTCTGTCAGGTCTACCATAGACTGGCCAATGAGAGCAAGCGTCAATGTTTATGTACCCTGCAAACAAAAGGTCTCAGCCATCCACTTAGCCTCCACTACAAGGGCAGTGATTGATCTACAGTTAATACCAGTCAGTCGCCACACTTGATCTGGTCCTGGTTCTTGAACTAATTATCCAAATAGACTGCCTGTAATAAATGTTTCCCCACCATAGAAAGGAAGCTCCTCTGGTGCAGAGACTAGGGCCCTTATTTATCACGGGCTAGCGCCAGGTAGTGTCTGACGAGCGCCAGGTAGCGGCAGCTAACGGCGGCTACCGACTCAAGTACGCCCGGCGGCGGTCACAATGACGCATTTATCAAGCAAAATGAGGCTAGCGCCGGCGAGAGCGACGGCTAGCGCGGCATTCATCATGAAGCCGCCTGGACCGAACAGCGCCGCTGCAAATTCCCTCACAGCGCCAGGTATGAGCTGTCGCTCCCTGGCGATGTCCAATGCATTTCAATGGAGCAATCTATAATTATTCCTAATTAATTGGTATTAATTTTTTTTTTTTTTTTTAATGTCAAAAATTCGGAGACCACTTCTGCAATGTTAGGATTTATTTTTAATTTAAAAAAAAATTAAAAAAAAATTTGTGCAGAATTGATCTAACAGGTCTGAGATTAATGTATTCATATTACAAAATGATTATAAAAACATGTATAATGTTACATTCAAAAAATATGGTTGTTTAGGGGTTAAAAACTAGTTAATACACATCGCGGCCAGCGCTCTGGGGTTTAAACAAGGAATGGACAGCGCCAGCACATTCGGAGCGTCATTTTTTAATGAATATGAAGCTAGCCGTTCGCTCTGGCCATTCGTTGTCAGGCGCTCACATACAACGCTGAACCTGTGAAACAGCGACCCCCCAGCCCGTATTCAACATTACCGCACACCGACTGAGTCGCTGTCATCAAGCTAACGCCGGCCAAGCACAGCGAATACTGGCTGGCGCTGAAAAAATCACGCTACAGTCGCTCATCTGGCGCTACCTGGCGCTATTAATGAATCGGCCTCCCCGAATGGCTCTCTTTACAGAACATGTCAGAGCTAAATAAATGTATAATAGCGTGAATAAGCCACAACAAAGCTGTGGGCACAGCCAAAGTAACAGGGGCGTGCTTCCCCAACCCCAGCAACCACCGTTACAAAAACCAACAGACACTAAACTGAGGTATAGCTATAAGGCACAGCTCCCAAATACAATTGTAATTATGCTTTATTCAAATAGTTGCTCATAATAAAAGACACACATGACTAAACACTTTAAAAACACCTACACCAATCCCCAGGCACCGGGAAACATGATCCCAGGTTCTAGTAAACAACCACATGGGATAAGTTATGCAGCCATAATCAATGTATAAATAGCAAATGAATCAGGAGGCGGACATACCATCCATTTATATTCATGCCACTAAAATTGTGCAAAGCCAATGCAATGCTAAAGTGCTAAATGCTATTCAAATCGGTGCATGTGTCTAATAAAATACCAGGTGTACAAATTTGAAAACTTCTAGTCCAACCTCAATAAACGATGCAATGATAGGCATATTATTTAGAAGTAATAAAAATATAGCATATAACGAGAATACTGCCCTTGTATAAATCCTAGGAATCAACTGGGGAGTAGGTGTGCCTACTTTTCAAATGTGTACACTTTGGCCCTTATTTAACAAGGGATAGCGCCAGGTAGCGAATGGTGAGCGAACGGTAATGACGCTCACCGCCACGAGAACGCCGGCTCCCCTCCGCAATCACACATTTATCAAGCCGATCCTGCTTAGCGACTGACAGAGCGCCAGATAGCGAATCATTCATCATTAATCCAGCCTCACCCCACAGCGCCAGCGAGCGACCTTGAACAGCGACAGGTATGACCTCTCGCTACCTGGCGCTCTCCAATGCATTTCAATGGAGCAATCTTTAAATATTGTTAATTAATTGCTATTGTTTTTTTTTTTTTTTTAAATGTCAAAAATTCTGTGACCACTTCTGCAATGTTAGATTTTTTTTTTAAGGTAAAGAAAAAAAAAAAAAATTTGTGCAGAATTGATATTACAGGTCTGATATTAATGTATTCATATTACAAAATGTTTTGAAAAACTTGTTTTTTTTTTTCAAAAAATATGGTTGTTTGGGGGTTAAAAAACTACTTTTAACCCATCGCCGCCAGCGCTCTGGGGTTTAAACAAGCATTTCACAGCGCGAGAATTTTTTGAGCGTGATTTGTTAATGAATATGCTGGGAGCCGTTCGCTATGGCCATTCGCTGTCATGCGCTCCCATACAGCGCGGAACCTGTCAAATAGCGACTCCTCACCCAATATTCAACATTACGGCAAACCGACTGAGTCGCTATCAACTACAGAACAACGGCCAAGCACAGCGACTACTAGCGGGCGCTCTGAAAATGCCGCTACTGTCGCTACCTGGCGCTATTAATGAATCGGCCTCCCCGTATTTTATTAGACACGTGCACTTGTGTATCTTTCTGAATAAGCACTTAAGTTTCCTTATTTCTTTCTTTAGATGGATTTGAATAGCACTTAGCACTTTAGGATTGCATTGGCACAATTTTAGTGGCATGAATATAAATAATTGGTATGTCCACCTCTTAAATAATTTGCTAATTATACATTGATTATGGCTGCATAACGTATCCCTTGTGGTTGTTTACTAGAACCTGGGATCGTGTTTCTCGGTGCCTGGGGATTGGTGTAGGTGTTTTTAAAGTGTATTGTCATGTGTGTCTTTTATTATTATTTGAATAAAGCATAAATACAATTTTATTTGGGAGCTGTGCCCTATATCCATACCTCAGTTTAGTGTTTGTTGGTAAATATATAATAGCTTTCTGTAAGTGTCGCCTTTGCAAAAGCTCATTGTATACAGTGCTGCAGAATAGGTCAGATCTATGTTTGGTTATGGAGGGACATTAAATCAGCCTTTATCAGGAAGAGACTTTTTGTAGAGCACTATGGAATAATGGTTTAGAAATACATTTTATATACCGGTATATATATATATATATATATATATATATATATATATATTACTTTGTACTGTAAGCTTTGGTGCAAAGACCGGTGTATATGGCTTAATGTTCTTTGTATGGTGATGTAGAATACCCCAAAGATGAATTAATTAGGTTTTGGGTATGGAGAGCACATTAAAGTGCTCAGTGCTCCCTGTACTGAGCTGCAGAATATGCTCTAGCATTATAAATGCAGTATAATATTACAGTACTTGTATGCTCTAGAGACAGATGGGGATGGTTCTCTGTACTGGGTTGCAGGAAATCGGAGCCCTATAAATGTATACTAATAAGAAGGTGTTGGAGAATATTTGAGTGTAAGCTCCTCTGACAAAGAAGCAATGTAGGCTCCCATGGTGCAAAGTGTGATGGGAACGGGCCTAGAGTTTTCTGTACAGTGCTGTGGAATATATTACGAGCCTGGCATCAAAGTAAGATGGTGCCCCATCCAAAACCATCCATGTGGGGCCCAACTGACAGCTGGGAAAGGAGTGTCTGCCTTGATAACCATGTGGGAGTTGTGTATGATTGGATAGATGCATTGATGGGGACTATAGATGGTTGTTGGGGTAAGTTGAGGGCTCCTAAATGCTAAAAGGTATCTGAGGTGTAACCCTTGATTATAAAACCATTGGCATCTGTCTCTGCACCAGGAGAGCTTGCACTTTAGTGCCCCCCCCACACTCACTAGTAATAATAGATATTTATTTGTGCTCACAACACTTGGTTTTAACCTGTGGCATCTAATTTTGTATTGTTCTCTGTGCTATGTTTTAACTTGTCTGTATTCTTAACTTGTAAAGCGCTACGGAAGTTGATGGCGCTATATAAATAAACAATAATAATAATAATAATAATTTAGCTGTAACATACACTGCAGCATTGTACAGAGAACACTGTGCCATTAGCTATCAGTCCTACAGTACTGAATCAGCCCTAATGCTTTGGACTCATGTACAGTTACACATTAGGGCTGGTTCAGCCCTGTAGGATTTTTTTTTTTTGAAAGAAAAAGGTTTTTTATAATGATTTTAATTTTTCATTAGTGCAACTCAGCGCCATTTTTAGCTTTGCGCTTTATAACTGTGCACAAAAAAAGGGGGGGGGGGGGGGTTGGGAATTCTCACGGTGCAGAATTAGCCCTGTTGTTAGAAATGTATATAGCACTGACATATTCCACAATGCTGTACAATGAGGCATCACAACAATAGAGCTTTTACTCCAACGCACTCCTTTCCACTCATGTACAACATATTACAGAACTATACAGAGAACTTTCAGCCAACCCACGATGAACTAACGCTCTAACCTCACTCACATGCTATTATTATGATATAGCTCTATAGCTTAACATGGCACTAAGATATTGCACCAGAAGAGCTTACACTCTAATGAGTCTGCTGATATCTCCTTCAATGCATAAATCTTTCAGGCCAATCTGAGAAGTTGTTTAATATTACACTGTCACTTTATTGGGAGGCCGATTCATTAATAGCGCCAGGTAGCGACAGATGAGCGCCAGTAGCGTGATTTTCACAGCGCCCGCTAGTATTCGCTGTGCTTGGCCGTTGTTTGGCTGTTGACAGCGACTCAGTCGGTGTGCGGTATTGTTGAATACGGGGTTAGGAGTCGCTGTTTGACAGGTTCCGCGCTGTATGGGAGCGCATGACAGCGAACGGCCATAGCGAACGGCTCCCAGCATATTCATTAACAAATCACGCTCAAAAAATTCTCGCGCTGTGAAATGCTTGTTTAAACCCCAGAGCGCTGGCGGCGATGGGTTAAAAGTAGTTTTTTAACCCCCAATCATATTTTTTGAAAAAAAAAAACATGTTTTTCAAAACATTTTATAATATGAATACATTAATATCAGACCTGTAATATCAATTCTGCACACATTTTTTTTTTTTGTTTTTTTTAACCTAAAAAAAGATATAACATTGCAGAAGTGGTCACAAAAAAAATAAAATAATAGCAATTAATTAAGAATATTTAAAGATTGTTCCATTGAAATGCATTGGAGAGCGCCAGGTAGCGAGAGGTCATACCTGTCGCTGTTCAAGGTCGGACGCTGGCGCTGTGGGGTGAGGCTGGAATAATGATGAATGATTCGCTATCTGGCGCTCTGTCAGTCGCTAAGCAGGATTGGCTTGATAAATGTGTGATTGCGGAGGGGAGCCGGCGTTCTCGTGGCGGTGACCGTCATTACCGCTCGCTCACCATTCGCTACCTGGCGCTATCCCTTGTTAAATAAGGGCCTAATGCCCTTATTCATCAAGCGATAGCGCCAGGTAGTGTCTGACGAGCGCCAGGTAGCGGCAGCTAACGGCGACTACCGACTCAAGTACGCCCGGCGGCGGTCACAATGACGCATTTATCAAGCAAAATGAGGCTAGCGCCGGCGAGAGCGACGGCTGGCGCGGCATTCATCATGAAGCCGCCTGGACCGAACAGCGCCGCTGCAAATTCCCTCACAGCGCCAGGTATGAGCTGTCGCTCCCTGGCGATGTCCAATGCATTTCAATGGAGCAATCTATAATTAATCATAATTAATTGGTATTAATTTTTTTTTTTTTTTTTTTGAATGTCACAAAATCGGAGAACACTTCTGCAATGTTAGGATTTATTTTTAAGTAATAAAAAAATAAAAAAAAAATTTGTGCAGAATTGATTTAACAGGTCTGAGATTAATGTATTCATATTACAAAATGATTCTAAAAACATGTATAATGTTACATTCAAAAAATATGGTTGTTTAGGGGTTAAAAACTAGTTAATACCCATCGCCGCCAGCGCTCTGGGGTTTAAACAAGGAATGGACAGCGACAGCACATTCGGAGCGTGATTTGTTAATGAATATGAAGCTAGCCGTTCGCTCTGGCCATTCGTTGTCAGGTGCTCACATACAACGCTGGACCTGTGAAACAGCGACCCCCCAGCCCGTATTCAACATTACCGCACACCGACTGAGTCGCTGTCATCAAGCTAATGCCGGCCAAGCACAGCGAATACTGGCTGGCGCTGAAAAAATCACGCTACAGTCGCTCATCTGTCGCTACCTGGCGCTATTAATGAATCGGCCTCCCCGTCTCTGTATGGGTAAAAGATAGGGTGTTCAGAGGTCACCCTACATAATAAATTGTGTTATTGATATGTACATATATATTTTTTATCAAAAAACTCTGCTCTGGCACTTTTGTGATTGTGATTTTGCATATTATGTTTTCGCTGCACATCCGCCATTAATCGGCTGACAGGGATTATACACTTGAATAAGGATAGACTTGAGAGAGGAGACGAGTTTACTTATGTTTTCTTCTGAATTGTTGTGGGAGCCGAATGACTCTAAAGTGGAGCTAAACCAGGCAATGCTGTGTTTTTTTTATTTTGTTTTTATCTTGTGTAGTGTTTGTGTATAGTTGTTGTTAGCAGAGGAGCTACTTACTCAATAAAAATGTCAGAGATTTTAGTAAAGTGTGTGCAGCACCTTTATACAGGGTGTTTTGGGTGCTACTGTGAGGCCGCCAATACAAATCTTTGTACTTTTACACCCACACTTTATTATGATTGTGATACATACATATAGCTGTGATATTTTCTGCAGTGGTGTACTTAGAACCATAGCATCAGTCATCTACATTAACAAATGATTATACCTTCATATAGCCCTGACATATATCATAGCACTGTATAAAGGAAACTGAGCTGTTACTATCAGTCTCTGCACCAGAGAAGCTTGCATTCTATTGACACTTTTACATTTGCACACTTTTAATATATATTTGTATAGCTATGACATATATCATAGCACTGTATAAAGGAAACTGAGCTGTTACTATCAGTCTCTGCACCAGAGAAGCTCATGTTGTAAGGCTGATTCATTACTAGTGCTGGGTAATGACCAGGGTGGATTTGATTTAAATCTAACTGATTTAAATCACGATTTAAATCACGATTTAAATCACTAATCAGTGATTTAAATCAAAGTTTCTACCTAAACTAGTTCTTGCTATTTTAACATGCAAGTAGATGAAGATTTTTAGAATCACTTTTTATATTACTTTTTTCTCCCCAGTTTAATGGGTTAATCATTCATATTTGGACACCACTGTTCTGTTGTACTTAGGAAGGAGAAAAATAATCCTGACCTTAATAACAATTTAAATAGATTTATTCAACTGAAACAATAACAACATTACAGCATAAGTTATTTGCTTAAACAAACATCCATGTTTTTTGGCTAAACAAAATATATATATATTTTAAGAAACTTAGACTGTCAGCCCAGCCGACACATGAAAAACTTAAATCCTACTGTCCCTGCTGTCCTCTGTAGCTCACTAGTCATAGGTTTGTAGAACAATAGGATTAAGGTCTTTTTCTCAACTCTGTTCATGTTGTAACATTTTTGCTGTGAAGAAGAGGCTGGGACCTCTGCGGAGTCAAATTCAGTTTTGAGAACTGCGTAAGTAAAGCGAGCGTCTGTGATAATACAGGAGAGAAACTGCCCACTAATCCTACAGAAACCTCTGGAAGAGCATGGCATTGTGAATGTTACACATATACAGCCTTTATTCTACTGAGTTAAACAACTCAGCTTTATCTCATGATGGAAGAACCTTTGGATGGTAAAATATTTTCCTCAAAAAGCAGTTTATTGAAAAAGAATCCGATTTAAATCAAAAAAATCCGATTTAAATAAAAAAAATCCGATTTTTTTGATTTTTTTAAAAAAAACATTGATTTTTATCCACCCTGGTAATGACTAGTGGTCGCTCTGATCGGCCAGTGAGTCGCTATTACAGAGCGCCTCATTCGCTGTAGTAACATGGCCGGCATTGATGAATTTGATGTCGTTATAACACCAGTGCAGCACTATATGGGAGAGAACTGTAGCGACTGGTCAGTGTGAGCGACTCAAACCACTTCTCTACACTGAAGAAGTTGACACTTTAATATCCCGGGAACACACTTTATCATCATGATACACATATCTCTGACATATTCCATAGTGATGTACAAAAAAAAGTCATTCCTATCAACCTCTGCCCCAGAAAAGCTTACACTCTAATGTCCCTTCTACATTCACACATTAATACTATACATTCATATACTGTAGCTCTGACATATTCATAGTGCTGTACAGAGAATGCTGAGTGTTCCCCATCACTCTTTGCACCAAAGGAGCTAACACTCTACGGCAGACACTCCTCCTTCCCAGCACACTTACCTCCATGCTGACAGCTGGCTGTTGTCTCTCTGGTCTATACAGTACAGCAGGCAGGTAGGATGGATAATATAGCCAAAGACCAGACAGTGGACACTCCCACACAACTCTAGCAGCGACAGCTATTGGAGGAGCAGCATAGCTCCTCCCATTGGGGGCGTGCAGTTAGCACACGGACAGGTGCCAGTGTAGACAAGCGTTGATCCTCTGCGTCTAGTGTGCGTTTTGGTGCATGTGGGGTAGAAGTGCGTTGTGAAAGATCCTTGATATCAGTATATCAAAGGAAAACTCAGAGGCCGATTCATTAATAGCGCCAGGTAGCGACAGATGAGCGACTGTAGCGTGATTTTTACAGCGCCAGCCAGTATTCGCTGTGCTTGGCCGGCGTTTGCTTGATGACAGCGACTCAGTCGGTGTGCGGTAATGTTGAATACGGGCTTAGGGGTCGCTGTTTCACAGGTTCAGCGTTGTATGTGAGCGCCTGACAACGAATGGCCAGAGCGAACGGCTTGCTTCATATTCATTAAAAAATCACGCTCCGAATTTGCTGGCGCTGTCCATTCCTTGTTTAAACCCCAGTGCACTGGCGGCGATGTGTGTTAACTAGTTTTTAACCCCTAAACAACCATATTTTTGATTGTAACATTATACATGTTTTTTGAATCATTTTGTAATATGAATACATTAATCTCAGACCTGTTAGATCAATTCTGCACAAATTTTTTTTTTTTTTTTTTATTTACTTTAAAAAAAAACCGAACATTGCAGAAGTGGTCTCAGAATTTTTGACATTAAAAAAAAAAAAAAAAAAAAAAAATATTACCAATTAATTATGATTAATTAAACATTGCTCCATTGAAATGCATTGGACAATGCCAGGGAGCGACAGGTCATACCTGGCGCTGTGAAGGAATTTGCAGCGGCGCTGTTCGTTGCAGTCGGCTACATGATGAATCCCGCACTAGCTGACGCTCTCGCCGGCGCTAGCCTCATTTAGCTTGATAAATGCGTCATTGTGACCGCCGCCGGGCGTACTTGAGTTGGTAGCCGCCGATAGCTGGCGGTACCTGGCGCTCATCAGACACTACCTGGCGCTAGCCCGTGATAAGGCCCATAGTCTAACCCCCGCATACCAAATAAACATTAATGCAGTTGTAATGATGACTATCAATTTATAATACTTAAAAACAACAACATTTATTAAATTCATATATATATATTTAAAAAAAACATGGCTTATAGCATTATTCTTAATGCAAGCAAAGAAAATTAAGAGGCTGATTCACTACTAACGCCAGATATCGACAGATGAACATCTGTATAGCGGCGCTTAGAGTGACCGCTAGTAGACGCTGTAAGAGGGTATCGGGCGCTGTAACATGGGCGTCTCAGTCGCTGTAGTAACCTGGTCGGCATTGATGAATGTGATGTGTGTTGGGCGCTCTAACACCAGTACAGTGCTGCAGCGAGCGAAAGGTAGAGCCAGCTTAGTGCGACTGACTTTCAGCGCTCAACACCATACTTAGCAAAAAAGGACACACACAGCATCGGCGCTCTAAATCTGGTCGCTATATCATAGAGCGCCAGGCGCTGTGTGATTAAAGTCAGATTTTGAACACATATCTACCAGAAACAAAGCGAAAACACATGGAATGACATTGTTTTAACACTGTGACATTAATACTTTAGTGCCAGACCTGTAATGACAATTCTGCATAAAAATATAAAAAAGTCAAAAAAGTTTTTTAAAGTGTTTGTTTGCAGCCAGGAGAGGTCACACAGCTAAAAAAAAAACAAAAAATCATTGTCAAACACGCTGTTTAAACACAAGCAAATGAATGCCCATTGAATGCTACAAGGCACTACCTGGCGCTATCCCTTATTAAATAAACCCCTACGTTTCTGGAATCATGTTGTATTGCTAGGAATAATGCTATAAGCCAAGTTGTTTTTTTTAAATATATATATATATATATATGAATAAAATAAATGTTGTTTCTAAGTATTATAAATTGTTAGTCGTCATTACTACTGCATTAATGTTTATATGGTATGTGGGGGATACCAGAAATGTAATTGGGCTGCACCAGCTACAAATAGAGTGTGCACAGTAAAAGATTTATAAACACTATGGCCTTGATTCACTGGGAGGCCGATTCATTAAAGTGGACCAACACCCAGGGGTGATCGGCCCGGGAATCTATAAGATTCCCGGGCCGATCACCTCCCTCACCGCGGGACATCCGAGATCGGGATGTCCCGCGGTGAGGGACCCCCCCCAAAAGCCCCAAAAAACTGACCTGACCTGGCCGCTGCCGCCGCCGCACTGTCAAAGGGGCGCGCGGGAGGCGGCGGCGGACGCGCTGTCTTGTCTGCGCTTGTCCGTGGCTACGTGGGAGCGTGGTGAGGTGAGTTTTGGGGGGTTTCTGGGGGGTTTTACACAGCGGGGCACCCCTAATCGGGGTGCCCCCCTGAAGTGGACCAAAACCCAGGATAGTCAAAATCCTGGGTGTTGGTCCACTTTAATAGCGACAGGTAGCGACAGTTGAGCGACTGTAGCAGTATTTTCACAGCGCCTGCTAGTAGTCGCTGTGCTTGGCCGTTGTTCGGTTGTTGATAGCGACTGAGTTGGTGTGCAGTAATGTTGAATACGGGGTGACTAGTCGCTATTTGACAGGTTCCGCGATGTATGGGTGCGCATGATAGCGACTGGTCAGAGCGACCGGCTCCCACCATATTTATCAAAAAATCACGCTCAAAAAATTCTCGCGCTGTGAAATGCATGTTTAAACCCCAGAGCGCTGGCGGCGATGTGTTAAAAGTAGTTTTTTAACCCCCAAACCACCATATTTTTGGAAACCAAAAAAAAAAATTTTTTAATAATTTAGTAATATGAATACAATAATATCAGACCTGTAATATCAACTCTGCACAATTTTTTTTTTTACCTTAAAAAAATTATCTAACATGGCAGAAGTGGTCACAGAATTTTTGACATTTAAAAAAAAAAAAAAAACATTAATAACAATTAATTATGAATATTTAAAGATTGTTCCATCGAAATGCATTGGAGAGCGCCAGGTAGCGAGAGGTCATACCTGTCGCTGTTCAAGGTCGGACGCTGGCGCTGTGGGCTGAGGCTGGAATAATGATGAATGAGTGGCTATATGGCGCTATCTCAGTCGCTAAGCAGGATCGGCTTGATAAATGTGTGATTGTGGTGGGGAGCCGGCGTTCTCGTGGCGGTGCCCGTCATTACCGGTCGCTCACCAGGCGCTACGTGACGCTATTCTTTCATAAATAAGGGCCTAAGAGTTGAAAAAAATTCTCATAGTAGTAAAAAATTAAATTCATGAGAAACAAGCCTGAGAATGTCACTGTTAGTGAATCAGCAGATAGGAAGACAATGAAAGTCAATGGCACTTTTTTACTCCTGGAAAAAGTATTGAACTTTTTACCTGTAGTAAAAAGTGCCATTGACTTTCATTGTATTACTATTTGGTGATTCACTAACAGTGAAATTCTCAGGCTTTTTTCTCATGAATTGAATTTTTTACTACCTTAAGAGTTTTTTTTAACCCTTTGTGAATCAAGGCCTATGAGTCCCATACACTCCTCAATCGTATCCCAAACACAAGTGGCACCACTGTATTTGTAAACAAATGAATATAAATGTTATTATGAAAAAAAGCCAAAGTTGACATACTTACACTTTAAAAAACATACAACATAAACAGACATCGGGGGGGGGGGGGGGGGGGGGGGCGCTGTTGTTGAGCCACCTATTACAGTTTATAATAACGATGAAAAGGCAATGTAACCTGATCTATCCCTAATGTTCCCAGTCAACATAACTATGTGAAAGCTCTGTGCAAATTACAAAATAATATAAGTTTTGTGCAACCATATACAAAAAAGTGCTATGTGCTAAAGTGCTAAGCGGTAATGAGGACAGCCCGGATAGGAATAGGGATAAGTACAAATAGCCAAATGAAAATCTCACATATCTCAGATGGCTGAGCGCAGCGTACCAACCCCCACCTCCACGCTGGCGCATTGCATGATGTCATGTGCATCACTTCTTCATAATAAATAATACATTTTCATAATAAAATTTATATTCATTTGTTTACAAATACAGTGGTGCCACTTGTGTTTGGGATACGATTGAGGAGTGTGTGGGACTCCTTATTCATTCTGGATTTTTGTATGTGGGGGATAGATGGAGTTTGCCTTTGATATACTGATATCAAGGATCTTTCAAAGCTTGATTTCTATCTTGAACCCAGGTACCCGAAAGAGGACCTAAATTGTGAGTAAGACCTAGTAGGTACTTTGGATTTAGAAGTGTGTTGTGTCTGCTTTGATCTTCCTTGCTATTGGTGATCCTATTACTCTGCCTTCATAAAATGATTAGATACAGAAAAAAATCAGAGACAAGGCAGAGCTCAGGCTGTGTCTGGATTGTTGCTGTGTATGCTCTCCTCCACTTTCTGTGGACAGTCACAACGCAAGGGAAAACATTTTAGTCTATTGTAACAGCAGTAGAAAGTGAAAAAATAAGGCGATACCGTTTTAAAGTGGACCTACCACCACGATTTTTACTATCCTGGTGATATGCCCGTTTACCTGGGGCATTCTAATTTGGGGAAAACCCCCAGATCGCCCACACCACTACTAACACAATACTGCTTGGAAAAAGCACAAAGATATAGGACACCAGCTCACCAAATGCTGCTTATAAGACAAGAATAGAGATGGATAGAGAGAAAGTATGAAAAAGAGGAGAGAGGGAAAAAAAGGAAGAGACTGAGATCATGTGAACGAAAGAAAGAAATGAAGGGTGAGAGGAAATGAGAGGGAGAAGGAGGAAATAAGGGAATGTGAAAAAGCGGGAGGAGGGAAGGAATGTGGAAAATAGAGGTAGACATAGGGGTTTATTTATCAAGGGCTAGCGCCAGGTAGTGTCTGACGAGCGCCAGGTACCGCCAGCTAACGGTGGCTACCGACTCAAGTACGCCCGGCGGCGGTCACAATGACGCATTTATCACGCTAAATGAGGCTAGCGCCGGCGAGAGCGTCAGCTAGCGCGAGATTCAACATGTAGCCGACTGCAACGAACAGCGCCGCTGCTAATCCCATCACAGCGCCAGGTATGACCTGGCGCTCCCTGGCGTTGTCCAATGCATTTCAATGGAGCAATCTTTAAATAATCATAATTAATTGTTTTTTTTGTTTTTTTGTTTTTTTAATGTCAAAAATTCTGTGACCACTTCTGCAATGTTAGGATTTTTTTTTAAGTAAAAAAAAAAACCAAAAAAAAATTGTGCAGAATTGATATTACAGGTCTGATATTAATGTATTCATATTACAAAATGTTCAGAAAAACTTGTATAATTTTTACATTAAAAAAAAAATGGTTGTTTTGGGGTTAAAAACTACTTTACACACATCGACGCCAGCGCTCTGGGGTTTAAACCAGGAATTCACAGCGCGAGAAATTTTTGAGCGTGATTTGTTAAAGTGGACCAACACCCAGGGGGGATCGGCCCGGAAATCTATAAGATTCCCGGACCGATCAGATCCCTCCCCGCGGAGCATCCGAAATCGGGATGTCCCGCGGGGAGGAACCCCCCAGGAGGCCCACAATCCTCACCTTACCGGCGATCCAACGGCGCATGCGCGAGACGCGGCCGCGTCTCTCGCTTCCCTCTAGCAGGGCGCGCTCCCGCGCCGGCCGTTTTGTGAATGGCCTGCGCAGGCGCGCTCCCTGTTAGAGGGAAGCGAGAGACGCAGCCAATGACAGCGCTCTGAGCGCTGTCATTGGCCGGACGAGGTCACGTGGGAGCGGGGAGAGGTGAGTTTTTGCGGCGACCGGGGGGGTTCAGACAGCGGGGCACCCCCGATCGGGGTGCCCCACCTAAGTGGACCAACACCCAGGATAGTCAAAATCCTGGGTGTTGGTCCACTTTAATGAATCTGCAGCAAGCCGTTCGCTCTGGCCATTCGCTGTCAGGCGCACCCATACAACGCAGAACCTGTGAAACATCGACCCCTAACCCCGTATTCAACATTACCGCACACCGACTGAGTCGCTGTTAACAAGCAAACCCCGGCCATGCACAGCGAATACTAGCTGGCGCTGTGAAAATCACGCTACTGGCGCTCATCTGTCGCTACCTGGCGCTATTAATGAATCGGCCTCCCCGTGAATGTGAAAAGGAGGAAACACACAAGTGAATTTGGATAAGAGAGGAAGATTGAGTGAATGTTCAAAAATCCCAATTTTCCTCTCTGTGTAAATCCCCTTGAAATAGACTGGTTGCACCCTGCTATGGCGCATGTGTAACTCGTCCAATTAGAACTCACCACCACTAATTTGCCCAGCAATGAGTTCTGAATGGAACTCCTGATGGGGGTACAGGCATCTGTTACAGGAGTCCCCCTGGAGGCCCAGGAAAGCACCATGCAATTGATTCCCAAGGTAAGTATACGGGCTATCCTGGGGTATTCACATAAATCAGGATGCCCCAAGGGCAAGCTGTAACCTGGTTCCAAAGTCTTTTAGGCTCTGCTCACACCTTTCTCTGCTTTTTTGCGTTGCTTTGCATTGCAATGCATAGGAAACATTGTACATTATTTTAGATTATTCTAGTTCACTTATCTGTGATGCATTGCTCGACACATTAAAAAACCATTGCAGGCATCTTTTTCAGTATAACATTATAACAGCGCAGGTCAATAGAAGTCTATGGCAATTCAAGCATGCCGGATATATAACACAGTGTTCCTGCGTTGCGTTTGCATTCCCATAGACTTTACCATTTTCTTATGCAAAAAATGTTTTTCTTTTTAAAAAAAACTCTACACAATTGCATTTCTAACGCATCAAAAGTGCAACATTTGTTTTGATATAACGCCCCTCTGGTATATTTACAAAACACTTGCTCTTAAAGCGGACCTTCACCGTGAATAAGAGCATATCTTATGTTTCCCACAACCTGTACATACAGATTGCTCACATTAAAAATCACCCTACCTGCATTTACTCCATATTATGAGCCTTTAAACATCCAAGATGGTGGCTCATGGAGGATCAGGCAGCCTGCAAACAGGAAGTGTCTTCTGACTGTGTCACTGCATTCTGGGATTGCTGACCTTTCCCTGACCCTGGGTCTTCTCTGTCTGTGCAAAGCACAACTATAACCCTGCACCCCTGTACTTTATCCCGCTCTCCTTTGCTCAGTATGTAATGCTTCTGAGTCAAGATAGCAGCGCCTGTATCCTAGAGTCCTGAACAGAGCGGCAGCCCAGTGGGGGAAAGAATAATAAGTAAGTGACTTAAACTTAAAATATATTAATTTTAGATGCTGGGGAATAGTTTTTCAAGGGTTTGGGCTTTTCATTAAATTATGCTGAAATTCCGGTTTAACATTACAGAGAGGTGTGGACAGAGCCTTAGGCAGCATTTGTCCTTGTCCTGTGACTGTGTTGTTGTCCGTTTACTCTGAGCTCCCTATTCTGTCTTGCTCTTTATAGTATTTCATCCTTAGCTGCGTAGTTCAGATTCAAGATTACATCTTGAATCTGTCCCAATGATGTCGTTTAAATTCTACCCTAGCGGTGACATCCATCAATTTTAATTGCATGCTCTTCCTGTAATATGTGTTCAAAAATATTTTAAGATATTCCTGCGCGATCTGTTTTCCGTATCATCTAGTTTTATTGCTATTTCATTTAGATTTTTTTGGTGGGAGTTCAGGGTAGAATATGTTTGTTTTCGGTCTCTCACTACTGTGACTACGTCGGCTGCTATATCCCACATGCTTTATTCTTGTGCATTTTATGCTGTGTGTGTTTTTCTCACGTTTTTTACCTCACAATATACTTACCTTCCCTGCTCCTGCTCCTCTTGCCTCCTCTACGTTATGGCGTCGGAGGGGGGGGCGCGCCCTCGTTCGTGAGGGCGGCAGTTGCTGGCCTAGTTCCCCTGCTCCCCGCGGCGGAGGAAGGGAGGAGGGTCCCTCCCTACCTGTCTTCCTTGTCCCAGGCGCCATTTTGTCTCTTTGGCGCCTGGAGTCTTGGCGCACTGGGGGGGCGGGGCCGTGCACTGACGCGATCCGCGTCATCGCGGCACGGCCCGCCCTTTGAGGTGCTGCTTGGGCAGACTGGTGCCACTCTCCTCACAGAGTTTCCGGAGGTAAAGTTCCCATTTTTACCTCACGCCATCACTCCTTGGTCTGCTGACAGGCTGCACAAGCTCTTCCCAGGCTTTTCAACTGGCTCCATTTTGGTCTGTGAGTCCGGTCTCTTCTTGTTGGTACCTTTATTATTGTGTTTTATATTGGCTGTGCATGCGCTGTGGGACGCTTATCTTGTTCCCTTTTTTGTCTTTCAGGGTCCCATATTGAGATTCTTGTGGTTCCTCCCGGTCCATACACCCCCCCCTGCCCCACCCCCCCTCCACCCTTTCCTGCCCTGTGGGTTAGGGTGCTGAGATTCAAATTGGGGTTTTTCTGTACGGTTCTGGGCCGTCTTAGTGCCTTGAGACCCGTCTTTCTTATCATAATCATCATAATGGAGGCTTCTGGGAATAGCGGGCTTGGGAACCCCCCGGGACTTGCTAAACTTTTTCTTGTGTGTGGTACATGCCCGCTGAGTGGTCGCAACGTGGTTTGTGTGCCCTGCGCCCAGAGTGCTATTGCGGATCAGGATGGGGCGAGTGTTGCCGGCCCCAGTCCCATTGGTCCTCCGGCCTCACCGACTCCCCCGCGACTGCTTCTGGCCCCTAGTGAAGGGGAGGCCAGCAGGGACTCGTGTAGTAATTTTGAGCTCAGACTGGCTAGCATTGAGCGTCAGTTGGGGTGTTCGGCCGCTGGCAAGGTCAAGATTGAGAAGTGGCATTTGGAGCCGGCTCGCGCCATTTTTGCTAATGACGATGAGGATTATGAGGCCTTTGGTGGCCGAGATTCCACTGAGGAGGGTGAGTTGCTCCAGGGGTCCGACTCCTCCGGGGGTAGTCGGGGGGACCTTGACAGTTGCCACAGGTCTTCATCTGATGAGGACGAGTGGCCCCAGGATGATACTGAGCAGCTGTTGTCGGCGGTACTTGATACTCTGCACATTGTTCCTCCTAAGGAGGCCAAGAAGAAACAGGGGGACCTTTTTTGGCCGGAGAAACAGCGCCTTGTCTTTCCTGAACAAGGCCACTTCTCTAATATGGTTTTTAAGGAATGGGAGAAGCCTAATAGGTTGCCGTCGGTGCATGAGGGGATGCCCTCACCCAGCCGGGTGGGGATACGGCTTCAGCTCTTTGCTCCCATCTGGAGGCAACACGTCTCGGACCGGTGGATTCAGGAGGTGGTGTCCTCCGGATACAAGATAGAGCTGGCAGCTTGGCCGCCCCCAAGATTCATTCGGCCCCGGATCTTGCGTCCTGTTTGCGCTTCAGCGCTCACGGCTGTGGCTACCAGGTCTGTAATTAGGGGCCTGTTGAATGGTCCCCAGCTTAACCCTGCTAGTGATGAATTTGCAGCACTTACGCGGTGTGATTTGTTCATGTCCTTTGTCTTTTTTTTTTTTTTTTAATTAAACGTTTTTATTGAGGGAAACACAATAAATTACAGAGCTTGACAGAACTGTGCCGCACAGGTGCACGCAGCAATTTGCATAATAACAGAATTGTTCACAACCAATGTTCAAAGGTCCAAAGACATGTAGAGAAAATGCAGGGCCGGTCGAGTCTGCCCCATATTATTGAACAACAAACCCAATTTGTAACCAACTATAACCTCTGCAATCCGTGTCCCCAACTTTTCGATAAAAGGAAAAAATTAGGACAATCAACCAGACACAATTAACAAGAGGGGGGGGGGAGGAAAAAAAAAAAAAAGGGGGGGGGAGAGACAGGACAGACGCATGTGCAGGGGGGGGGGAGGGTGGGCTAAAGCGGGTGGGGTATGAGGGAGGGGAGCAACAGTGAGGTAGAGAGAGGCAGGGAGGCCCGTCCCAGCCATATTACGTATAGAGAAGAAAATCGGGGGAGAAAGTGAACCCATCCCATGCCTGCCAAGTCCTTCTATGCTTTTCTAGAGTCCCCCGCAGCGATGCAGTGAGTTCCTCCATCCTACATATGTCCCGCACCACAGCCAGCCATTGCGCTGTAGTGGGGGGCTCAGTGGATTTCCACTTAGCCGGAATGCACGTCCTAGCGGCACTCAGGAGTGGGGCAAGGAGGGACCCGCGTCTTGACCTCATGGATACCGGTGCCAAGTTGAGCAGATAGCACGCAGGGTCCTCACCAAGGTCAACATCCGTTAATTTCTTAATGACCTCCCGCACTCCCCTCCAGAAATCGGTCAGCTTCTCACACTCCCAGAAAACGTGTGTCATAGTTCCCCTGTCCCGCAAGCACCTCCAGCAGAGAGGGGAGGAGGAAGGAAACATGGCAGCCAGCCGCGCAGGGACCCGGTACCACCGGGAAAGAATTTTAAACGTAGTCTCCTGGTATTTACATGATATGGAGCTCTTATGCGCTAGCTGAATCATCGCTAACCTTTGCTCGTCCGTGAAGGACCGGCGCAGTTCCCTTTCCCATCCCCTCACGTACGGAGGGACAAAGTCCCCCGGGGGCTCCATCAGCAGCGAGTATGAGTAAGACAGGGCTCCCCCAAAATGGCCGGACCCCAAACAAGTTTGCTCAAATTGTGTTAGCCGCCTAGCAGCGGCAGTCGCACATCCGACCGACCTCTGATAGTGCTGTAGCTGGAGGGTCTGCAACTGTGTAATGGGTTTGAGAGCAAGGTCACTAACCAGGGCCTCTGGCCGCCTCCACTCGCCGCCCACCTGCATATGAAGTCTCCTAAAGCAGTTTTGCTGGATCCACGCTTTAAAGGGACCACCAGCTATCTCTACCGGGAAGTCGGGATGGCCCAAGACCGGCGCCATGGGGGATGGCCCGGGGGAGAGACCCGGCCGGGGGAAGAATCTATCCACTACTCTCCTGGACGGGCCAATTGTAGGATGTTTGTTCAACTGCGGATATCCATTCAGTGGAACCCATGGTAAGCCCGGGAGAGGGCATGGAGAGGTCGCCTGCTCCATCATGACCCACTGCTTCAAGGCCGAATGTCGACACCAGTCGATGACCCGGCTCAAGTGAGCCGCCGCATGATAACACTTCCAATCCGGTAGGCCCAGCCCCCCCCTAGACTTAGAAACCGATAATAGCGACGCCGCAAGGCGATGAGAACGACCCGCCCAGACGAACCTGGTGCACATTCCTGTGAGCTGCTTGAAAAAGGTAGCGGGGATGTCTATTGGGAGGGTCTGGAACAGATATAGCACCCTGGGAAGGATGTTCATCTTGATGACGCTGACCCTTGCAAACCAAGAGAAGACCCCCCTGTTCCATTTCCAGAGGTCCTCATCTAACCTTTTTAACAAAGGAGGGAAATTTAATGCAAACGTTTCCTGCAGATTGGAAGGAATCCGCGTCCCCAAGTACGTGACAGCCTCCTGCTCCCACCTAAAATGAAAATTCTCCTTAATGCTGCGCAATCTCTCCGCGGGGACATTAATGTTCAGAGCTGAAGACTTCTGGTAATTAACCTTATAATTAGAGACCTCCTGGAAACTCTTGAGCTCCGCAAGGAGGTTTGGCAAAGTGATCTCTGGCTTTGAAATGAAGAACATCAAGTCGTCAGCGTATGCTGCCACCTTGTGCTCCCTTCCGCCCACTTTCACACCCGCCACATCTGAATTTTGTCTGATCAGCCGAAGGAATGGCTCCAGGGAGAGAATGAAAATAAGCGGGGAAAGCGGGCAACCCTGTCGCGTCCCGTTAGATAAACAGAAAGTCTGAGAGGACATGCCATTCACCACCACGGACGCCGAGGGGCAGGTGTATGAGGCTAGGACCCGATGTAACATCCTATCTCCCAGTCCGATATACCTGAGGGTCTCCTCCATAAAAGCCCAACTCACCCTATCAAAAGCCTTCTCGGCATCCGTGGATAGAAGTAGCGCTGCCCCCCCCCCCCGCTGCGCATGATGGATCACTCCGATGACCCGTGTCGTATTGTCCCTTCCCTCGCGATCAGGGACGAAACCAACTTGGTCCCAATGTATGAGCCCCGAGAGGAGAGGGGCGATTCTGTCCGCTAAAATTTTGTTATAAATTTTGAGGTCGCAATTCAAAAGGGAAATGGGCCTGTAGCTACCGCAACTGGCTGGGTCCTTCCCCGGTTTAGGAATAACTGCAATGCTGGCCCGAAGGGTGTCCCGTGGAGGGGGAAGACCATCGCTCAGAGAGCTAAAGGATGAAATGAAGTGGGGGCCTAACGTGCCCGCCAATTCCTTGTAGTATTCCAGGCTGAAGCCATCAGGGCCAGGGGCCTTACCGGGCTTCATACCTCCGACGGCCTTCAAGAACTCCCCCACACCAACCTCCTCCTCCAGGGCCTCCACTACCCCCCGCTCCAGCCGGGGAAGGCCAGACCTCTGAATGTAAGCCCTGATTTTTTGCTGGTGAGCTTGAGTCTTGTCTTGTGGCAAATTGTATAGGCCTTCATAGAAGTCCCTAAAAGTTTTAGCAATGTCACCTATTTTAAAGTGTCTATTCCCTCCCGGGTCAACAATGCTAGGGATGAAGTTTCTTGCCCTTTGCCCCCGCAAAGCTCTATCAAGGGCCCTACCGCTTTTATTACTGAATTCGTAAAAGTGCCTACGGCACCTAGCAATCTGGCCCCGTACCCTGACGAAAGTCAGGTCCCTGAGGGCCGCACGCAATTTGGCCAATTCCGCCTCCGTAGCCGGGTCTAGGGATTGTTTATGCCGGGTCTCCAGAACCTGAATCTCCTGCATCAACTGGGCCGCCTGTTTCTCCCTCTCCTTTTTAAGGTAGGCACCCCTTCTAATCAAAAGGCCCCGGATCACACATTTGTGAGCCTCCCACTGAGACATCCGAGAAACCTCGGGGGTGTTGTTAACTAAGAAAAATTCAGAAATTGCCGCTCTAATCTCTGCCTTAAACTCAGGGTCCTGGAGGAGGGAGGCGTTAAGCCTCCAATGTCCCGATGGAGGGGGGGAGTCTGGGACCGACAGTAGAATGGAGACGGGGGCGTGATCAGAGAGCGAGATTGAGCCTATTGACGGTCGCGATATGAGATGTACGTGTCTATGGGGGACCAGAAACCAATCAATTCGCGAGTACACGTTATGAGGGGGAGAGAAATAGGTGTAGTCCCTTTCCCTGGGGTTTACTATCCGCCATACATCCAAGAGTTGGTGTTCAAACAAGACGGCCTTTATCCTCCGCAACGCCGAGTAAGGTAAACTAGAAGTCCCCTTAGAGGTATCAAGCCGAGGGTCCAGAACACAATTAAAATCACCTCCCAAGAGAAGAATGCCACTGGAGAACTCAGCCAGCCTCTCCAAGGTGGACCTCAGAAATTTCAACTGGTTTGAGCTCGGGCAGTAACAAGTTGCCAGCGTCACCCTCTGGGTATAAAGAGTGCCCCTTACAAAGAGGTACCTGCCTTCAGAGTCATGGTTCACCTCCTCCAGTGTCCAGGGGAGGTGTCCCGCCAGCACAATGGCCACCCCCCTCGACTTAGAGTCAGGGGACAGGCTATGGTATTGATGGCGAAAGTAACGGCTGGACAAATTGTGTACCTTCCCCTCCCTGAGGTGAGTTTCTTGAAGTAAGGCGATTCCCGCGCCTAGTCGTTTTAGCTCGTTCAATACAGAGGATCGCTTAACAGGGGAGTTCAGGCCCTTAACGTTTAATGAGGTACATTGGACTTTAGACATGTCGGATTCGAGGGAGCCGCCACCGGCCCCGGTACACACAGTGCCAAGGGAAAACGGGGGTCCCAGGCCAGGGAGGGGAAGCGGGTGGGGGGAGAAGGAAGTAAGCTAGGGAGGTAGTGGAGGGGAGGGAAAGGAGCACACCAAGGGTACTGGGGTTGACAGGCACGAAGGACAAAGGAAATCACACGGAGGGGAGGGACGCACCTAACCAAAACGAATAGAACGAAAACTTATTTAAAGAGGGGGATCAAGGGGGAACCTAAGCGAGGAAAGAATCCCTACTTTCCAGGAGTCGGACCCCGGGCGCCAGAGGCAAGCAAAACACTACCCCAGGGGGCCGCGGGGACCTGGCCTATAGTGGGGGCGCGACGGATCCGAGAGACTCAGGGTGGGGGTCTCCCCCGGCCGCCCCGACCCCCAAACCAGAAGGGGGGAGCCACCACCGGCAACATTGCCAGAGGCGTTCCCCAATCAAAGCTAGAATAAAAAAACCCACATAATCAGAAACAGAAAAACCCACATAATCAGGAAATCAAGAGCTAAATGTAATCAGCTATGCCGGACCAGCCAGCGCCAGGGGCCGACGGCGGACCGCAGGGGCCCTCCAAGTGTAAAGTATAACAAGGCCTCCCATACCCCGGCATGGCCCGGCACAGGCGAGTGAGTAAGAGGGCACCCGAATCGAGGCCCGCCAGGCCCGGCCACGCGGACCGCATCGCACCGCTCCCGAGAGCCGTTCCCAGCGGGGCACGCCAATCAGGGAGTATGTAGTGGACACGGCGCCCAGGGGTTCGAATCCAAACCTCCCGCGCCGCGAGCGAGGGGGAGCAGGTCCGCGAGCACCCCGGCGAGCCCGAGACCCATAAAGCCAACACAAACATTGCAGAAAAGCTTTCCTGTAAGGAACCTGTAAATCACCACCCCACAACAAAGGGAAGGACGTGTTCAAGCATGAGATACATTGCTTACACTGCACATATGAGGATCATGTTTGAGGCTTGTCCGGTCCGGCGCCGCCGGGCGACGCATAGCACGCCCGAGTCAGGCCCCTCCATCGGAAGGCAGACCGTACAGGGGGGCAAGCCACACACATGGCCCGCCTCCATGCCGCCCGCCCACCCAAACCCGACCAGTCCGAAGCTCAGCGTGTAAATCAAAAACAGTTGAAAAAAAGAAAACTAAGCAGCGCAAACAGTGCGCGAAGAAGTCATCGGTGGCAGAGAGGACTGCCTAATCTTCGTTAGCCGGGCGGCGGGGGCCCCTCACCGGACCACCAGCACGTCCCTCGCCAGTCGAGCTTCTGCCCCTCGGGCGCCGGATCCGCTGCGGCCGTCCCCCTGGGGGCCTCAGGGGGCCCAGGGAAAGAGAAACATCACGCCAGTCCGGGATCTCAATCGGGGGGGAGTCCAGGAAGGCGAAGAGGCCCGGCAGGTCCGCCCGGGTTTTCACAGTGAAGGCCCGCTGGTTTCTACGGACCACGAGGTGGAAGGGGTATCCCCAACGATAGGAGCCCCCGCAGTCCCGTATCTTGGACAGTAGAGGCCTCAGGACTCGCCTCATCATGAGAGACCTGCGTGACACATCCGGGAACAGCTGCAGAGGGGCGCCGTCAAAGCATATTCGACCTTGCGCCCAAGCCTTTGCCAGGATGTCCTCCTTCACAGTGTAGTAGTGTAATCGACAAATAATGTCACGTGGGCGGGAGGGATCGGGGGATCTAGGACCAAGGGCCTGGTGGACTCGGTCGATCACAATCTCGGCGTCAGGTGGGCGGCCGAGTATGTCGTTAAAGATGCCAATGATGGTAGGGCGAAGTTGATCCGGGAGGCCCCTGACACGGATATTATTTCGACGGCTCCTGTTTTCAAGGTCGTCTAAGTGTAGGACCGCCGTCTGTGCCACAGCTTTTTGATGGGTCAGGTCCCGCTCTAGAGCCTCCAGCCTCTGGGTGGTCGCATTTTGGAACTGTTCCAGCGATTCAACTCTGGTGTCAAGGTTGCCAACCGAGTGCCGCAGATCCGCGATATCCTTCTTAAAAGCGCCCTCCACCCTCTGGATGAAGGATTCCAGATCCTCCCTGGTGGGCAAGACTCTGAGCTCCGCCCTCAATGCTGCGAGGATGGGATCCATATGAGATTGTATCGACTGCTGCGGGGCCCCAGCGGCAGGCGGAGTGGAATGCAAAATCAGGGGCATGGCTCCCGTAACATGGGGGCCGTGCGGAGGTGAACCCTGGGAGCGTCCTGAATCCGCGGGCAGGGACAGCAGGCCCGTATTAGCTGTTGCTCCTGCAGGTGCTCCCCCACGCTGAGGAAGTGTCGCCGCTCCCATTCTTTCTGCCACAGATTGGTCAGGGGGCCAGGCAGACTTCACAGGGGTTAACCTCTGCTGCCACACTAAAGAGGGGGGTATCCCCGGCCAGGCTCCATCCGTATGGCACCCTCCCAAGGCGCTCAGCGTCAAGGATGCTGCCGCTGCACCCCCTGAAGCTGGGCAAGGGGCCAGTCCTGCCCGGGGCGGGGGGGAGTCCCCTGTGGTGTGCAAGTCAGGGCCAGGGCTAAACCTCGGGCTGGATGATCACTGCCATGATGGGGGGGAGTCAGCAGCAGGCAGTGAACAGCAGGGGGATTCCACCGGGGCATGGGACTCACAGGAACGTCCCCCATAGTGGGGTGAGGAAGGGTATGGCTCTGGGCTCGAGCAGTGAGGCATACCTTGATCCGCCGGCCTCATCTCAGGCATCCGGGATCGGCCTGCGCGTGCGTCGCCAGGCAGGGGGCTTCTCCCCTCATCACTCTCCCTCGCGGGGGCCAGTAGTAGGCGCGCTGACATGCTCGGCAGGGCGACCGCTCCGGCCCCCCCGTCCGGGTCCCGGGGGCCTCTCGTCCATGGCGGTGGGGAAGGTCTCCCCCGTCCGCTGTGCAGACCTCGCACGTGGCTCCTGCAGCCCAGCAGGCACCGCCTCCGTCACCGCCGCAGCACCGCCGACAGCCCCGGATAGCGGGGCAGATGGAGGAGGGCAGCTCTCAGCCCTGTCCCCCCGATCCATCGCAGGAGCTCCCGTCGGCGAGAGGGACCTCGCAGCTGCTCGCTCTCCGCCCCCACGACGGCCAGGAGAGGCCCCAGCACCATCAGCAGGGGTCGACGCCATTTTGGATGGGGCGCCCTCCCAGCTCTGCGGGCCTCCCCGGTCCAGGTAGGTGCTTATCTTCCGGGTATGGGTGCGTGCAGGCGTCTTGGCACCCCTCCGCTTCTTCACCATCGCTTCTCTGCCAAATATCCAGTGGGTTTATCGGCTAATCTAGTGGGTTAACAGGGCGGCCAGCGGGAGCCCAAGCTGGACACGTCCTCACGCTCTCATGGCCGGCCACGCCCCCCCATGTCCTTTGTCTTATCAGCCTTGGACGACACAATATGCATGTGTAGCAGAAACTCGGCATTACTTGTGGCTATACGTCGCTTGGTTTGGTTGTGCCAGTGGACGGCTGACATTGCGGCTAAGAAGTCACTTACAGGGCTACCCTTCTTGGGTATGCGTCTGTTTGGAGATAAATTGGACTCGGTGGCGAAAGGAGGTAAGCTACCACAACGCAAGAAGCAGCGTTGCTCCTTTCGGGGTGCGGGCTCCTTTGAGCCTTCCTTTCGTGGCTCTAGAGCAAGCAGAGGTGTTGCTTACTCTGCCTTCAGAGGTGACTCCTGGGGCAGGGGCAGAGGACGTGCCCGTCCCGGAACTGCCTGGGGTACCAAACCCAAGGCTGCTGCCATACCAGCTCAGCAATGAGGGGGCGCCCTCACCCTTGCGGGTGGGGGGACGGCTGCGGCACTTCGTCCAGGTCTGGACCCGGGAGGTCATAGACAAATGGATCTTGGAAGTGGTCTCTTCCGGGTACAAGCTGGAGTTCGAGTCCCGGCCTCCTCCCAGATTCCTCAGGTCCCGGGTTCCCTCGGAGCCCCGGGCTGCGCAGGGGCTTCTGTCAGCAGTACAAAATCTTCTAGACTTGGAAGTCATCTGCCCGGTGCCTTTCTCAGAGAGAGGCAGGGGCTATTATTCCAATCTCTTCACGGTGCCCAAGAAGGATGGCTCCATAAGACCCATTCTGGATTCAAAGCTTCTCAACAGGTTCATCAGAACCAAAAAGTTTCGCATGGAGACTCTCCGATCGACCATCAGTTTTCTTCGTCAAGGGGATTTTATGACGTCCATAGACATCAAGGATGCTTACCTTCATGTACCGATCTTCCCAGGACACCAGAGGTTTGTCAGGTTTGTGGTGGGAGATCAGCACTTTCAGTTTGTGGCTCTTCCATTCGGGCTGACCTCGGCACCAAGGGTGTTCACCAAGGTGTTGGCGGGTATAATGGCCCTTCTCAGAGCCCAGGGCATTCGCATTGTGCCGTATCTGGACGACCTTCTCATCACGGCATCCTCTCTCAGCCAGGCGGAACTGGACACCAGGACGGTGGTGACGACGCTGGAGAGGTTCGGCTGGGTGATCAACTACCCCAAATCTTCTCTCTCCCCGTCAAAGGAGATTTCCTTTCTGGGCATGAATCTGGATACCATTCAGGCCAGGGTGTTCTTACCTCTGTCGAAGGTGCTGATAATTCTAGATCTGATCCGGATTCTTCTGTCCAGGCCTCGCCCGTTCATCCGGCTAGGGGTGAGGCTGGTGGGGTTGATGGTGGCTTCCTTCGAGGCAGTTCCTTTTGATCAGTTTCACATGAGGTCGCTTCAACTCCTTCTACTGTTGGCTTGGGACAGATGTCCGCTGTCGTTGGATCAGTCTTTTCTGATGTCTCCCCTGGTTCGGCAGTCTCTTCAGTGGTGGCTGGAACCAAGAAATCTTCTGAGGGGCAGGTCATTTCTGACCCCTTGTTGGGAGACGGTCACCACGGATGCCAGCCTGTCGGGCTGGGGGGGTTTCTGGAAGGAACATCAGTTCCAGGGGCTGTGGGGTCCTCAGGAGGCTCACACCCCCATCAATGTCTTGGAGCTGAGAGCTATTCGGTTGGTGCTGTCGCGCTTGACGCATCACCTCCAAGGTTTCGATCAGACAATCGGACTGTGGTCGCTTACATCAATCACCAAGGAGGGACTCGCAGCAGGAGTGCCCTCAGGGAAGTTTCTCTGATTCTTGCATGGGCAGAGAGCAATGTCCCATGCATCTCGGCGGTGTACATTCCGGGAGTGGAGAACATGGAGGCGGACTCCCTGAGCAGGGGATCCTCTCGCCGAGGGGAATGGTCCCTCATCAACATGGTATTTCGGTCCATTTGTCACAAGTGGGGGTTCCCGGAGGTGGATCATTTTGCGTCCCGTCACAATCACAAGCTTCCTGCATTTGTGTCTCTGTCTCAGGATCCTCTGGCTCTGGCAGTGGACGCCATGTCCCTTGCCTGGAAGGATCTGGGGTTCCTGTACCTGTTTCCCCCCTTCTCCATGGTAGGCAGGGTGGTGCACAAGCTGGCTCAAGAGGGTGTGCCAGCAATTCTGGTGGCTCCAAGGTGGCCAAGACAAGTTTGGTTCACAGACGTTGTACGGCTGGCGATCGATCAGTACAGGTTGCCCCTGTTGCCGGATCTGGTCACTCAAGGTCAGCTTTGCTACCCCAATTTACAAACGCTGGCTTTGACGGAGTGGCTGCTGAAACCTCCATCTTAAAAGAAGAAGGTTTGTCTGATGCTGTGATTCAGACACTTGTTAGGGCTAGGAAGAGGTCTTCCTCTATCATCTACTACCGGACTTGGCGGTCCTATATTGATTGGTGTGAGGCTAGGGCCTTGCCTTGCAGGGCGTTTTCGATTCCTAGGATTTTGGAGTTTCTTCAACATGGTCTGGACCTGGGTTTCCAGCTTAGTACCTTGAAGGGGCAGGTCTCCGCCCTGGCGGTCTTCTTTCAAAGGTCTTTTGCTCTTCATCCTTTGGTTAAGACTTTTTTCCAGGGGGTTACTCATGTGCGGCCCCCTCGCAAGCCCTTGTTGCCTGCTTGGGACTTGAATTTGGTTCTGTCGGCCCTCCAGGGGCCTCCCTTTGAGCCGGTGCAAGATGTTGCACTTTCTATTCTCACACAAAAGGTTGCCTTTTTGGTGGCTATTACCTCTGTTCGACGGGTTTCTGAGTTGGCGGCTCTGTCTATTCAGGCCCCTTACTTTGAAAGACACCAGGACAAGGTGGTCTTCCGATTTAAGCCAGATTTCCTACCTAAGGTGGTCTCTGCTTTCCATCTCAATCAGGATGTGGTTCTCCCTTCCTTGTGTCCTAAGCCTAGCAATGACAAGGAGAGGCCCTGCACTCTTTGGATGTTGTTCGTTGTGTGAGGTACTATTTGGTGGCTACTTCTCCTTTCCGTAGGACGGACGCCTTGTTTGTGGTGCCCTCTGGGCCCAAGAAGGGTTTGGCGCCCGTCAAGTCTACCATTAGTAAATGGATTCGTCAGGCCATTGTTAGGGCCTATACTGCCAAGGGGAGGGATCCCCCTTTTCCGATCACTGTTCATTCTACTCGTGCTGTTGGGGCTTCCTGGGCTTTTCAGCACCAGGCTTCTGTTGAACAAGTTTGTAAGGCTGCTACTTGGTCTTCTGTTCATACTTTTTCAAAGTTTTATAAGGTTGATGTGCAGGCCTCAGCGGATGCTGTTTTTGGCCGCAAGGTTCTGCAAGCTGCAGTGGTTTAAATTTGTGCATTCTTGCCCTTTGGGATCCCCACCCATGTTGGATACTGCTACTGGATGTCCCATATGTTATTAATCTTGGAAGCGGGGTGTGTGACATACTTGGAAAAATACCATTTTGTGATTACTCACCTTTATGTCACATGCCCCTCTTCATTCCACCCTGAGTTGTATTCTGGATCCTCTATATGGTGAGCCTTTTATTGTTAAAAAATTTTTTGATTGGCTCTTTCTGGTCCCCTTACTGCTGTCCTATACTGGGGAATGTGTGGGAGGTCCCAGGTATTTATGGACCGGGAGGGCTCCTGTCTCTTCTAGTCATCTCTGCAGAAGTTCGCCCTCTACTGGTTATAACCCATATGTTATTAATCTTGGAAGCGGGGTGTTTGACATACTTATAATATCCATTTTAAAGGTGAGTAATCACAAAATGGTATTTTTAAGAAACTTTAATTATAATTCGATCCACAGCTGTGAAACATGTATTTGCAGACCAATAATTTGCATTTGTTTTTTTTACAGACACTACACAGGCAAGATTGGCTCAACTTACAGATACTGTGTTTCGGCTGGTGGGCGATATCCAGGAGCTGGCTGCTTCGATGGGGACCACAGAAGAATAATTATCTGGGGCCTGCCATTGCTTTGTAATTTTTTTTAAATTTTAAAATTGTTCATATTTTCGAAACAAATATAAAAAAAAAAAAAAAAAAAACCTTTGTATTGTCAAATAAAATAAATTAACTAAAGTAAAAAATCGAAAACCAAAAAAAAAAAAAAGCAAATAAGAATTTGCATTTTAAAATAAAATACCTAAAAGAAAAAACATGTTTCTGTCTTCTTTTATGTCAATCAAAAATACATTAAGGGTTGCTTACAGGAAAACGTTGGAAGAAAAAAAAAAGGAATAGCGCAATGTGAAGAAAATGGAAAGCGCAAATGAATTCGGGTAAGCATGAAGTGCGCAAAGTGAAGAAAATTGAAAGCACGAAGGAATTGAGGTAAGCATGAAGTGCGCAAAGTGAAGAAAATGGAAGGCGCGAAGGAATTGAGGTAAACATGAAGTGCGCAAAGTGAAGAAAATGGAAAGCGCGAAGGAATTGAGGTAAGCATGAAGTGCGCAAAGTGAAGAAAATGGAAAGCACGAAGGAATTGAGGTAAGCATTGTAGCAGAAGTGGGTGAGAGAATAGTTGAGACGGGGACATGAATGAGTTAATTTAGGGGTACGCATGCGTGAGTTAGTACAGTTTTCCGTCTGGACGTTTATTTATAGAAAGCGGAATGCAGAATATAACGGGACACGTAAATATTTTGTTACAGGCGACGTTGGAAAAAGCCAAAAAACGGAAGCCTACGTTGTTTCCTAAGTAACGTAAACGAAAAACGAAAGCAGAAAAATGATTCTCGTTGGCGTACGCAGCGGCGAACAATTAACAGAAGGCTCCCGATGCCTGCTTAGAATCATGCGTACACACATACACCAGCTGAAACAAAACGAAAACTAAACAGAACGAGTCAAAAACTAAAAAGATTTTATGCCTCTCTGAATCAACCCTCTTCAGACGAAACCTACCCAATCAATTTATAAAATACAAGTTTAGCCAAAACATACCCCATCAATTTATAAAATCCCACTTCAGTCAAAATCTAGGGCTGCCATCAGAATTTTTTGGGGCCCTATACGAACCTACAATTCTGCATTCCATTCTGCATTAAAGTGGACCAAAACCCAGGATTTTGACTATCCTGGGTTTTGGTCCTTACCCGTGGGGCACCCCGAGTGGGGATACCCCACTGTGTGAAACACAGGGCAGGGTGAGAAAATTTGCCCCTCACCCCTGTCCAATATTATTAGTAACAAGTGGGCTCACAATGCTCACAGGGCATACAACTGGGTTAGTAGCTGGGGAGAAGGAGTTAGCTGAGGGTTTAGGTCAGCGATTGGGGAGGGGGAGTTAGATGAGGGTTTGGTCAGTGCCTTGGGAGGGGGGTGTGGTTAGTGTTTGGGTCAGTGGTTGGGGAGGGGGGATATGTGAGGGTGTCAAGTCAGCAGCTAAGAAGGGCGGTTAGGTGAGGGTTGGTCGCTGGGAAGGGGGCTTAGATAAAGCATGTTCAAGTCAGTAGTTAGGGAGGAGAGTTAGATGAGGGGTGCGGGTCAGCAGTTGGGGAGGGGGTTAGGGGAGGGTTGTGGGTCAGCAGATAGGGAGAGGGGGTTGGGTGAGATATTTGGGACAGCAGCTGGAGGTAGATGGGTTGCTGGCACATACAGGTGCCTTACTCCTCAGCAATCACTCATCCCACCTGGGGCAAGAAACTGCCCTCCACATCACCGGTTTTCTAAGAAAATATATTTCAAAAGGTGCTACTGACATGAAATTCTCACCAGATGTCAGTAACAACCCATCCACAGGTCTTGCTCTTGAGAAACCTCAGTGATTTTACTCATCACAAGATGTTTCTTGTGTGGCACCTTGGTAATAAGACCCCTTTTTATGGAACATCAGCTAAACCATTAAGTAGAAAGCAATTGTCAGGATTGCTGATAAATTTCAGCTGGTGTCATGACTTGCCATGTTTTTTTGCACCTCCCTTTCTTCATGCGTTCAATACTTTGTCATTTCTCATTATATCTCTGTATTTCTCATTACACATTACATATGTGGATAGGTTGCATTCTCACACAATGCTGCGCTGAATCATCCCTCAGATGTCTGCAGGACACGTCAAGATTTTCCCTCTACCTATTCCGGAGCCACTTTTTAGTCAGTTTTTTTCTTTAAATCTTCAAACAAGTGAGCATTTCTGTGTTTTTTTCCCCTCAAGGGAATTTTTCATTTAAAACATAAAAAAAAAATAACCTTGTGTGATTCAGGAAGTTTTTTGGGGGGGAGAGAGAGACTTTTTAGGACCGCCAAAAACATGAGTAAAAAGTCTTGTTTCCCCAGATTGCATGCTTTTTTTTTTACTTTCAGTGACATGCTAGCTGTTTTTGATGCTAATTTCATTTTTTTTTATAAAATGCCATTCCTGGGCTCAAGGCTGGCTCCAGGTTTGTGGGGGCCCTCAGGCAAAAGAGTCTTAGTGGGCCCCAAAGTAGTGAGTCACATTCTTTTTTTTTTAATATTCTTTATTTTTGCTTTTTTCAAAAATAATGGTACAGAAAAAAAAAATATAGCACATCACAAAGAGGACATTCAGAAATACACATTTCAAGCCCTTGTAAAGGGATGTCAACGAGCAACATAAACAATACAGCAATATAATAAATCCTAAGCTAAAATAAACAAAAAAAAACAAGCCGTGAGTCTGTGTGGTCATTAATATGCTAGGTGGGTGAGGGAGGGGGGGCGGAGTCTGCACTCTGCAGACTCCCAGAACCTCAGCCAGTCAAACCAGGTAGTTGTGAAACTCTCGAATCTATTTTCTCTGGAGAGAATCACATTCTCGAACCGCATAATTTCATTCACTTTCATGATCCACATATCCACTGAGGGCGGATCCGGGTTTTTCCACCTTAGGGGGATGCAGGTTTTTGCTGCATTTAGAAGGTGACACAACAATGATTTATTGTATTTCTTTAGAGAGACTTTGGTCATATGGAGCAAGCAGGTAGCCGGATCATCAGGCACCACAGTTTCAGTAACTTTACTCGCTATCTCCCTAACCCGATCCCAGAACGGCTTTAAAACAGGACAGGAACAGAAGATGTGTAGCATGTCACCACCTCCACCATTGCACCTCCAACAATTTTCCGGGGTCTCCGGGAACCATTTGTGCAGAACTACAGGCACTCTATACCAGCGCGATAGAATTTTGTAGTTACACTCTTGGATTCGTGTACAAATGGACGTCTTGTGCGGCATGACCAAGAGTTTTCTGCATTGGTCCTCGGAGAAAGAGACTCCCAAATCTGTCTCCCACTTTCTCAGGAAGGAAGGCCTCTCATTCTCCGGAGGGGCAATCAGAAGTTTATAGATGTAGGACAGTGTATGTTGGACAGCGGTTTTACTGTCACACAGATTCTCATAAGGGGTGGGTTTCCTTAGGCCTCCAGCAAAGCTCCGCAGTGAATGGAGGAAGTGCCTAATCTGATTGTTTTGCCAGTCTGTCCATGCCGTTAGCCCCTTATCTTGAGCTAGTACTCCCAGATCCAGCCAACCCCCTTCACCCCAGAAATGACCGGCTCTGTATACCCCGGCTGCTCTCCATTCTCTCGGTGTGGGGCCTTCATTTCCTGGGGGAAAGCTAGGGTTCCCCAGCACCGGGAGCATCGGGGAGGGGGCAGGGGAGAGCTCCGGGCGTTCAAGGTGCCACCTGCAGGTTCTGACAGTGGCTCCCACTGTGGGATGTCTCAGGGCCAGTGAGGACCCAGGATCCCCCAGCCAAATGATTCCCGCGATCGGGGAATCCAGGAACCCCTGTTCCAGACCCACCCACTGTTTATGGTTTCCATGCAGGCACCAATCCACTGCTCTGCTGAGGTGCACCGCCGCATGATAAAGTGTCGGGTCAGGGAAGCCGAGACCCCCACCCTCCTTGGACCGAGATAACATTGTCTTATTTAATCTCAGCTTCTTTCCTTCCCAAACAAACCTAACAAAGAGCCCTCTAACCTTCTGCAGGAAGTTCTGAGGGACCATCACTGGAAGGGCCTGTAATAGATAGAGCAGGCGGGGAAGCAAATTCATCTTGGTCGCATTGACACGGCCAAACCAGGAGATCCTTCCCTTCGCCCATCTGGCCGTCTCCTCCTCAAACTTCCTCAAAAGCGGTGGGAAATTCAGGTCAAAAATTTTCCCCAAATTACTGCCAAGTCCCAATTCACGCGGTCAAAAGCTTTTTCAGCGTCTGTCGCGAGTAGGAGGGCGGGAGTCCCGTTTTTCTGGGCTAAGTGGATGAGGTTCAGGACCTTTATGGTGTTATCCCTCGCCTCCCTGTGCGGCATAAACCCCGCCTGATCCAGGCCAATAATATGATGTAGGTGAGGAGCTAGTCTGGAGGTCAAGATCTTGGCAAATAATTTCAAATCTGAGTTCAGGAGGGAAATTGGCCTGTAGCTTGAACATTGGGCCGGGTCCTTGCCATCTTTATGGATGACCGAGATATATGCTCTCAGCGAATCCATCGAGTTGAGGGCCTTAAGGAGCTTCGGGGCCAGGAGAGGGAAGAACTTTTTATAGTATGGGAGGCTAAGGCCGTCCGGCCCCGGGGCTCTCCCCCCTGCCGCGCCTGATACTGCTTTATGCAGCTCGGTCATCGTAATTGGGTCCTCCAACTCCTCCAAGGCGTCTCTGGGAAGCCTCGGCATCCCAGACTCCACAAGATAGCGTTTTATGGAGTCCCCCCCCTCCTGTCTCTTTGGTAGATTATACAGACGATCATAATACCTCCTAAATGTTACCCCAATTTCCCCAAGCAGGTGTGTTACCCGACCCCCCTGAGTAGCAATTTTGGGGATGTATGTCTTGACCCGCTCCTCCCTGAGAGCCCTCGCAAAAAGTCTGCCGCATTTATCTCCCGACTCATAGATGATTCTACGACAGTTGCTAATTTGCGCTTTTATCTTGTCGCAGCATAATGTTTTGAGTTTCTCCCTAAGGGAGGTCAAGACAGGGAGGTATTCGCTAGCCAAGGACTTTTTATGCTTCCTCTCTATAGTCCCGATCTCCTCCAGTACCTCCCTAATCTGCTTGGCTTTCTCTTTTTTAATCCTGGAACCAATTTTGATAAAGGTACCTCTAATGACGCATTTATGCGACTCCCATAAGGTCCCTGGGCTAATCTCTGTGTTCGGCAGGTACACGTTAGCAAAAGTGTAGCTACAGGAGGCTATCTTCCCTTTAAGGAAGACCCACCTCCCTTCCTCGTCTGCTTTGAAGTCCACAAGCTCCCAGGGGAGGGCCGCACTCAAGAGTATGCTGACTCCCCGGGATCTAGCATCCGCAGAATAGCTGTGATACGCTCTTGTGTAGTACCTGTTGCCGAGGAAAGGTGGTTTGCCCCTCTTGAAATGTGTTTCCTGCAAGAAGGCAACCTGAGCCCCCAGGCCCCTCATATTTCTCAGTATAAGAGATCTCTTTTCAGGGCTATTGAGCCCTTTGGCATTAAGGGAGACTATCCTTACATCGGCCATGACAAACGTCGGGCAAGGTTGAAGCGGACCCTGTCGAGGGTCCCACCCGGAGATCCGCGCCTGCTGGGTAGGGGGGGGGAGAAGGGCGCTAGTACCTCAGTCAGGTGCGGTGTGCTAGATTACAAGGAGCAGAAAGGGAGGGGAGAAAGGGGAGCCAAACCAGGGGGAAAAAAAAAACACTAACCAAGAACTAAAGTACCCAACTGGTGGGATAATTGTAGTCTGGGGGTAAATATTCCCTGAAGACCAGCCTACTGGGGGGTAGTGTGTCCAACAAGAGTGAGAAGGCGTTCAAAGGTTTATGCACCACTCTCTCCCAGCCCCTGATGACACATCACTACCAGCCACGGGTGGTCCCAAAGCCGAAGCACGCGAGGTCCAAGGGGCACCCGCGTACGGCTCAACATTTAATTACACGAAAAGCCTACCAAAACAACAAGCCTAAAGGTCTCACCGTTATGAACAAGGAAAAACAAAATGAACAGAGTGAACAAAGTGAACAAGGGGCCTCACTGTGGGGGATCAACGTCACATAGGAGTCAAGCGACCCCATCCCGAGGCCGGCCACGTTCGGTCATCGGACCCCCCCTCACCCCAGGCGACAAGACCGAGGGAGAGTGGGGGCCAGACAGGCCCGATGCTCCGGAGGTGCCGGGGCCGCCGGCCAAAAGACCGCCACGTCTGGGAGTCTCACGTGGCCCCCTCGCGGGCCTCCGTGGTGGGCCTCCAACTCGAGAAAGGTCCCTGAAGCTTCTGAGACCTCGGTTTCTTCTGCCCGTCGGCCCCGGCAGCGATGAGGACCCGCCCGGATCCAACCAGTCCGGGAGCTTGATCGGCTCACATTGTAGGAACTTGAACAGACCCTCCAGATCCCCATACTTTTTCAGGAAAAATATTCCTTTGGAGCTTCTAATAATCAGATGAAAGGGATACACCCATCTGTAGGTGGCTCCTTTGCTGGTGATCGCTTCAAGTAGGGGTCTCAGCACTCTGCGCATTTGAAGGGTCCGTTTAGATAAGTCCTGCAAAATCTTGATTGTAGACCCTTTAAAGCGTATGGTGTCCTTGATCCACGCCTTCCTCAAGAATTCCTCTTATAGGGAAAAAAGATGCACTCGGCAGACTATGTCCCTCGGGAAGGCCGGGTCCGCGTTCTTGGGTCCGACCGCCCTGTGTACTCTATCCAGCTCAATGGGCAAGGAGGGATCTCTTTCCAGCACCTCATGAAATATGGCAGTTGCGATCGCTCTGACATCTTCCGCGCCTTGCGCCTCTGGGACTCCCCTGATTCTCAGGTTGTTTCGTCTGCTGCGATTTTCCAGGTCGTCGAGGTGTAGATGGTAGGATCTGATTATATCGTCTTGGGAGTCGCACCTCGCTTCAAGAGCCCGTATTCGACTGTCGTATGAAGGGCCTTCGGCCTCCAGGGAGTGTACTCTAGATGCAACTTCAGATACCTCTTTGCGCACCGCTGCTAGCTCGCGTTTGGGAACCGCTTCATACTTCGCTATTAGGTTTTCAATTTCTGATTTGGTCGGAATGCCCCTCAAGAGAGAGATAGTTTCAAGATGAATCTGGCGTTCACGCTGTGTTTCATCTGGGATCTCCAGCGGGGCAACCATATCCCATTCGTCTGGGGTAGCAGGCTCAGGAGTCTGGGCATCCCTCAGGGTCGCAGGCGACATCCAATCGGGGCTTCTTCTCTGGTCGGAGGGCATTCGGTCCGGGGAAGGCAGGAGTGGGGACAAAGGCGAGCCCACCGGGGCGTTTGCGGCCGCACCAGCCTGGGGCATGTCCTCCACCTTTTCTCTCCGCTGTGCCATTCTTCGAGGAAGAGCGCCACTGTGCGACCCCATGATAGGCCCAGCGTGCTCCTGCGACGAACGGGAGGGGGGAGCCTCCTGGCGCAACCTAGGTTGATAGGCAAATCTGCCAAGGTCTGAGGTGTAGCCTCTGTCTCCGGGGCCCAGAATTAATGGTCTCATGGTGTCCCCACTGCCCCCCTGATCCCCTGCTGGCATGGCGACAGTATGGCGCTGCAAGGCCGCATTTGCTGAGGGGCCAGTATTTTTTATGTCCTGTCCCTTTAAGCTGAGCACCGCATGCTGAGAATCCCCATGGGGAGAGAAAGTTACCGGGACCTGGGGTTCAGGGTGTTGCTGGGCCAGTGCCTCTTTCCAAGCCTCCTTCCCCTCCTGTGGTTCCCTGCTGCTGCCCCCCGGTGTGTCAGATCCTTCCTCTTGAACAAATGCAGCCACGCTGCCTGGGTGCCTGGAGGAAGCAGCGCCGGGAGTGACCGCCACCATCTTACTACACCCACCTCTGGGGCGCTCCTCCAGACTGCCTCCCGTGACATTCTCCCGCGCTCCGTCCTCACCGCCGAGCACAGCCCCGGGTCCGCCCGCAGCAGACCACCCCTCGGCGCCGCGTGCCGACCGCTTGATCCTTCCCTCACTCCCCTCCATAGGACGAAGAAGCTGGGCGGCGGGCGCCATGTTGGTGCACCCATCTGTGATCCCCGCAGCTCCGGCACCGCGCTCCTCAGGCCCCGGTCGCAGTCTTCCGTCCGGCATCTCAGGGGGCGGCTGCACATCCATCTCCTCTTTGCTGGTGCCATCAGCGGACAAAGCGGAGACCGGCTCCTCTCTCCTCTTCAGGCGCTCCGGCAAGTGGCGCCTCGCCGACAAACCTCTGCCATCACTTCTTCTTCCAGACCTCTTACTCCTCCTGGACATGTTGAAGGTAGGTCCCAGACCACTCTGGAATTGTAATTTTTAGGGGCTTAGGGAGCCCCTGCTCGGTCTCATGCCGGGACACGCCCCCCAGGTGAGTCACATTCTGCTGCTGATCGTTCTCCATTCCTTATTGCCTTCCTTATAGCACCAATTGTACTCTAGTCCTTGTTGCATTCTCTACTGTCTCCAAGCACCCATCAGCCCTTACTGTTTGCTCTGCTGCCACTAAAGACTTTATCATTGCTGTCTGATGTCACCTGGTTCTCACCACCTTCTGAGCTTCCATCAATTGCCCTCCATTCCTTGCCACCTTCTCCATTGGCTGTGCTGAATCAGATGTCAGTTTCTGTAGGACACATCAAGATTTTCCCTCTTCCTGTTCCGGAGGCACTTTTTGTGTTTTTTTTTCTTTAAATCTTCAAACAAGCGGGCATTTCTGTGTTTTTTTCCTTCTTATGTGGAAAACTCACCATGAGCAGGTCTTCACACAACACCCTGCATTCGATTGTTCGGGTCCACTGTAAAATAATGATATGGCCAAGTGTGAGCCTTAGTGGGCCCCTAAAGATGCCAGGGGCACTGGCAATTGCCCAGGTTTGCCCTGTGCTGACGCCGGCCCTGTCTGGGCTCATAACCCACAACTCGGGGGCCGACCAGCCGGGCACTGGCCCTGCCGGTTTACCAGATCCAGTGCCTCTGGGTATCAGTAGCTTTTCCACTGAAAAAACACCAGGCCCATAACGATGGGTACTGGGCTCTTCTGCACCCCTGCTGCCCCAAAAAGGGGGGAGCGGGTAATCCTGGAGTATCCTTTTTTCAGCGTGTACAGCATGGCCTGTTTCATGTAATCCTTACTTCTGGGTATTCCGCCACAAGGTGGCGCAGTGGACTGCAGAAGATTTGTGGCTCCCCCCGGCCCCATATAAAACCAGGAATCGCCCACAGACCCCCAGTGTTTCCTCTGCAGTCATACTGCGGAGACCAGAAGATGGCTCTCAATGTTTTCGCAGGTGAGCGGGGCAACCAAGCCTGCGGCCCTGCAAGCCTATTCCCACCCGCTTCCGGACCCTCTTTGCCTCCCAGCCTCGGCTGTCGGATCGGGTGACGGTAGGGGAGCACTGGGGTTGGGTGCTCGGGGAGCATTGTTCCAAGCCGCAGACCCTGTACAACAAAGGGTAGCCGGCCATAGGCTTTTTATGGTGAGCCTGCTGAGGGATGGAGAACTGCACTGCTGTCCTTCTAGTGTAGAGTCCAGTGAGTTGTGCTTAGGGGACTTTATGTTCCTGGCCAGTCTTTCCCTGTTTCTTCTTGCCTCTCTTCCCCTGTCGGATGTTTGCCCCCCTCCCCTCTGGTTCCTCTTAGTCTGTGCGCTACCTGACCTCTCCTCCGCTCTCCACGTCGTGGCGTTGTTGGGGGAGGGTTGCGGCGGGTGGCGGTAGGTGGCCCCAATGCTGTTACTCGCCGCCGCGGGTGTGCTGCGCTCCGTGGCAGGCGGCGCTATTGCTACTTTCCTGGCAGGCCCTGTCATGGTGCTGGGCGCCTGGTCACGTGGGCGGCGTTTCGCGCTCTTCGTGGAGGTGGCACCGCGGGATGACGCGTATCTCGTCATCCTCCCGCGGCCTGCCCCTCGAGGTGCTCTGTTGCGGCGCCATCTTGCTTGGCATGCTGCGTCGCAGGAGAACTGAGCTCCGGAGGATCCATTCAGTGGGGGCTGCGGAGGTGACTCTGCTCTTCCCGATCTACCCTCCGCGGATCTTTAGCCTGTACTCCTGTCGCCTGTGTGTGCTGCGCGTGCTGCGCTCTCGGTCCGTGAGTCTTCCATGGGGATTCTCGTTGGGGCATGTGCTGCGGGATACTTATGGTGTCTTTTTGATTATGTCTTTCAGGCGGGATAACAGCGTGTTGTGGTTTCTGGAGCAGGGCACTACACGTGGCCAGCATTGAAAGGCAGTTGGCCCGACCGGTGGCCGGCAAGGCCTCCGGCAAGAAGCGGCATCTTGACACTGCGCCGTCCCAATTAGCCGAGGAGGATGAGGGCCTTGATGTGTATGGCGGCTGTGACTCCCTAGAGGAGGGGGAGCTTTTCCGTAATTCAGACTCCTCTGGGGGTCATCAGGAAGGTTATGACAGTGACCTGGGGTCCTCCTCTGATGAGGATACCTGGCTCCCTGATGACACTGATAGACTGCTGTCGGCTATTTTCAAGACATTACACGTCGCCCCCCCTAAGGCGGCGAAGAGGAAGCAGGGTGAGCTCTTTCGCCCTGGCAAGCAGCGCTTGGAGTTACCGGAGAAGGCCATTTCTCCAATATGGTGCTCAAGGAGTGGGAACGTCCTAACAGATTTCCCACGGTGTCCAAGGAATTGAACAGAAGGTATCCCTTTTCGGCTGATCTGGTTAAGCGCTGGTCGTGCCCTCCTGAGGTGGACGCTCCGGTTCTAGGGTTGTCTAACACTTCAGTCATGCCGTCCCCTGACACTACTGCACTGCGTGACAGCGCAGACTGGCGTATGGATCAGCCTGTCATGCTTTCACCTTTGTAGGGGCAGGCCTGCGTCCGGTCTGCGCCGCGGCCATTACAGCCATTGGTATTAAGAGGAAGCTCAAGCGTCTTGCTGACGGCACCATGTCTGGTAAGAGAAAGGAGGATTATAGGGACCTCTTGCTTTGCTCTGATTTTGTAGCCTTTGTGCTGGCTGCCATGGATGATGCTGTCCGGCTGGGCGGTAGGGCCTCGGCCCTCTTGGTGGCAATGCGCCAGTCTGTTTGGTTGCGCCAGTGGGCAGCTGACACTGCAGCTAAGAAGTCGCTCACCGGGTCTCACGGGTCTCCGTCTTTTTGGTGAGCGTCTGGATGTTCTGGCCAAGGATGGTAAGCTCCCCCAGCGTAGAAAACAGGCTCGGCCCTTTCGGGGGTCCTCCTCCTCCTTTCGTGCCTCAAGGGGAGGTCGTAGCTCCCACTTCTCGGGTAGCCGCAGAGACTGTGGGCCTCTTGGGGCCGTGGCAGATCCCGTGGTCGTCCCGGTCTCTCATGGGGATCCAGGCCTAAACCCCCTCCCAAGGCCCCTCAGGCATGAGGAGGCGCCCTCACCCGACCGGGTGGGGGGACGGCTTCGGCTCTTTGCTCACGTCTGGAGGCTTCGCGTCTCAGACTGGTGGATTCAGGAGGTAGTGTCTTCTGGTTACAAGATAGAGTTTGCAGCCTGGCCGCCCCCAAGTTTTCTCAGATCCCGGATATCTCAAAATCCTCTGTCAGCTCAGGGGTTGCGCCTAGCCGTTCAACGCCTTTTGGCATCAGGAGTCATTTGTCTGGTACCTCGCCAGGAACAGGGTCAGGGGTACTACTCCAATCTGTTCACGGTGCCCAAAAAGGATGGTTCTCTGAGACCCATCCTGGACTTGAAGGGTCTCAACAAGTTTGTCCAGTTCAAGCACTTTCGTATGGAGACACTACGCTCGGCTGTCAGTTCTCTTTGGCCGGGTGACTTCATGACCACGGTGGACATCAAGAATGCCTATCTTCATTTATCTATCTTCCCAGGTCATCATAGATTCCTGAGGTTCGCTCTGGAGGATCGGCATTACCAGTTTGTGGCCTTACCGTTCGGTATCACCTCGGCACCTCCGGTATTCACCAAGGTGTTGGCTGGCGTAATGGCTCTCCTAAGGAACCAGGGCATTCGCATCCTCCCTTACCTGGACGACATCCTGATTGCTGCTCAATCTCTTCATCAGGCCGAGAAGGATACTCAGGTAGTGACGTCCACTCTCGAGTCCTTCGGCTGGGTAATCAACTATCCCAAGTCTTCACTGTCTCCGTCTTTGGCAAGGTCCTTCCTGACTCTGGATACCTCTCAGGTCAAGGTATTTCTCCCTCAGCAGAAAGTGGAGGGCCTTCAAATGCAGGCACGGGCCCTGTTCTCGTGTCTTCATCCCTCCGTTCGGCAGGGGATGCAGTTAATGGGCCTAATGGTGTTCTGCTTCGAGGCGGTTCCATTTGCTCAGTTTCACATGAGACCTCTTCAGTTGCATCTCTTGTCAGTTTGGGATCAGGACCCGGAGTCCCTGGATCAGGAATTTGTTCTGTCCCCTCTGGCCAGGCAGTCCCTCTCGTGGTGGTTCGACTCGAGGAATCTTCTAGTGGGAACCTTTCTGCCTCCGTGCTGGGAGATTGTCACCACGGATGCCAGTCTGACCGGTTGGGGGGGAGTTTGGAAGTCTCTGAAATTCCAGGGTCAGTGGGGTCCCCAGGAGGCCCATGCACCCATCAACATTCTAGAACTGCGGGCGATCAGGTTGGTTCTCTCCCAGTTGACTCCCCACTTTGGGGTCGTGATGTTCAGGTCCGCTCGGACAACCAGACGGCGGTAGCCTACATCAATCATCAGGGAGGGACTCGGAGCAAGCGAGCCCTCAAAGAAGTGTACCTGATCTTGTCTTGGGCGGAAGAGAATGTTCCCTGCATCTCGGCGATTTACATTCCGGGGGTGGAGAACCAGGAGGCAGACTACCTGGGCAGGGGGACGTCTCAGCTGGGGGAATGGTCTCTCAGCAACAAGGTATTTCACTCCCTGTGTCGCCCCTGGGGTCATCCGGATGTCATCACAAGCTTCCAAGATTTGTCTCCCTGTCACAGGACCCTCTGGCCTTCGTCACAGATGCGCTAGCAATTCCCTGGACAGAGTTTCGACTCCTCTATGTATTCCCTCCCTTTCCTGTGCTGGGTCGGGTGCTGCGCAGGATAGCCCAGGAGGAGGTACCGGCCATTCTGGTGGCTCCCTGTTGGCCGTGGAGGGTGTGTTTCGCGGACTTCGTACAGTTGGCAGTAGATCGGTACGCCTTGCCTGAGGATCCAGGCTCACTCAGGGACAGCTGCGCCATCCCAATTTACAAACGCTGGCTTTAACGGCTTGGCTGCTGAAACCTCCATCTTGATGGGCAAGGGGTTATCGGCCTCTGTTGTTGATACCATGATTCGGGCTCGGAAGAAGTCCTCGTCTTTTTTCTACTACAGGGTCTGGCATGCTTAAATTGCCTGGTGCGAGTCCAAGTCTCTTCCTTGTCGGGTGTTTTCTATCCCCAGGATTCTGGAGTTTTTACAACATGGTTTGGATTCGGGCCTTCAACTTAGTACTCTTAAAGGAGCAGTATCGCGAAATTTCCATTAAAAAAGATAAATAATTAAATAGCCACACAATAGCTTCTAACATGTGTATAAATAATGTGGCGATAGAAAAAGGAAAAAAATATATGCCTTTCTTTTAAATTGTATAATGACAATGGCTCAGTCCATTTGCTGAATAGGGGGATCTGCTGGGTTGTATTTAGTGAGCTGCTTCATTTAGCCCACTGGTCTCCTAGCAACACTTTACCTCAGAGGCTGACACTGTAATCAGTGGTCACGTGGGCGGCGTTTCGCGCTCTTCGTGGAGGTGGCACCGCGGGATGACGCGTATCTCGTCATCCTCCCGCGGCCTGCCCCTCGAGGTGCTCTGTTGCGGCGCCATCTTGCTTGGCATGCTGCGTCGCAGGAGAACTGAGCTCCGGAGGATCCATTCAGTGGGGGCTGCGGAGGTGACTCTGCTCTTCCCGATCTACCCTCCGCGGATCTTTAGCCTGTACTCCTGTCGCCTGTGTGTGCTGCGCGTGCTGCGCTCTCGGTCCGTGAGTCTTCCATGGGGATTCTCGTTGGGGCATGTGCTGCGGGATACTTATGGTGTCTTTTTGATTATGTCTTTCAGGCGGGATAACAGCGTGTTGTGGTTTCTGGAGCAGGGCACTACACGTGGCCAGCATTGAAAGGCAGTTGGCCCGACCGGTGGCCGGCAAGGCCTCCGGCAAGAAGCGGCATCTTGACACTGCGCCGTCCCAATTAGCCGAGGAGGATGAGGGCCTTGATGTGTATGGCGGCCGTGACTCCCTAGAGGAGGGGGAGCTTTTCCGTAATTCAGACTCCTCTGGGGGTCATCAGGAAGGTTATGACAGTGACCTGGGGTCCTCCTCTGATGAGGATACCTGGCTCCCTGATGACACTGATAGACTGCTGTCGGCTATTTTCAAGACATTACACGTCGCCCCCCCTAAGGCGGCGAAGAGGAAGCAGGGTGAGCTCTTTCGCCCTGGCAAGCAGCGCTTGGAGTTACCGGAGAAGGCCATTTCTCCAATATGGTGCTCAAGGAGTGGGAACGTCCTAACAGATTTCCCACGGTGTCCAAGGAATTGAACAGAAGGTATCCCTTTTCGGCTGATCTGGTTAAGCGCTGGTCGTGCCCTCCTGAGGTGGACGCTCCGGTTCTAGGGTTGTCTAACACTTCAGTCATGCCGTCCCCTGACACTACTGCACTGCGTGACAGCGCAGACTGGCGTATGGATCAGCCTGTCATGCTTTCACCTTTGTAGGGGCAGGCCTGCGTCCGGTCTGCGCCGCGGCCATTACAGCCATTGGTATTAAGAGGAAGCTCAAGCGTCTTGCTGACGGCACCATGTCTGGTAAGAGAAAGGAGGATTATAGGGACCTCTTGCTTTGCTCTGATTTTGTAGCCTTTGTGCTGGCTGCCATGGATGATGCTGTCCGGCTGGGCGGTAGGGCCTCGGCCCTCTTGGTGGCAATGCGCCAGTCTGTTTGGTTGCGCCAGTGGGCAGCTGACACTGCAGCTAAGAAGTCGCTCACCGGGTCTCACGGGTCTCCGTCTTTTTGGTGAGCGTCTGGATGTTCTGGCCAAGGATGGTAAGCTCCCCCAGCGTAGAAAACAGGCTCGGCCCTTTCGGGGGTCCTCCTCCTCCTTTCGTGCCTCAAGGGGAGGTCGTAGCTCCCACTTCTCGGGTAGCCGCAGAGACTGTGGGCCTCTTGGGGCCGTGGCAGATCCCGTGGTCGTCCCGGTCTCTCATGGGGATCCAGGCCTAAACCCCCTCCCAAGGCCCCTCAGGCATGAGGAGGCGCCCTCACCCGACCGGGTGGGGGGACGGCTTCGGCTCTTTGCTCACGTCTGGAGGCTTCGCGTCTCAGACTGGTGGATTCAGGAGGTAGTGTCTTCTGGTTACAAGATAGAGTTTGCAGCCTGGCCGCCCCCAAGATTTCTCAGATCCCGGATATCTCAAAATCCTCTGTCAGCTCAGGGGTTGCGCCTAGCCGTTCAACGCCTTTTGGCATCAGGAGTCATTTGTCTGGTACCTCGCCAGGAACAGGGTCAGGGGTACTACTCCAATCTGTTCACGGTGCCCAAAAAGGATGGTTCTCTGAGACCCATCCTGGACTTGAAGGGTCTCAACAAGTTTGTCCAGTTCAAGCACTTTCGTATGGAGACACTACGCTCGGCTGTCAGTTCTCTTTGGCCGGGTGACTTCATGACCACGGTGGACATCAAGAATGCCTATCTTCATTTATCTATCTTCCCAGGTCATCATAGATTCCTGAGGTTCGCTCTGGAGGATCGGCATTACCAGTTTGTGGCCTTACCGTTCGGTATCACCTCGGCACCTCCGGTATTCACCAAGGTGTTGGCTGGCGTAATGGCTCTCCTAAGGAACCAGGGCATTCGCATCCTCCCTTACCTGGACGACATCCTGATTGCTGCTCAATCTCTTCATCAGGCCGAGAAGGATACTCAGGTAGTGACGTCCACTCTCGATTCCTTCGGCTGGGTAATCAACTATCCCAAGTCTTCACTGTCTCCGTCTTTGGCAAGGTCCTTCCTGGGCATGACTCTGGATACCTCTCAGGTCAAGGTATTTCTCCCTCAGCAGAAAGTGGAGGGCCTTCAAATGCAGGCACGGGCCCTGTTCTCGTGTCTTCATCCCTCCGTTCGGCAGGGGATGCAGTTAATGGGCCTAATGGTGTCCTGCTTCGAGGCGGTTCCATTTGCTCAGTTTCACATGAGACCTCTTCAGTTGCATCTCTTGTCAGTTTGGGATCAGGACCCGGAGTCCCTGGATCAGGAATTTGTTCTGTCCCCTCTGGCCAGGCAGTCCATCTCGTGGTGGTTCGACTCGAGGAATCTTCTAGTGGGAACCTTTCTGCCTCCGTGCTGGGAGATTGTCACCACGGATGCCAGTCTGACCGGTTGGGGGGGAGTTTGGAAGTCTCTGAAATTCCAGGGTCAGTGGGGTCCCCAGGAGGCCCATGCACCCATCAACATTCTAGAACTGCGGGCGATCAGGTTGGTTCTCTCCCAGTTGACTCCCCACTTTGGGGTCGTGATGTTCAGGTCCGCTCGGACAACCAGACGGCGGTAGCCTACATCAATCATCAGGGAGGGACTCGGAGCAAGCGAGCCCTCAAAGAAGTGTACCTGATCTTGTCTTGGGCGGAAGAGAATGTTCCCTGCATCTCGGCGATTTACATTCCGGGGGTGGAGAACCAGGAGGCAGACTACCTGAGCAGGGGGACGTCTCAGCTGGGGGAATGGTCTCTCAGCAACAAGGTATTTCACTCCCTGTGTCGCCCCTGGGGTCATCCGGATGTCATCACAAGCTTCCAAGATTTGTCTCCCTGTCACAGGACCCTCTGGCCTTCGTCACAGATGCGCTAGCAATTCCCTGGACAGAGTTTCGACTCCTCTATGAATTCCCTCCCTTTCCTGTGCTGGGTCGGGTGCTGCGCAGGATAGCCCAGGAGGAGGTACCGGCCATTCTGGTGGCTCCCTGTTGGCCGTGGAGGGTGTGTTTCGCGGACTTCGTACAGTTGGCAGTAGATCGGTACGCCTTGCCTGAGGATCCAGAACTTCTCACTCAGGGACAGCTGCGCCATCCCAATTTACAAACGCTGGCTTTAACGGCTTGGCTGCTGAAACCTCCATCTTGATGGGCAAGGGGTTATCGGCCTCTGTTGTTGATACCATGATTCGGGCTCGGAAGAAGTCCTCGTCTTTTTTCTACTACAGGGTCTGGCATGCTTAAATTGCCTGGTGCGAGTCCAAGTCTCTTCCTTGTCGGGTGTTTTCTATCCCCAGGATTCTGGAGTTTTTACAACATGGTTTGGATTCGGGCCTTCAACTTAGTACTCTTAAAGGAGCAGTATCGCGAAATTTCCATTAAAAAAGATAAATAATTAAATAGCCACACAATAGCTTCTAACATGTGTATAAATAATGTGGCGATAGAAAAAGGAAAAAAATATATGCCTTTCTTTTAAATTGTATAATGACAATGGCTCAGTCCATTTGCTGAATAGGGGGATCTGCTGGGTTGTATTTAGTGAGCTGCTTCATTTAGCCCACTGGTCTCCTAGCAACACTTTACCTCAGAGGCTGACACTGTAATCAGTGGTAACGGCTGTGTGTGTGTGAGGTGCTGCTTTTGTTATAAGACCAGGTGACTCAAATGTGTAAAATCTATACAAAATAAAATAAACTGACTGAAAATGACTGAAATTCTTCTTTGAATAACTGTGCAGGAAAATCTAAAGGTATTAAAGTGGAACAAAACCCTGAGTGGCCGACCCTGAAGTCTATAAGACCCGGCCATTGACCTTCCCCCTTGGGCATTCTAAATCGGGATGCCCCACTATGTGAAACAACCCCTGGATAACCACAGATCCCCCCAGGGCGGCCAGGAAGGTTTCTGCTCAGGCTCCCCATCTGCGTGCAAACAGAGCTGATTGGATGAGAGCCCACGCATGCGCTGTGGGACAAGGAAAGGTACGTTTTCACAGGCGAACTTGGGGATTTCACATATCAGGGCATCCCAAGTCAGCAGACATAAACATGAGCTATTAGTCTCCAGCTGCACAACACAGACATCATTTTTTACTACATTTGTAATTCTTACTCCAACACTTACCTACATTCAAAGTACCATTTAAATATGTCACCAAGAAAAATTTGCGATATTGCTCCTTTAGAAACATAGAAACATAGAAGGTTGACGGCAGAAGGAGACCATACGGTCCATCTAGTCTGCCCTTATGTGTATACTGTATGTTCTCTTTATCTTAGGATAGATGTGTGCTTATCCCAGGCATGTTTAAATTCAGTGACTGTTGATTTTTCAACCACCTCTGCTGGAAGTTTGTTCCAAGCATCTACTACTCTTTCTGTAAAATATTTTCTAACATTGCTCCTGATCTTCCCCCCGACTAGCTTCAGGTTGTGCCCCCTTGTTCTATCATTAAATTTCTTCTTAAAAACACTTCCCTCCTGAACCTTATTCAATCCTTTCACATATTTAAAGGTCTCAATCATGTCCCCCCTCTCCCTTCTTTCCTCCAGACTGTACAAATTAAGTTCTTTAAGTCTCTCCTGATAAGTTTTAAGTTTAAGTCCTTCCACCATTTTTGTTGCCCGCCTTTGGACACATTCTATTTGAGTAATGTCTTTTTGCTGGTAAGGTCTCCAGAACTGCACACAGTATTCTAGCTGTGGCCTTACCAGGGCTCTATACAGCGGCATCACAACCTCCCTCTTCCTACTGGTGATGCCTTGAGCTATGCAGCCGAGCATCCTGCTTGCTTTTCCCACTGCCTGGCTACACTGTCCACTCATTTTGCAGCTATCAGTAATCAGTACCCCTAAATCTCTCTCCTCCGAGGTCCTGGCTAACACAGTGCTGCCCATACGGTGCTCAGAGCAGGGATTCCTTCTACCCAAGTGCATGATTTTACATTTAGAGACATTAAACTCTAGTTTCCACAGTTTTGACCACCTATCCAGTAAAGCTAAATCATTTTCCATGTTGCAGACACCTCCAGGAATATCCACCCTATTACTAACCTTTGTATCATCAGCAAACAGACAAACTTTTCCTACCAAGCCTTCTCCTATGTCACTTACAAATATATTTAAAAGAATGGGGCCCAGGACAGAGCCTTGCGGCACATCACTTGTGACTCGCCTTTGTTCAGATTGCACACCATTTACAACAACACTCTGATACCGATCCCTCAGCCAACTGGAAATCCACTGAACTATCCAGGGATTGAGTCCTACCTTCAATAACTTATCTATGAGCTCCTTATGTGGTACAGTGTCAAAGGCTTTGCTAAAATCCAGATAGGCGATATCCACAGCACCACCTTCATCTAACACTTTAGTGACATTGTCAAAGAAATCAATAAGATTGGTCTGACATGATCTGCCCTCAGTAAAGCCGTGCTGTTTTGGGTCCAATAGGTCATTAATTTTTAGATGGGAAGTTATCTGTTTTTTTAAGAGTGTTTCCATTAATTTGACCACTATAGATGTTAAACTGACTGGCCTGTAATTACTGGCTTCTTCTCTACTCCCCTTTTTGTGGATTGGTACGACATTGGCCATTCTCCAATCATCTGGAACCTCACCAGTTGAAAGCGAATGGTTAAGTAAATCAGTCAAAGGGGCTGCAATCACAAACCTAAGTTCCCTTAAAACTCTGGGGTGGATTCCATCTGGACCCATCGCCTTACTTACCTTTAGATGTGCCAGCTCGGCTAAGACATCAGCCTCCAGAAACTCCGGAGCTGTGCCCTCCCAGCTGGATGCTGTGCTATGGCCATGCCTGCTACTATCTGAAAATACCGAACAAAAGTAGCTATTCAGATGGTCAGCCACAGCCTTATCTCCGCCAATATATTTATTTTCCCTATTTCTTTAAGGGACAGGTGTCGGCTCTGGCAATTTTTTTTCCAAAGATCTTTTGCCAATCACAGGCTTGTTACCGGTTTGGGACTTAAATTCGTTGTCTGCTCTACACGGTCCTCCCTTTGAACCTATGCGTGAGGCTGCGTTGCCCATTCTGACTCTTAAGGTAGCCTTTTTGGTGGCTATTACTTCGGTCAGGCGAGTTTCTGAGCTGGCGGCGCTCTCCATGAAACCTCCTTATTTTGAGCGGCATCAGGATAAGGTAGTTTTCCGGCTTAAACCGGATTTCCTGCCCAAGGTTGTGTCTGCTTCCATCTCAATCAGGACATTGTCTTACCCTCATTGTGTCCTAACCCTGCTAATTCTAAGGAACGGACCCTTCATTCTCTGGATGCTGTCAGGGCACTGAAATTTTATTTGGTTGCTACTGAGTCCTTTAGGAAATCTGATGCTCTTTTTGTTCTTCCCGCTGGACCTAGGAAGGGTTTGCCTCCGGCCAAATCTACTATCAGCAAGTGGATCCGTCAGGCGGTGGTGCAAGCCTATTCTGCTAAAGGAAAGGAACCTCCCTTCCGTGTTACTGCTCATTCCACTCGAGCTATTGGTGCTTCTTGGGCTTTTTAGCACCAAGCTTCTGTTAAACAAGTTTGTAAGGCCGCTACTTGGTCTTCTGTTCATACTTTTTCCAAGTTCTACAAGGTTGATGTTAAGGCCTCAGCTGATGCTGCTTTTGGCCGCAAGGTACTTCAGGCGGTAGTGGTTTGAACTGCCTGCCGTTACTCTTTGGGGATCCCACCCTACTTTTACGGACACTGCTATTGGATGTCCCAGAAGTAAGGATTACATGAAACAGGCCGTGCTGTACACTGGGAAAAATACAGTTCTGTGAGTACTCACCTGTAGAATTGTTTTTACTGTGTACAGCACGGCCTGTTTCATCCCTCCCTTGTTATCGTTATTTTTGGTTGCCTCTTTATGGTGATTTGTTCCAAAGTTTAGTTGGGAGGCTTTTATCTTTTTTATCTTGTTTATCTCCCGGCTTCTTGCATAATTGCTTGTCAACACTGGGGGTCTATGGGTGATTCCTGGTTTTATATGGAGCCGGGAGGAGCCACAAATCTTCTGCAGTCCACTGCGCCACCTTGTGGTGGAATACCCAGAAGTAAGGATTACATGAAACAGGCCGTGCTGTACACAGTAAAAACTATTCTACAGGTGAATACTCACAGAATTGTATTTTTATACCCTTCCCCTCCAGTGATGTTAAAGTCACATGAAGGAGATTCACCTTTGTAGTACCTCTGTAGCTGGAAGCCATGAATAGAAGACACCAGTTTCCCCTTCACATCAGATGTTGGCAGGGTGTTTGAGATAGACACCCTGTGGGCATCATTTTTACAGTTCAGTTGTGTGACAAAGATCAGGAATAGGAAAGTATAGTGAAATTGAGAAAATTAAAATACTTTTGGTGGTCTCTCTCTCTCTTTCTCTGGTAAAAGCTAGGGCCTTGGACCAGCCCTTGAGCACTGGAATTACCAGCCCCTAAGCTTGGTGTGCGGGGCTGGTAAACTTTGGCTTTTTGGGGGGGGGGGGAAGGGGGGGAGTTAATTTCCCTCCAGAGACAAACAGAGAAAAAAAGTGTGCCTCCACATCAATGTCTAATATACTGTAAGTTTCAGGAAGCTGAGGGGTGAAATATGAGGTTATTGTTGACTCCCTGCTTAAAGTTGGGGTCCAGTGTGGTAGAATGTGTTTCCTTCCCTGCCTACCTTCACCGAAAAAAAAAAATCTTACCTCTCTGGGTATCCAGTACTGCTCTTCCAGCGATTTGGGCCCTGGGCGCGGGTATCTAGGACAAGAAGCACTTGAATGAGAAGACCGGAGTGTGCACAGAGCAGGGGATGCCGCCCTGTGTGCTGTCCGTGTGCCTGCCACAGGAGCGTCGATAATGGTGTGGGATCCAGGCTTGGTAAGAAGTTATTTTCTTATTGTTTAGTTTTACTCCACCTGTATATGAAATGCAGCCCCCCCCCCCCATTGCCGGTTTAGACAACAGACCGTAATGGCTACAGCACCCAAGGGATACACCTGAAGTGAAACCAGAATCATGAGAGACGTCCCAAATCTTTATGCCCTCTAAGGATCATGCTATTTGGACCAAAGTAGTTTTGGTCTACTTTGAAGCGCACCAAACCTCTTTAAACCTGACCTCGGAATCTAAACAAATCTAGATTGTCCTGATTTTAATTGCCCCTGTGTGTGACCCCCCCCCCCCGCTTTGTTCATTACTTTCCTGGAACTGGTGAATGCACGGTGGGATCGCCAGTTTGAGTTAACAGCCAAACCAGGGGGGTTCTTTCACAAATAGGGGCATCTCAAATTGAGATGCCCCTGTAAAGCTGACCAAAAGCAGGGGTTCCTAAGGGGTGGAATTGCTTGCATAGGGGTTATGCCAGCATTCCCAGGGGGTTTCACACCGTAGAGTATCACAGATAGGAATTCTCCAGGGATAGGAAATCAGCTGGGATGGGCAACCTAAAAGCAGAACAAAACCCAGCACTCCCCTGGATTCTAAATCGAGATGCCCCATTGTGTAGAACCCTGCCATTCCAGGAGATGTGGGCACCAGCTGTGGCGGTGCCCTCTCAGTCCGATGCCGGTCAAGTACCGTTGCACACCCCAAAGGCTGGCCGTGTTAGTGGGCCCCCCCCCAGAGACTGGGGTCCTCTGGCAGCTGCCCCTCCTTATGGGTGATGAGGGTGGCCCTGGCGGTAGGTAAGTATTGTTGGGATCAGGAGGAAGAGCTGGGTATAGGCCAAGGTCGTAGACAGGTAGAGTAGGTTCACGTGTAAGAGAAGGTTTGACAGCTCACCCACGATCCAGACTAGTGTTACATGAAGGAGAGTCTGGACTCTCTAGAAGATAGTGTGCACGAGGGAAACCAGCACTGCATCCACCCGGAGTGACATTAAAAATGTAACTTTAATGCTACATATAAAACAGGGTAGTGAACCTACTCCCTTAAGTCATGTGATGTGTTTCGGGCCCTTAGTCATACACTGTGGCTCAGAGAGAGGTCCCTGAAACAGCCATAAAGTAGGAAGTGATGTCATCCACCTGCGTGTCCCCCCTAGTTATTTATCTTAAATTCCTCCCATAAAAAGTGGTATGCACTGAAACATAAATGTATAGGTGAAAGGGATAGAAGTGCCATAAACTCTTCTGTTTCCAGAGACAGGGCAGTACATTCAAAACATTCCCCTCCCCCTGCTACTGTGCAACACACACATGTGGCCCTGGGGCCACATGTGGCCTCCGATGTTGCCCCTGACTGGCTGTGGAAAAAGTGGGAGGGGTATATAGACCACCAAATAGAAGGGTAAATAGAACTGATGTTGAAAGGGAGACCAGTAATAACAGACACTATGTTAAGAAAAAATAATTTTATTATTTCAGTACAATGCTTTGAACATTTAATGGTGTGATAAACATAAACTTAAAAAAAAAAACAGAACCTTGATAGGAGCCTTCGCCAACCCTGTCAACTGATTTATTATGCCTTCTGAACAGGAGAAAGGGGGGGGTAAGAGCTGAGGCTTGCTATTATCATTAACTGATGATGACCTGTTTCTCACAGCTTATGTTTTCCTTCATTGCTATTGGGGGTTTGGGGGGCAGTAATACATCATTGTAAAATAGAAATCTACTTTTCAAAAATTGTAAATTGATTAACCTTTCTCTTTTATCAAAGGTTAACCTTATAAAAATAAGACAATACCTCAAAGATATATGCCATGTCTAAAAGGAGTTGGTCTCTGAGAACAATTTCAGCAGGAAGGACACAGATGCCGAGAACAACACCAGGCCCAAATCTGCTTAGTCACATTTTGTCTTTGAAAATGTCCATGTTTAAATCCAGGATGCTGCAGGGGAGTGGACGCAACATGGTAGCCCCCGGTAAGGCAGCATGCACCATAAGGGTGGTCAGAGCTTCATTCCATTCATTCCATTAATCATCTTGGTCCTTCTCCTTTTCGGCAAAATCTGCATGCCTCTGGGCGAACGTCTGGGCTACCAGCAGAGGGAATACTAGTGTGGAATCAGCATAGACCTGAGAGAGAGAAAACAATGATTTAATGATATAGGACTAGGAGACGACATTTCTAGTATTAGTTGTATTTCAGATCTCTTTTACCTTGACAGGTTTGGCATCAACATGAATCTTCCCCCATGACACGGCTTCATCGGGTCTGGCACCAGAATCCGAACCATCAAATTCCTGGGCTGTGTTGATGAACACAGAATAATCCGCACCATTTCTCTGAGAGACAAAGGGTAAGGAAAAAAGCACGTGATTAAAGCGAACATGGCTTTTACCTCAGAAAGTCCATTTTAAATGGAATGATACACTTTTAGGCCCCAGAAACTTCAGCTCTAAAAATGAGAAATCAGTAATTTAAGGGCAAGCATACACCTACCTAAATGCGATCCACACACCAAGGCAGCTTCACAACTGATTCCCCCACCCTGGGAGGAATCTCTGATAGGGATCTGTTGGTACCCAATGGGTCTAGCTGGATAGTGACATAACTGGCATATGTCCACTTTCCCACACCCTGTACATACCAATTGTTCACATTAAAAATCATCCTACCTGCATCTACTGCATTTTATGAGCCTTTTATGGAGCATCAGGCAGCCCGCAAACAGGAAGTGCCTTCTGACTGTGTCGCTCTGCATTCTGTGGTTTCCTGACCCCAGCTCTGCTGTGTGTGTGCAAAGCACAGCTATAACCTGCACTTTATCCCACTCTCCTTTCCTCACTATGTGTGATGCTTCTGAGTCAAGATGATGGCGCCCGTATCCTAGAGTCCTGAACAGAATTGTACCCAAAGGCATTAGCTGGCTAGTGATATAACTGGCATATGCACAATGTCCACATTCAGCGGCTAGTCTACTTGGGTGCTGGCTGGTCACATGGTGTGATATAACAATGGTGTAGGGGTACTGTTTTTTCTTTTGAATTCGTCACTTGCTCTATCAAGACATCAGTGTAGGGTTATACCTTAAAGTGCTACTGCAGGCAAAGATGATTGTTACACCATTGCGTCGGACTATGTTTGGCACTGTCCTAAACTGTTTTCCATTTTTAAATTGAAGAAGAAATGGCCGGGACATCATTGTTTACACTTTCTCCTCATGATTTACCGGTATGTTCTGAAAAAGTGGGCGTGGCACTTGGATCTGTGATGCTGCATAATAATCAGCAATGTGATGAACCTGGAGGTGAAGGTGGAGGGAGGTACTAGCAATCCTGTCCTGCTCTGCTGAGCTGATTAGGGGACAGGAATGTCATTGGCTGAACCTGTAAACCTCGATATCTTATCCATTTCTTCTTCAATTTAAAAACGGAAAACAGTTTAGGACAGCGCCAAATGTAGCCCTACATAATGGTGTAACAATTACCTTTGCCTGCAGTACCACTTTAAATCATCTTTGCAGACATTACATCTAAATGCTAAAATATTATTTTTTGTTATTATTGTTTTATTTATGAAGTCTATAATTCACCTTTCTATTTACAACCTTTAGACTGTAAGCTTGCAAGCACAGGGCTCTCTATCCTATCTTCTCCTGTTCTCACAACATATGATCTTTGTGGCATCTAGTTTGTAATGCTCCCTGTACATTATGTCTGCAATTATACTGTGTACAGTTCTAAGGAAAAATATGGTGCTATATGAATAAGTAATGATAATAAGTACTTAAACCGGACCTTCACCCTGATTTAATGAAAAGCCCAAACTCTTAAAAAACAATTCCTCAGCATCTAAAATTAATATATTTTACATGTTTAGTCACTAATTTATTATACTTTCCCCCACTGGGCTGCAACTCTGTTCGGGAATTTAGTATACGGGCGCCGCCATCTTGACTCAGAAGCATCACACTTACTGAGGAGAGGAGAGTGGGATAAGGTACAGGGGGGCGGGTTATAGCTGTGCTTTGCTCAGACAGAGCAGAGCTGGGGTCAGGGAAAGGTCAGCAGTCCCAGAATGCAGAGCAGCACAGTCACTTCCTGTTTGCAGGCACTTCCTGTTTGCAGGCTGCCTGCAAAAATGGCAGCTTCCATAAGCCGCCATCTTGGATGTTTAAAGGCTTATAAAATGCAGTAGATGCAGGTAGGATGATTTTTAATGTGAGCAATCTGTATGTACAGGGTGTGGGAAACATATAAGATAGACTCTTATTTAGAGTGAAGGTCCGCTTTAAAGTGGACCAACACCCAGGGGTGATCGGCCCGGGAATCTCGGATGTCCCGCGGGGTGAAACCCCCCCAAAACCTCAAAAAAACCTTACCCCTCTAGACGTGCCCGCGCCGGCCGTTTGTGAATGGCCGGCGCGGGCGCGCGCCCTGTAAGAGTGACGTGCGGGAGGCGGCGGCGGACGCGCTGTCTTGGACATCGCTGTCACCCGCTTGGACGTCGGCGGGGATTGGACGGCGCGGTCACGTTGGAGCGTGGTGAGGTGAGTTTTTGGGGCTTTCTGGGGGGTTTCACACAGCGGGGCACCCCCAATCGGGGTGCCCCCCCGAAGTGGACCAAAACCCAGGATAGTCAAAATCCTGGGTGTTGGTCCACTTTAATAATTAAGTAATAAGTAACATCCTTAACTTAGTAGTTTATTGGATGTTGTTTCTTGTCGGGGGGCACACTCAGGGGGGTGAACAAAGGGACCGACCCAAGAAGCCCCACCCTAAGCTGGCATTTAACCTAATCCAATGTCCCTTCCGTAGAGGTGCCACACTTCTTCCCTGACTTCTACCGATACCCCCCCCCCCCCCCCCCCAGGTACATTTCTTGATTGCTCCACTGTTTGCTGCACTGTTTCTTGTTACCTCCATTGGCCAATGAAAGTGTGATGTGTTCTGGGTTAGAAGCTATTCCCAACTGAACTAAAAGCAAGGACTACAATAATAGGTGGTACGCAGACCACAGAGGTGCCCAAAGGCTGGGGGACATCGGTGAAAATATGCTTGATTGTACCAACTGTTATATATAAAAAAAAAACGTTTAGTCTATTTATAGGTATTAACCACCGGGGGGTGGGGTCAAATTAGCAGCAGAGTAGAACTATGGGAACTGAGCCTGTCAATGGGCATCTGAACCCTGTTCGCCCTTCCTTCTTCTAAAGTTCTAAAAGGCATTCGTCCCTAACAGTAACAGTAGTTGTAGCGGTGAAGCTCACCATGGTATTGGCATTGCAGATATGGTGCTTAATTAAACCTCCTCCCAGGATGATCATCCCTGTCTTCTTAGCTACAAGGGCTGACATGTCTATCTGACAAACATCTGAAATAAAAAAAGTAAGAAAAAAGTTACTCCAGTGGTCAACATTTTATCCACATTTGGCCATACTAGGATGATGTCACACCCACCTTCTACAATGTCCAGTCTCAAGCTGGGTTTCGTGTATGAGTGGAAAAAGAACATATCACCCAACGAGCCATCTGTCAGGGCCGGACTGTACACTGGGATGTTGTTCTGTTACCAAAAAGATAGAGAGGAACAATGACATCACATGCAGAACGCAACAAAGCCTGTTGACCAATAAAAAAACACGGGGCATAAGTTCCCAAGCCCCTACATTGTCTGTTCCATGATATAATTACCTTATAAGCCCAGTAATATACAGATTCTGTGTTATTGATCTCCTTTCCTAGGCGAGCAATCATCTTAGACGGCGTCCATTTAGTCCCCTGTTGTAGAAAACACAATCATAGTTATGGTATTGCTTAGTAAATGATATGCAGAATATTAAGGTTCCATTGTTTTGCACATGCCCCTACCTCAGTGTCTTGCTCCAGGACCATCTGATCCAGTATTGGGCTGAGCCAGGTTTCAAACATGCGGTAATTATTGTTGGGAACAAGAAGATTTCCGAGTCTGCAGAATAGAGAGAAGGTATGTGAAGAACATTTCTGTCAGGCGAAGGTGGCCCATGAAGGGCTGGCCATAGACTGTAAGATTTTGCACAATTAATCTGCTACATACCATATTACCATATCCACAATAACAATATAATACATGGACCACTCTATTGAGTACTCCTTAACAATGTTCTTAATTTTATACTTTGGAATATAATCCTTAATTTACTAAATAACAGGGTTGTATTGGGTACTAGGCACAAGGGGCTTTTGTCCTGGGGCATCCCATTTGGGCTGCTGGAAGGCAGGTTAGGCAGAAAACTGGCAAGAGAATGCATAAGTGTCATGTATGGGCTGCCTGGTTGCATGGACTTGAACTTCCCAGGTGTGGAATCTGTGCAGCAAGGCATTCGAAATCCCTGAAAATCATAGACAATGTTGTTGCATCTTGTACTTTCCTACATGTGAGGTGGTGTGGAGGGAGTAAGAGCTCTAACAAAATTGTTCATGTAGCCTAAAAGCAATGACTCCAGGACAGTTTTCCCCCATCTTACGTGATGGTGCAACATGTTACTCAGGGCTGCATTATGAGGGGAAGGGGGCCTCCACCAACCTTTGGGTTATGGTCTGGTCCAGAAGGCTTTTCAGGTTTTGGTCTGGACAAGCCTTTTTTGTCTTTGCAAAACTGCAGCCAAAGCCACCACAGGGCAGGATGGAGAGTCTAGAGTAGCAAAGCCGCCGTCAGCAACGCTACAGTGATGGGTGCAGAGCTGTCAATCGGAGGCAGTTCACTGCACATAAGCCACCAAGAACAGCCGCTGGCAGCTCAATGCAGGGAACTGTTTTCTGCTGGACCAGCTGGATGTCTACACCCCCTTCCCTCAATGGCAAAGCAGGAGTTCCCAAGCAGCACGCACCCACACAAGGGTGGCACAAGGGACTAGATCTGATCTTCCAGTAAGTAGGCGGGTGCCAGACAACCACCAAGCTGTTACTTGGCTGGACTATTATTTTAAAGGAAAAAAAATACTGGGGCCTCCACCAGATTTTGTTCCCAGAGGCCTCCACCACACTTAGTCCGGCCCTGATGTTACTACCCTTTCTTCTACTATCTCTTGTTCTGTTTTACACACATGTCCAGTTAGTATTTTACACACCCCCTTCCCTGCACTGGGCCAGGCCAGTACAGCTGACTGCAGAGTTGGGGAGCAGTGTGAGAATAGCAGATCTCATTTACTTTTTAGATCCACCCAATCGCATCTGGTAAAATCTAGCCAGCCTAAAAGGCATAAAAGGGAGGCAGCCAATGTGCAGATAAGTGGAAGATGGAGGTCTAGGGTGGGAGAATGGAGTTGCTGACTCCAGTAACAACAAACCTACCTGTTGATGCCTCTTGGCCTAAGATCAGCTCCCTTTAGCGTGAAGTCTCCTAAGTAAGTTGGTGCGAAACACTTCATAAAGTCCTCCTCGATTCCCCCTGCTGTTGTTACAAGGGCATCCACCTGCACAGACACATTAACATCTTCATCTTCCAGATATTTATATGGACATTAAAAACGTAAACAACACAAACAAAACTGTACTGTACTAGACTGCCACCAAGAGACTTCTACTGGTGCAATGGAGGTAGATTCCTTTTACCATCGCTTACTTATTCGCAACATTGCAATAGGCGGGTGACCAATACCGGAACAAAAGGTCTCTAGTTACTGCTTCTTCTTGAAGCAGTGGTGGCCATGCTTAGAAGTAAACAGCTAGTGATGGGAGCACATCTAGAACATGAGTGAAGCTGTCAAAAAGATGTGGTGTTGCTCTACAGGGCTTAGTGAGACTATGGCTTTTTATGTTGGTAGCCCCTAAACTGACTTTATAAGCATGCTTTGCAGGGGGCCAGCAAAACTCTCATGGTCATGCCACTGTATTACGTAACATCCCGCTAAGATGGAGAAGCAGGATACTAGCTGCAGAGGGAAGGCGAGTGCCACTTGGCCAGGCTTCCCATACTTTTTAGTAAAATGTGTGGGTCCACTTTAAGGGAAACCTGATAAGAGAGAAATATGGGGGCTAGCATTCTTTTCCCATAATTATAGATTCTAATTCGGGGGTCCCCAATCTTTTTTTAATCAAGTATCAAAATGATCTCCCATGGCCTTGCCGCTGGATCAAGTAACATGCCATTGAGGAGTACTCGGGATTTTAGCTGCAGATGGAAGCGAGTTCCATCTCCCCCACTTCTTAGCACAAGGTATGAGTAAACTTTAAAGGAAACCTTGTAGGAGTAAAATATGGGGGGGGCTTCCATTCTTCACACATGGCTATAAATCCTAATTCATGGGTCCACAACCTTTTTTTTTTTTATAACTACCACTTTCCATTTTCTAATGATCTCATGTACCACCCAAAGTGGTAAACATTAATGTAAAAAATACTGAAAACAGCCATGCGAAGAGGATCAAACCCTTCCAAATGATGATGGGCTCATAAAAGGTTTTGGTCTTCTTTAAAGTGCATGAAACACAAAAAGATGCACAGTTTCCATCACATTTTTGGGTTTTATATTTGGGGAGCACATCAGGCTTGTTTAAATTAGCAGATCAGGTTGAGATTCTGATCAGTCTGCAGCCAAGTACCACCTAATAGGTGAAGCTGGAGGACAAATACCAAAATGCTGTTTGATATTGGGTAAAAAATTGTCCCTTGTAGGGAAAGGTTGTGAAGAGAGTAACTTAGCTGGAGGACCGCTACTTGTCACATTTGAGCCATGAGGTTTCAAGCTACGAGCTACATTTGATTCTTGGTATCAGGGGAGGAGATCTGGGTAAATTCTAGGGGTACAAGATATGTTAAGAGGGGGAAGTTAAGCATGGTGTGCAGCTTCTTCAAGGTTACACTGTGTCTTGACCTCTGTTATGTTATATTATACGTAGAAGATCTCTGAAGTAAGAGGCATGGATGGTCCTTGACCACAGAGACAATGCAGGCCTGACATTAGGAGGGGCATTTCGTGCCATCCACTGCTCCTTGGCTGTGGCTTGGTCCCATATTTATATTAAATTAGCTGCATAATACAATCTAAAGGTACAATATGAAGCTCTCCAATCTCACCATCTTGTGTTGCACCAAGTATCGGATGACCTCCCGAATGCCAGAGCTGATCATATTGGAGGTGTATCCCAGGTAGATGGTGCATCCGCCGGGGGAGGACAGCTTTGCCTTTATCTGGAGGATTGAAGATTTAGATTCATTACATTTCTATAATATACTTTTATCTCCACAGAAATTAAATCCCAACTCCAGCCCACATTTGTTTTGTTTATAATCTATTTCTGTGTTCTGTCTTCAGTGTTTCAAATCCGGATATGCAATCCCAGAAGAGAAATGTCTGTCATGAGAATCGAAAATAGAGGGACCCTTCCAGCCCTGGAGCAGAGAAACCTGCCAACTCTGTAGGGGATTGATGCAGAACATCAGCTGAAGGTCAATAACTGGGGTGGGAGATGGAACTTACTATTGGCCATACTATGGGGGTTATTTAAGAACGGCTAGCGCCAGTTAGTGCTACCTAGCGCCAGGTAGCCTCAGGGGAACACTGGGCGCTTTATGTAAAACCACATTTAAGAAAGCGAATCTGGTGAGCGCCTCTAACAGCGCCATGTAGCATCACATGTATTACTAGAGGCGGCTCAGTGTATAGCGCCAGCGCTCTAGGTTCAGGAGTGCCATGTATAACCTCTCGCTCAGTGTCGCTCTCCCATACATTTCAAATGGCTTTCATTTGGTAGTGTTAAAATAGCGTGTTTGGCAATGATTTTTTTATTTTTTTGCTCAAATCATTATGTGACCTCTCCTGGCTACAAACAAACACTTGTATATTTTTTTTTGATTTTTATGCAGAATTGTCATTACAGGTCTGGCACTAAAGTGTTATTGTCCCAGTGTTAAAACAATGTAATTCCATGTGTTTTTGCTTTGTTACTGGTCGATATGTGTTCAAAAACAGACTTTAATCACACAGTGTCTGGCGCTCTATGCTACAGTGGCCAGCTTTAGAGCGCCGACGCTGTGTGTGTAGTTTTTTGTTAAATATGGTGTGAAGCGGCGAGTGCCGGGCGCACTGAGCTGGCGCTACCTGTCGCTCGCTGCAGCGTTGTCCTCTTGTTAGATGTGGTTTAGTCTTGGATGCTATGACTTCAGGACACCATCTAGCGTTCTCCATTGGCTCTGCAGTGAATCCGGACAGAGCTTCTACAGCGCCCACCACACATGCCGGCTAGGTTAATACAGCGACCGCAGCGCTAGGTTACAGCTCCCGATACCCGCTTACAGCGTCTACTAGCGGTTGCTCTAAGCGCTGCTATACAGACGCTCATCTGGCAATATGTGGCACTAGTAGTAAATCAGCCTCTAAGGCCCTTATTTTACAAGGGATAGCGCCAGGTAGCGAATGGTGAGCGAACGGTAATGACGCTCACTGCCACGAGAACGCCGGCTCCCCTCCGCAATCACACATTTATCAAGCCGATCCTGCTTAGCGACTGACAGAGCGCCAGATAGCGAATCATTCATCATTATTCCAGCCTCACCCCACAGCGCCAGCGTCCGACCTTGAACAGCGACAGGTATGACCTCTCGCTACCTGGCGCTCTCCAATGCATTTCAATGGAGCAATCTTTAAATATTCTCAATTAATTGTTATTAATGTTTTTTTTTTTTTAAATGTCAAAAATTCTGTGACCACTTCTGCAATGTTAGATATTTTTTTTAAGGTAAAAAAAAAAAAAAATTGTGCAGAATTGATATTACAGGTCTGATATTAATGTATTCATATTACAAAATGTTTGTAAAAACATGTTTTTTTTTTTAACCAAAAATATGGTTGTTTGGGGGTTAAAAAACTACTTTTAACTCATCGCCGCCAGCGCTCTGGGGTTTAAACAAGCATTTCACAGCGCGAGAATTTTTTGAGCGTGATTTGTTAATGAATATGCTGGGAGCCGTTCGCTATGGCCATTCGCTGTCATGCGCTCCCATACAGCGCGGAACCTGTCAAACAGCGACTCCTAACCCCGTATTCAACATTATCGCACACCGACTGAGTCGCTGTCAACAGCCGAACAACGGGCAAGCACAGCGAATACTAGCGGGCGCTGTGAAAATAACGCTACTGTCGCTCATCTGTCGCTACCTGGCGCTATTAATGAATCGGCCTCCCCGTGTCACCTGGACAGAAGGAAGAGAGAAGTCTTTTTTCCAATCCTATTTGTCATGGAATTTCCGCATGCTTGCAGGTCCCTCTCAGTGCTGGATCAGTGTATGATATGATTGTTGGAAGGCAAGTAACCTAATGGGCTAAAAACTGAAATAGCTGGCCATTCCTTAGAAGGAGAATCTAGGAGAATCCTGTCCCATAGTCTGGGTACACTTCATGGGGCTTTTATTTCAGCCATTGAGTGCTCACCTTCTCTTACCTAACCATCCAGTATCATAAAACCAGAAGTTCTGGTTAGACAGCCATTCTTTTGGTGACGTGTCTCTGGCACATAAAGAGGTGGGGGGAAATCAGAACAACAAGGCAACAAAAAATGCTTAAAGAATATATAAACCTCCATCCAGAAGTTTTATTTTAGTCATAGCCTTTCTTGACTTCAGCAGGGTGCAGGTTTGGGTCCCCAGAACCCCCACCAACCTTTCTGCCTGTTTTTCCCCCTACTCACCATGTTGTTGACCTCCTTTATGGCCTGGCCGAAGTGCATGGCCTGGAATCCGGTCGTCATGTAACTCTGCAGCAGAGCATCATAGTTGATGCCGCGGTTGAAATCGTAACCTCGGACCTCCGGCGTGCCCTCCGGGAGAGCTTCACTGGACCTGAGCACGGAGCCCTTGGCATTGAAGGGCAGCTCTTCTTCCACTATCTTCTGGAACTGTAATGAGAAAAAAAAACATGGTGATTCCCTGGAATACAGGCAGCCTGCCACTGTGAATGATGTTGGAGATATACAGTACAAATACATGCGGCCATACTTAAAGCTGTATAGGCATGAGCCCAGTATGGGGCCAAGGCAACATCCTACATTAGGGGCCCAGCTGGTGTTAGCCATGATAAACAGAAGGGCAGCACAGGCCCCAAACACACTTAGGGGTTTATTCATCAAGGGATAGCGCCAGGTAGCGCCTCGTAGCGACAGGTAACGAACGGTGAACGGTGGGTGCTGTACACAGTACCACATTTATCAAAGCATTTCCAGTGAGCGACTCTTAACAGCGCCATGTAGAGCCCGATTCATCATCACAGACGGCTCAGCGTATACCGCCGGCGCCCTGGCTTCCATAGCGTCTGGTATTACCTGTCGCTACGTGTCGCTCTCCCATACATTTCAATGGACGTTACTTTTCTTCTCTTTAAACAGGGTTTTCTTTTATTTTTTTTTTATTTATCAAATCATTGTGTGACCTCTCCTGGCCTATTTAAAGTCATTTTTGATTTTTTTTTTATTTTTAAAAATTTTTATGCAGAATTGTCAATACAGGTCTGGTATTAAAGTGTTAATGTCACAATGTAATAACAATGTCATTCCATATGTTTTCGCTTTGTTACTACTGGATATGTGTTCAAAAACTGACTTTATTCACAGCTTCTGGCGCTCTGGGCTACAGCGACACAATTTTGAGCGCCGGCGCTGTGTGAGGCTGACCAGTCGCTACCGTTCGCTCCCATATATCGCTGTACTGGTGTTATAGCGACTCACACATCAAATTTATCAATGCCGGGCATTTTACTACAGCGACTGAGGCGAGAGAACAGGCTGTAAAAAATAGAGAGAAGGAGGGAATGTGAAAACGAAAGAGAGAGGAAGGAAATGTGTAAAAGAGAGCGAAAAGGCGTGAATGTGAAAGAGAGAGAGAAGAAAAGGGGTTGGAAAAAAGAGAGAAGAAGGGGTTAAGGAAAAGAGAGATAAAGAAAGAGGGAATGCAGAAACTAGAGAAAGAAGAAAGGGAAGGTGGAAAAGAGATGGAGAAGGAGTAAGAGAAAGAGAGAAGGGATGTGAAAAGAGGAAATGATGGAGAGAATGTGGAAAATAGAAAATGTGGAAAACAGTGAAAGAGAGAAAAGGAGGAATTGTGGAAGGGAGAGAATAATGGCGCGAGACAGACTAGGGCCCTTATTTAACAAGGGATAGCGCCAGGTAGCGACTGGTGAGCGAACGGTAATGACGGTCACCGCCACGAGAACGCCGGCTCCCCACCACAATCACACATTTATCAAGCTGATCCTGCTTAGCGACTGAGATAGCGCCAGATAGCGACTCATTCATCATTATTCCAGCCTCAGCCCACAGCGCCAGCGTCCGACCTTGAACAGCGACAGGTATGACCTCTCGCTACCTGGCGCTCTCCAATGCATTTCAATGGAACAATCTTTAAATATTAATAATTAATTGTTAATAATTTTTTTTTTTTTTTTTTTTTTTATGTGAAAATTTCTGTTACCACTTCTGCCATGTTAGATATTTGTTTTTAAGGTAAGAAAAAAAAAAAAAAACATTGTGCAGAATTGATATTACAGGTCTGATATTAATGTATTCATATTACAAAATGTTTTTATAAAACTTGTTTTTTTTGGTTTCCCAAAATATGGTTGTTTGGGGGTTAAAAAACTACTTTTAACCCATCGCTGCCAGCGCTCTGGGGTTTAAACAAGCATTTCACAGCGCGAGAATTTTTGGAGCGTGATTTGTTAATGAATATGGTGGGAGACGGTCGCTATGGCCATTCGCTATCATGCGCTCCCATACAGCGCGGAACCTGTCAAATAGCGACTCATCACCTTGTATTCAACATTACTGCACACCGACTGAGTCGCTATCAACAACCGAACAATGGCCAAGCACAGCGACTACTAGCGGGCGCTGTGAAAATACTGCTACAGTCGCTCAACTGTCGCTACCTGGCGCTATTAATAAATCAGCCTCTAGGAGAATATGAAAAAGAGAGGAAGAAGCCAATCAGCCTCTACCCCTGATGAGCTTACACTCTCAGGATTCCCAAGCTGCTATTATACATTTATATATGTGCAGTGGACAGAGGACACCAATCTACATGACATATACATATAGCTCTGACTTATGCTGCGGTGCTGTATTTAAAGCTGACCAAAACCGACATTTGTAACTCCCTTGAATTGCTCCTCCCAAAAGGAGCACCTTTTATTGGCATGGGGCTATGGCCGAATGTATTTCACAAGGTGGGTGGGTTTTGGTCCGCTTTCAGTGTTTGCATCACAGGAGCTTACACTCTAATTGTGCTTTCGCAGTACATTCACACATATTATTTACATTAATGCAGCTCTGACATGTTGCAGTGTTGTACGTAGCATCAGGCTGTGCATCACAGGAGCTTACACTCTAATCTCCCTTCTACATTCACACACTATTATTTCTTCATATAGCTCTGACATATATCATAGCACTGTACACTGAGTTGCTATTAGTCTCTGCACCAGAGGAGCTTACACTCTAATCACTATTATTATACATACATGTAGCTCTGACATATATAATAGCACTGTATAGAGAACACCAAGCTGCTGCTATGAGCTTGTCCCAAAAGCTCACACTGTAATACCCCCATACACACTATATATATATATATATATATATATATATATATATATATACACATCATGGTACATATAGCTCTGACATATTTTGTAGTGCTGTACAAAAATAGTGCTTCCCATTAATGTCTGCACCAGAGCAGCTTACACTCTAATCAGTATTATTATACATACATGTAGTTCTGACATATATAATAGCACTGTATAGAGAGCACCAAGCTGCTGCTATCCGCTTGTCCCAAAAGCTCACACTGTAATATCCCGATACACACTTTATATCATCATGATACATAGAGCTCTGACATATTCCATGGTGCTGTACAAAAAGAGTCCTTCCTATCAATCTCTGCACCAAAGGAGCTTACACTCTAATCACTATTATACATACATGTAGCTCTGACATATGTAATAGCATTGTATAGAGAATACCAAGCTGCTGCTATCAGCTTGTCCCAAAAGCTCACACTTTAATACCGCGGTACACACTTTATCATCATCATGATGCATATAGCTCTGACAAATTCCATAGTGCTGTACAAAAAGAAGTCCTTCCCATCACTCATCTCTTCAGCAGCTACACTCTAATGCCTCCTCTACATAGACCTACTATGATTATACATTCATATAGCTTAGACTAGTGCTGTATAGAGAATTCAGAGTTATTCCCATCACTCTCTGTACCAAAGGAGCTTACACTCTACAGCAGACACTCCTCCTTCCCAGCACACTTACCTCCATGCTGACAGCTGGCTGTTGTCTCTCTGGTCTATACTGTACAGAAGGCAGGTGGGATGGATAATATAGCCAAAGGCTGGTTGTTGTCTCTCTGGTCTATACAGTACAGCAGGCAGGTAGGATGGATAATATAGCCAAAGACCAGACAGTGGACACTCCCACACAACTCTAGCAGCGACAGCTATTGGAGGAGCGGCATAGCTCCTCCCATTGGGGGCGTGCAATGAGCACACGGACAGGTGCCAGTGTAGACAAGCGTTGATTCTCTGCGTATAGTGTGCGTTTTGGTGCAGAACAAATTACGTGCAGGCTGATTCATTACTAGCACCAGGTATCGGCAGATGAGCATCTGTACAGAGGCGCTAAGTGCGACCGCTAGTATACGCTTTGATCGGCTATCGGGCACTGTAACAGAGCGTCTTATTCACTGTAGTAACCTGGCCGGCATTGATGAATGAGATGTATGTTGGGCGTTCTAACACCAGTGCAGCTTTGCAGAGATCGAAAGGTAGAGACAGCTCATTGTAACTGACTCTCAGCGACTCACACCATACTCAACAAAAAAACACGCACACATGGCGTCGGCGCTCTGTATCTGCCCGCTGTAGCATAGAGCGCCAGACGCTTTGTGATTAAAGTATGTTTTTGAACACATATCCACCAGTAACAAAGCAAAAACACATGGAATTACATTGTTGTAACATTGTGACATTAATACTTTAGTGCCAGACCTGTAAAGACAATTCTGCATCAAAATATAAAAAATCTAAAAAGTTTTCAAAGTGACTCTTTCTAGGCCAGGAGAGGTGACACCATTATTTGAGAGAAAAAAATTAAAAACAAAAAACCCTGTTTAAACAGAAGAAAAGGGACGTCCATTAAAATTTATGGGAGAGCGACAGGTAATACCTCGCGCTCTGGAAGCTAGAGCGCCGCCGCTATATGCTGAGTAGCCTGTAATAATTAATTGTACACTATATGGCGCTGTTAGAGTCGCTCACCAGAATCGCCTTCTTAAATGTGGTATTGTGTACAGCGCCCAGCGTTCACCAGACGCTGCCTGCCGCTATGAGGCACTACCTGGCGCTAGACGTTCTTAAATAACCCCCAAAGCAACAATCTAGAAAGAGCCTGAGCTATGCCTTGCCTCGAATCTTCATATGTAAGTAATAGGAGCAACAGCAGCAATAGAGATCAAAGCAGACACAATGCATTTCTACAATAGAATAGGATAAAAAAATCCCCATTTTGAAATTCCCCTGTGTGTGATCGCCTTGGGATAGCCAGGTTGCTTGTCTCAGTGCTCTGTCTGCTATGGGATGATGGGGGCTCTGTCACAGTCTAATATGGGATGATGGGGGCTCTGTCACAGTCTAATATGGGATGATGGGGGCTCTGTCACAGTCTAATATGGGATGATGGGGGCTCTGTCACAGTCTGATATGGGATGATGGGGGCTCTGTCACAGTCTGATATGGGATGATGGGGGCTCTGTCACAGTCTGATATGGGATGATGGGGGCTCTGTCACAGTCTGATATGGGATGATGGGGGCTCTGTCACAGTCTGATATGGGATGATGGGGGCTCTGTCACAGTCTGATATGGGATGATGGGGGCTCTGTCACAGTCTAATATGGGATGATGGGGGCTCTGTCACAGTCTGATATGGGATGATGGGGGCTCTGTCACAGTCTGATATGGGATGATGGGGGCTCTGTCACAGTCTGCTATGGGATGATGGGGGCTCTGTCACAGTCTGATATGGGATGATGGGGGCTCTGTCACAGTCTGATATGGGATGATGGGGGCTCTGTCACAGTCTGATATGGGATGATGGGGGCTCTGTCACAGTCTGATATGGGATGATGGGGGCTCTGTCACAGTCTAATATGGGATGATGGGGGCTCTGTCACAGTCTGATATGGGATGATGGGGGCTCTGTCACAGTCTAATATGGGATGATGGGGGCTCTGTCACAGTCTGATATGGGATGATGGGGGCTCTGTCACAGTCTGATATGGGATGATGGGGGCTCTGTCACAGTCTGATATGGGATGATGGGGGCTCTGTCACAGTCTGATATGGGATGATGGGGGCTCTGTCGCAGTCTGATATGGGATGATGGGGGCTCTGTCACAGTCTGATATGGGATGATAGGGGCTCTGTCACAGTCTGATATGGGATGATGGGGGCTCTGTCACAGTCTGCTATGGGATGATGGGGGCTCTGTCACAGTCTGCTATGGGATGATGGGGGCTCTGTCACAGTCTGATATGGGATGATGGGGGCTCTGTCACAGTCTGATATGGGATGATGGGGGCTCTGTCACAGTCTGCTATGAGATGATGGGGGCTCTGTCACAGTCTGCTATGGGATGATGGGGGCTCTGTCACAGTCTGCTATGGGATGATGGGGGCTCTGTCACAGTCTGCTATGGGATGATGGGGGCTCTGTCACAGTCTGATATGGGATGATGGGGGCTCTGTCACAGTCTGATATGGGATGATGGGGGCTCTGTCACAGTCTGCTATGGGATGATGGGGGCTCTGTCACAGTCTGCTATGGGATGATGGGGGCTCTGTCACAGTCTGATATGGGATGATGGGGGCTCTGTCACAGTCTGATATGGGATGATGGGGGCTCTGTCACAGTCTGATATGGGATGATGGGGGCTCTGTCACAGTCTACAGCCTGTTATAGGGGGTGTCATATTATTTGTTTAAATAAAGGATACCTAATGTTAGTACTGTCTCTACCCCATTTCGTGAATGCCAATCTCCCTGGTGTTACTCCCCGTGGGATCATTTCCCAAGGTATGTGCTATCCCGGGGGGGGTTTGCACAAATCAGGTTGGTCCGAGGGCAAATTGTAACCTGGTTCTGGAGTTTTTTTTAGACTTTAGAGTTTTGGTCTGATTTAAGCGTGTTATACAGTATGTGTAGTTATAGATTATGCAGAGTGGATACACTTGTGATGACCAGGGAAACTGTAAGTCCACTTTAAGCCTGGCTCCCATTTCTTTAAGGGGGTTATTTAAGAACCAATAATGCCAGGGAGCGCCACGTAGCGTTGGGTGAATGCTGGGCGCTGTACGCAAATCCACATTTAAGAAAGTCAATCTGGTGAGTACCTCTAACAGCGCCATGTAGCATCACACGTATCACTAGCGGTTGCTCAGTGTATAGCGCCGGTGCTCTAGGTTCCCATCCATTTCAACGGTGTTTCATTTGGTTGTGTATAAATAGCGTGTTGCTAAAGTTACATTTAATATTTTTGGCTCAAATCATTGTGTGTCCTCTCCTGCCCGGCAACCAAACACTTTTATTGTTTTTTTTTTTTTTTGCAGGTCGGCCATTGCAGCGTCAGTGTCACAGTGGTAAAACAATGTCATTCTATATGTTTTCGCTCTGGTGCTGGTGGATATTTGTTGGGAAACAGACTTATCACACAGTGTCTGGCGCTCAATGCTAGAGCGCCTTTAGAGTGCCAGCACTGCTTCTGTGTAGTTTTTGGTTGAATATGGGCTTCAGCGCCGAGTTCCGGACGCACTTAACTGGCACTACCTATCACTTGTTGTTAGATGGGGGGTAGTCTTGGGCGCTTTGACCTCAGGACACCACGTAGTGTTCTCCATTGGCTCTGCAGTGAATAAGGAAAAGCGCTTCTACAGTGCCCATCACACATCACATTCATCAATGCTGGACAGGATAGTACAGCGTCACTTGTCCGCCCACTAAGCTAGGTCACAGCGCCAGACACCTGCCTGCAGCGCCTACTAGTGATCGCTCTAAGCGGCGCTATACAGACGCTCACATGGCGATACGTGGCGCTAGTATTAAATCAGCCTCCACGTCTTGGTCGGTCAGAGACAGCAGAAGTAACATTGCTGTAAAACCACGCAGGGTGGTCTGTAGGAAGCAGGATGACCCAGGACCGGGGGGAGTATTCAGCAGATCTCTTGGAGTCTGTAGCTGGAGCCTCATGTGGAGCAATGGTTGTGGTATTAGGTTAACAATACACAATACAATTGCATTGCTAGAGTCCACAGTTTACCATATAGCATAACATAACATAACCACAACCTCTCTTTAATCCATGTGTCCCTCTTTAGGTCCACATTGGCGTTATGAAATGCAATAGAGTTCAATGAAAGGACATCCATTATCTGAATTGCTGCTCTGTAACCTGCTATTATAAAGATTCTTGTTCTTCTTGGAGCGAAAGTGGTTCCTCTGCCTATTCCCAGCCTCTGGGGAGGAATGTGATCACACTGTAACAAGTACGGCCAGCTTGACCAGATACCCCGATGCTGTGGATCAAGCAGGAGCTTCATTCTGTCCGGCCACATTCCGGCCACCAGATATTTCCAGTGTTTCTTGCTTCAGATGGGCAGAGGGCCAGCCAGTCTGATAAGCTTAAGGCCATTATCCCTGGCACAGAGGTCATGGTGTCCTCTTTCTTTTGTTGCAGTAGAAGGTGAGCTACCAGTCCAGCTCACCAAGGCTCCCCAGAACTATCTATACAGATAGGCCGCTCTACAGAATGTATTCAAAATTCATGTTTATTATAAGCCAAAAAGAGGAAAAGGGACATACATCTAAAAACACGATTAAAACCACATACATGAGGTAGGGTGTATATACTGGACTATAACAATGAATGTAGTTATTTGAATTAAAATGCATAAGGAGTAAATGTTACACATCCACAAAAATACTCTCATTATACTGGTTGATGCCTCGGGGTCCCCCCTTCTGAAAGTGCCATAGTGCTGTGCAAATTTAGTGCAATAAGTGTGCAAATGTGCGAAAAAGCAAAATAAGAAGTGAAAAAGTGATAAGCAAAGAAACCGAACAAAAGAAAAAAAGGGACTATAGTGTCCCAACAATAAATATAAGTGCACCAAAAGAGGTGCTAGGTGCAAACGTGCTTAAAGTGGACCAACACCCAGGGGGGATCGGCCCGGAAATCTATAAGATTCCCGGGCCGATCACCTCCCACCCCGCGGGACATCCGAGATCGGGATGTCCCGCGGGGTGAAACCCCCCAGAAACCCCAAAAACATCTTACCTGATCCGCCGCCGCCGCCTCCCGCGCGCACGTCTGGAGGGCCTCTGTGAATGGCCGGCGGGGGCGCGCGCACGCCGAGAGTGACGCGCGTGAGGCGGCGGCGGCGGAAGCGGCTTGGACGTTCCTGATCCCCGCCTGGACGTTGGCGGGGATTGGCTGCGGCGTTCACGTGGGAGCGTTGAGAGGTGAGTTTTGTTGGGGTTTCTGGGGGGTTTCACACAGCGGGGCACCCCCGATCGGGGTGCCCCGCCGAAGTGGACCAAAACCCAGGATAGTCAAAATCCTGGGTGTTGGTCCACTTTAAATATGTGCATGAAAATAAAGAGAAGACAGCAGACTCCCGGGCATGAATCTCAGTAATGCTAAAACAATATCCCAAAACATTCACATTGTCTTAAACCAAAATAATACAAAACAGTGTACATTACCAAATTACAAAGTCCAAGTCCGCCCACCCCACTCTTTCTTTTGTTCCTTGTTCCCGTCGGATCTAAAAGACCTGGAGGCTGATTTAAGACACGTATTGCCTTTTGAGAGTCTACGTAGCGGCGCTTAGAACATCCGCTAGTGGACACTGCAAGCGGGTGTCTGGCGCTATAACCTAGTGTAGGGGCTGGAGAAGTGACGCTGTCGTTTCCTGTCCAGCATTGATAAATGTGATGTCTGGAGGGAGCTGTAGAAGCTGAATCAATGCATATGTAGCGCCCCGAGGAAAAGCTACACAGAGCAACGTCCCATATAACAACAGGACAAAGAATGATAGGTAGCGCTAGTTAAAGTGGACCAAAAGCCAGCTCGGTCGGCCCTATAAGATTGGCATGCGCGGGCCATGGCCGCATCCCCGCTATCCCTCTAGCAGGGAGTGTACCCGCACCAGCCATTTGTGAATGGCGACGCAGGCGCGCTTCCTGATAGAGGGAAGCAGGGGAATGCGGATGCCAGTGCACTCGGAGCTGCTGGCCTTAGGCGCTGTCTTAGATGATGTGACATCACCGGCTCCGAGCGCACTGATTGGACGAGCGGCCGTGTATGCGCTGTAGGACCGAGAAGAGATACGTTTCTTCAGGCGATCTGGAGGGTTTCACACAGCGGGGCAACCCCTTATCGGGGCGCACCAGGGGAAAGGACCAAATCCCAGGATAGCGCGAGTGGTCACATCCCCTGCAGCATGCGCACTCTCGTCCTAAGCCTACCCAAATGGCTGAGCGCACACAGCCCCAAAGGAGCAGGAATGCGGCCGCACCTGTTTGAACCGGCAAGGGAGAGCCAGGAAGAGGTGAGTGCTGCAGCACCCCTGGGGGGTTTGACACAGTGGGGCCCCCCCGATCTGGAATGCCCCAGGGGAAGCCCAGCAGCCACCTTTGGAGTCTTTTAGATTTTGACTATCCTGGGTTTTGGTCCTTTCCCTGGGGGCAACCCGATTGGGGGTGCCCCGCTGTGTGAACCCCCCCAGATCTGGGGGGTTTCACACAGCGGGCCCCCGGGAAAGGACAAAAACCCAGGATAGTTAAAACTATTGACTATCCTGGGTTTTGGTCAACTTTAAGCTTCACATGAATATGCTTCTGTTCTTGAATCTTTCTCATGGCTTTTGTTTTAGAAATTGAGAAAATAACACATTTAGAATACATTAACAATAGTAGACTGTACACTCGGAAACATTTTGTTAGCAAAAGGATGCTCTTCAAGTACAAGTCACACTGTCCATTGTTTTGTAAAACTGAACTCAAGTGACCAACTGAGGCCGATTCATTAATAGCGCCAGGTAGCGACAGTAGCTGCATTTTCAGAGCGCCCGCTAGTAGTCGCTGTGCTTGGCCGCTGTTCTGTAGTTGATAGCGACTCAGTTGGTTTGCCGTAATGTTGAATATTGGGTGAGGAGTCGCTATTTGACAGGTTCCGCGCTGCATGGGAGCGCATGACAGCGAATGGCCATAGCGAATGGCTCCCAGCATATTCATTAACAAATCACGCTCAAAAAATTATCGCGCTGTGAAATGCATGTTTAAACCCCAGAGCGCTGGCGGCGATGGATTAAAATTAGTTTTTTAACCCCCAAACAACCATATTTTTGGAATAAAAAAAAAACAAGTTTTTCAAAACATTTTGTAATATGAATACATTAATATCAGACCTGTAATATCAATTCTGCACAAATTTTTTTTTTTTTTTTTTACCTTAAAAAAAAATATCTAACATTGCAGAAGTGGTCACAGAATTTTTGACATTTAAAAAAAAAAAAAAAAAAAAAAACATTAATAGCAATTAATTAAGAATATTTAAAGATTGCTCCATTGAAATGCATTGGAGAGCACCAGGTAGCGAGAGGTCATACCTGTCGCTGTTCAAGGTCGCTCGCTGGCGCTGTGGGGTGAGGCTGGAATAATGATGAATGATTCCCTATCTGGCGCTATCTCAGTCGCTAAGCAGGATCGGCTTGATAAATGTGTGATTGCGGAGGGGAGCCGGCGTTCTCGTGGCGGTGACCGTCATTACCGTTCGCTCACCATTCGCTACCTGGCGCTATCCCTTGTTAAATAAGGGCCTAAAAGATTCCAGGGCTGAATCCTGGCTTTTCCCCAGGACATCCCAGTTCGTTGTGTCAAACCCCCCAGGAAGCCTGTACACACTGACCTTTCCCCGCGTCCAATGACGGTCACCCGCTGATCTGATTTAATTCGACAGGCATCTCTCATTGTTGTGAATGGGGATCACGTGCTGTTGCATCCCTTGCGTTGCGCACATGCACGGCCGGGGATGCAAACATAGCAAAAATCTTTCATTGGTTGAGCGCATGCACCATTGGACAGGAGAGAAGTGAGTTTTACTGGGCGAACTGGGGGTTTCACACAGCGGGGCGTTCCGAGGAACGGAACAAAACCGGTGAAAGTCAAAATCCTGGGTGTTGTTCCGCTTTAAACACGCCTTAAATATGTCTCTTATGATGCTGTATATTTAATTAAACCAGACCTTCAGCATCATTTAATGAAGAGCCCAGACCTTTAAAAAACTATTCTCCGGCATCTAAAATTATTATATTTTATGTTTTTAGTTAATACACTTACTTAATATTCTTTCCCCCACTGGGCTGAAGCTCTGTTCAGGACTCTAGCATACGGGCGCCGCCATCTTGCCTCAGAAACATACTGAGGAGAGGAGAGGAGAGGAGGGAAAATTACAGGGGGTGGGTTATAGCTGTGCTTTGCACAGCATCCATCTTGGATGTTTAAAGGGTCAAAAGATGCAGTAGATGCAGGTAGGATGATTTTTAATGTGAGCAATCTGTATGTACAGGGTGTCGGAAACATATAAGATAGGCTCTTATTCAGGGTGAAGGTCCGGTTTAACCAATTAGACTGTAAGGGGTCTGTAACCACACCTCTGACCAATCACTCTGTATAGCTCATTAAATATGATCATAGAATCTTCTTCTGACTATAAAATAACTTAAATTAAAGGAGACTCTGAGGAGATCTGAGCAAGACTTACACTGGACAGCTGCGTCGGGGGTTTTACTTGTTTGACCACAGGTCTCCTAGGGCGTTGTCCATCTAATCAGGATCACCTAATCAGGATCACCTAGTTGTTCTAACACCAGGTTGTACACTAAAAATTCAGAGCGGGATCGTGGATGCTATCGCTGGGATGAGGATGAACAACCAGCTCCTCTGAGTCCCTTATTTGTTTAGTTGTTCTGTGAGCTGTTATGAAGTGGGCATTCATTATAATTTGGTAATTGGGTACAATGATATCTCTCTCTCGCTTCATAGGAAATTCTCATGGCTTTATAAACAGCTGATTGTCATTGGACGCTGTTGTTAAGTTTGTGATCTATAAGAACTCCTCAATTCTGTGTGTAAGTATTTGGCTCCAGGTGCCTAATTCTGGTCCAGCAATTTGAGCAAACTCCTCCGAGGTCGGGTTACTTCATGTCCATTGAGTTTTAGGGCGGATATGGTTGACCTCAGTGGTTCCATCTAGAAATGCTGAGGGTGAGGATAACAGGACAACCACTTGCAGAGGCGAAAATGATGACCAATGATTGACAAGCTGGCCCAGGGACTCAAAGAAAAACATGACCTTGTCATGTTTGACCCAATGACACAACCTCCCTAAACCAAGCATCTAATACAGGGGGTCAGCCAAGTCTCCATATCGGCCCTAAAACTCAATGGACATGAAGTAACACGACCTCGGAGGAGTTTGCTCAAATTGCAGTAGAGGGACCAAAATTAGGCACCTGGGAGCCAAATACTTACACACAGAAATGAGGAGTTCTTATAGATCACAAACTTAACAACAGCGTCCAATGACAATCAGCTGTTTATAAAGCCATGAGAATTTCCTATGAAGCGAGAGAGAGAGAGATATCATTGTACCCAATTACCAAATTAGCTTGAAATGAAGGCATCCCCTGCTAGCAAATCCCTGGATAGTTCAGTGGATTCCAGCTGGCTGAAGGATCGTTATCAGAGAGTTGTTGTTAATGGCGTGCAATCTGAACAAAGGTGAGTTACAAGTGGTGTGCCACAAGGTTCTGTCCTGGGCCCCAATCTTTTTAATATGTTTGTAAGTGACATAGGAGAGTTTGCCTGTTTGCTGATGATACATAGGTTAGTAATAGGGGGATATTCCTGGAGGTGTTTGCATGGAAAATGATTTAGCTTTACTGGATAAATGGTCGAAACTGTGGAAACTAGAGTTTAATGTCTCTAAATATAAAATCCTGCACTTGGGTAGAAGGAATCCCTGCTGTGAGCACCGTATGGGCAGCACTGTGTTACCAGGACCTCGGAGGAAAGAGATTTAGGGATACTGATTACTGATAGCTGCAAGATGAGTGGACAGTGTAGCCAGGCAGTGGGAAAAGCAAGCAGGATGCTCGGCTGCATAGCTCGAGGCATCACCAGTAGGAAGAGGGAGGTTGTGATGCCGCTGTATAGAGCCCTGGTGAGGCCACAGCTAGAATACTGTGTGCAGTTCTGGAGACCTTACCTGCAAAAAGACATTATTCAAATAGAACGGATCCAAAGGCCGGCAACAAAAATGGTGGAAGGACTTAAACTTAAAACTTATCAGGAGAGACTTAAAGAACTTAATTTGTACAGTTGGAGGAAAGAAGGGAGAGAGGGGACATGATGAGACCTTTATATATGTGAAAGGATTCAATAAGGTTCAGGAGGGAAGTGTTTTTAAGAAGAAACTTAATGATAGAACAAGGGGGCACAACCTGAAGCTAGTCGGGGGAAGATCAGGAGCAATGTTAGAAAATATTATGTTACAGAAAGAGTAATAGATGCTTACTCTGAATTTAAACATGTCTGGGATAAGCACACATCTATCCTAAGATAAAGAGAACATACAGTATACACCTATGGGCAGACTGGATGGGCTGTATGTGCTCCTTCCACCATAAGCCTTCTAGGTCTGATAGGTCTTTGACTTGCCTCTTATATGTTTAAAGCAGTGTTTCCTGTGCATTGTGTACACACAGACAAACTGCTAATAATTTGGGAAGCTGTATTGTTGCTATGGAACATACCATACAATGCCAGGTGAGAAAACTCACTTGATTTTTAGGAGAGAAAACTGCTATTCACTTTCATTGTCTGCAGGTGTAAATTTTCATCTGGCTCTGAATCAGCCCCAGGGTAGACAATGAAGGTCAATGGCTCTGAACCAACCGTATTATGTCTAAACTCTCCCCTGGTAAAGTGGCAATATTATATGCATATCCTGTGATTCCATGCATCTTTTAAAGCATAACAAAACCCACCTAGCACGGCCCTGGAATGTTGGCCGCTGGCCTTCCCTTGGGGCATCCCGAATTGGAATGCCCCAATGTGTGAACCCCTCCAGGCGCCATAAAGACTCACCTTTACTAACTTCAATGTTGCATGCACGGGCTCTCGTCTAATGAGAGCTGTTTGCCATGACTACGTTGTTTGGCGAATGACTCTCTTTGTTGTGAATGAGGAGCATGTGCTGCTGCATTTCCTGCATCACTGCCTGTGTGTGCACACTCCCGTCCCAGCCATTCAGATAGGCAGGAGCCCACATCCGGGGAATGAAGCAGCGCACACCCTTTATTCTAGTCAATGGGAGCCATTTGCTGAATGACGGGGAGGCCGATTCATTAATAGCGCCAGGTAGCGACAGATGAGCGCCAGTAGCGTGATTTTCACAGCGCCAGCTAGTATTCGCTGTGCTTGGCCGGGGTTTGCTTGTTGACAGCGACTCAGTCGGTGTGCGGTAATGTTGAATACGGGGTTAGGGGTCGCTGTTTCACAGGTTCCGCGTTGTATGGGTGCGCCTGACAGCGAATGGCCAGAGCGAACGGCTTGCTGCAGATTCATTAACAAATCACGCTCAAAAATTTCTCGCGCTGGGAATTCCTTGTTTAAACCCCAGAGCGCTGGCGGCGATGGGTGTAAAGTAGTTTTTAACCCCCAAACAACCTTTTTTTTTATATGTAAAAATTATACAAGTTTTTCTAAACATTTTGTAATATGAATACATGAATATCAGACCTGTAATATCAATTCTGCACAATATTTTTTTTTTTTTTTTTTACTTTAAAAAAATTCCTAACATTGCAGAAGTGGTCACAGAATTTTTGACATTAAAAAAATTAAAAAAAACAGTAATAGCAATTAATTATGATTATTTAAAAATTGCTCCATTGAAATGCATTGGAGCACGCCAGGGAGCGCCAGGTCATACCTGTCGCTGTGATGGGATTAGCAGCGGCGCTGTTCGTTGCAGTCGGCTACATGATGAATCCCGCGCTAGCTGACGCTCTCGCCGGCGCTAGCCTCATTTAGCGTGATAAATGCGTCATTGTGACCACCGCCGGGCGTACTTGATTCGGTAGCCGCCGATAGCTGGCGGTACCTGGCGCTCGTCAGACACTACCTGGCGCTAGCCCTTGATAAATAAGGGCCATAGTCGTGGCAGATGGCTCTCACTGGACGAGAGCCTGGGCATGCACTGTTGGAATAAGGAAGAGGGGAGTGAAAGTGGCATTCTGGGGGATTTCACACAGCGAGCATCCCAATTCTGGAGGTCCAGAGGGACTGGAACAAAACCTGGGAAAGTAAAATTGATACAGGACACTAGGCTCGATTCAGAGACACATTCGTCTGCACTTCCGTAGCTGTCTGTGAAAGTTTTAGTGGGTGTCATTATTCTTAGTATACAGTACGTCCTGCTCCAGATATAGTACTTACACTTGGGTTATCCTCCGCCAGATGGCGCTGCACTGCAGAGACATGCAAAACAGGCTCCTCCCGGCTCCTCAAATACCCAGGGACCTCACACAAATCCCCAGATTTCTCTGCAGTGCTGCACTGCGAAGACATGAAGTATCACTCTCTCGCAGGTGAGCGGGGCTATTACAGCCTGCGGCCCTGTTGGACTATTCCCACCCGTCCTCCCTGTGATGTGCCTCCCAGCTCGGGCTGCGTCGGTCGGGTGAAGGTAGGCAGCACCATGCGTGCTTATGGAGCACTGCTCCACCGCAGTCCCCCACCAAAGTGTAGGCAGTTTAGGCTGATGGTGAGCCTCTAGAGGATGCCCCTCCCGCACTATTGCCCCATGCCCCGTGTAGCGGTGGACCCTGTACAAAGGGTCGCCATCCTCCCTCGTTCCCCCCGTAGCCCGGGGGGAAAGAAAGGGGGGGGGTGTGGTGGTCTCAGTGTATGTTCCACGCTTATGGCCTTAGTACTGTCTTTGACTGGTATTCCTGGTGTCAGAGCCTCGCTGTTGCATTTTTATTATGTACTGCCGCCTCAGACGCTGCGGCGTCTTTATTGGCAAATCATTTTTCTAAGTGTGTCATACACTTCGCCCTTCATGACAACGTTGAAACTATCTCAGAGCTTCGCGCTCTTCGGGGGGGCGGGGACCTGGTTTGGCGTGCTCCGCGTCACAGCCGCTCTGGCCCGCCCTTCGAGGTTGGCGCCATTTTGATGCTGGTCGCACGCACGCGTGGTAGCGGTCCGCCTCCTTCCTTGGTCTGTAAGTGCCCTCGCGGGCGATTTTCATGATCCTTGATTACTGCGCATGGTTCTGACACCCTTTATTCCCATTATGTCTTTCAGACTGGTGAACACCATTGGCTTCTCCCGGCCCGGTGTAAAATTATAGCGGGCCTTGTAATACTCTCCCACTTCCCTAGCGGGTCTTTGGGGCATCCAGGGTTACTTATAGTGTAAATCCCTACTGGCATATTGTGCCTTGAATAATCACCATATGGAGGCATCTCAGAATTATGTGACCGGGGTCCCTCTGGGACAAGACCGGCTGTGTATAGCGTGTGAACAACCCCATGCTGATGCTGGAAACAGGGCACGGGTCTGTGTACCCTGTGCCGAGCAAGCACTGGCCCTGCAATCAGGTCGGCCAGTGGCTACACCTAGCTTCAATTCACCTATCTCCCCAGGCTTAAATCTCTCTCCTGCTGAGTCGCCTACAAGTGGGGTATTGCAGCCTGCTGGCCCTTCTAGACTGCCTACGGCTGAACAGATTATTGCTAGGTTATCAGAGCGCATGGGCCCTGGTAAGAAGCGGCACCTGTCGCCTCATGTTTCGGTATCTTCTATGAGATAACTGGGAGATCACGCTGTCTCGATCGGGGCCAGTCTGTCCGTTTCTCAGCCTGCGCTGGAGCTGAGTGTTAAGCGGGGGAACATCGCGCTCCTGGTTCTGCCATAAGCCATAGCCACCATTTTACTCAGTAAGTACCCAAATAACAGGTTTTAATGATAATTCTCTCTATCTGTGGAGATTAACCTCCCTTATAAACTAGCAACTCGGAATATATATGCCATTGCAGGTGGACTAAAAACTGGTGCTGGAGTCACTTTTTACCCCCTAAAACAAAGTGTTGAAATGGGAATGTAGCTATTGAGCTCACCATCTGTCGCTCAGGTACTTACCTATATTGAAATTGTTAAATTATTTCTTTCTGTGTTTTTTCTTTGTTGTGGTTCTCACCTTTTGTTTTTGTTTATGTATGTTTGTCCAGTATTATCTAGGGTATTCACCCAGGCATATGTTGCTGAGAATAACCTAATTGGCCATAACATGCAAATAAGTATAAAAGGTGTGGATTGGTGCGAGGAAGCCCCTCTTGGGGCGAATCTAGTTCACCATCACCTCATGTTTTGTTTCATCATTACTTGAATGTTTTCTATATACTGTGGATGAGAATTAACTTTAATCATGTTTACATTTATGTATTGATTATCAGATGTACTGAATGATGTTTTTTATATCTTCATTTCATCAACTGTGTATGTTTATTGTTTTTAACCACATATGAATGTTATGGTAGGTGTGGCTCTGTGCTTTGTAACACAGCCGACTCCTATACATTTGTCTTTTTAATATAATCAAATAAAATAGATTGTGAAATTTTCACTGATTGTGTTATGATATTTGAATTTGTATGGCGGGGTCACACCCAGAGTTCCTACATAATACTGGGCGGGCCTACACCCAGTTAAACTCTCTCAAATGATCTTCTATGAGAACCGTGGGGTTTTCTACTCCGTGTGACTATACCCTTTCTGATGAAGAGGAGTTGTTCTCTGACTCAGGCTCATCTGATGAGAGCCCGAGGAGTCACGATGATTCTGGCACGGAATACTGGGGCCAGTGTGACACTGACGACCTGTTGCATAAGGTCTTTAAGGCACTGTCTATCTCCCTCCCCGGTCAGGTCCCCAAGCCTAAAGGGGAGCATTTCCATACTGCGACCGCACACTTGGAATTTCTAGAGCAGGCTCATTTCCATGCCCTTGTGCTCAAGGAATGGGAATGCCCCAGTAAACTTCCAGGGGTTCCAGGGGACTGGGATAGGAAATACCCTTTCCCCCTGAGGTGGTTAATTGCTGGTCATCACCCCCCGTGGTGGATGCACTGATCATAGGGGTCCCTAATCCCCCTTTATTAAAACCCCTGCTTATAGTACCCTTTTCTTGTGCAGGGATGGCGCTGCGCCCGGTCTGGGCCACGGCTATTACTGCAGTGGCCGCTAGATCCTCATCAGAAAGTTGCTTGATCATCACCCCGAGAATCTCCCCTGGGAGGTGTTTAATGCACTCTCCAATTGTGATGTATTTGTTAAATTTATTCTATTAGCGCTAGATGACGCGATTAGAATGTGTGCAAGAACTTCTGCCCTTGCGGTAGCTATAAGTCGCTTGGTTTGGCTGCGACAGTGGGGTGCTGACGATGCTACAAAAAAGACTCTTACGGGGCTTCCCTTTAGAGGGCGATGCCTATTTGGGGCCCGTCTGGACCTGTTCGGTAAAAAGGCCAAATCACCCCTACGCAGATGGCCATCTCGGCCCCCTCGGGGCAGAGGCTCCCCTCCTCCCCCCTACCTTAGGGTTGAACAGGATCCAGGGGTGTCCTTTCGGGTTTTTCGTGCTGGCTCCTGCCCCACGAGCAACAGACAACGCCCTGGCCCCTCCGACGGGGCTAAGCCCAAAGCTTCCACCAAACCCCCTCAGGCATGATGGGGCGCCCTTGCCCGCCCGTTTGGGTGAGGGGTTGGCTGCAGCACCTTGCTATTATCAGGAGGTTTTGCACCTCATTCTGGTGGATTCAGGAGGTTGTATCCTCCCAGATACAGGATAGAGTTTGCTGCGCGGCCTTCCCCAGTTTTATCAGGTCCCAGGTACTCCTGGCCCCTGCCGCTCTTCAGTTGCTGGCACAGGCCATGCTAGGCCTACGAGGGTTGAGGGTCTCTTGCAGATTGCCCGTAACAGGCAGAGGCAGGGGCCGCCATACCAACCTTCCACAGCTCTCTAAAAAAGGATGGGTCGGGCTGGCCTATTCCGGATTCACAGCAACTCTCTAATTACAGGCAGTTTCTGCTGGAAACCCTGAGTTGGGCCATCGGCGCCTTGCCCCCGGTGGGCTTCTTGCCTTTTGGGGAAATCTAAAATGTTTATGATTACATCCCTGTGACTTCAGCCCCCAAGGCTCTTCAGGTTCGTGTTGGTAGTCCAACACTGCTAATTGTGGCCTTGTTATCTGGCCTCTCTTCAACTACCAGAGTGATCTCTCGGGTGCGGACGATGGTGAGGTCTCTGTTGAGACCAAGGGGCGTCCGCGCGGTAACTACCTGAACGCCCTTTCTCACTTCCCAGTCTGCGTCAGGATGGATGCCCGGCTGATGGCGTCCATTGGGAATCATTTGGATGGGGGACCTTTCACCCCAAGTCCTCATTGTCCCCTTAATTGGTAATCCCATTACCAGGGATGAATCTGGATCAGGTTCTAATGAGAATATTCCCTTCTCCGCAATGAAGTGGACACTCTGGTCACATGGGCTCAGTCCCTCATTGCTGTTCCGGTCCCTTCACCAGGCAGAGATGCAGCTGGTGGGCCCGTTGGTGTCTTGCTCGGAAGAGGTCCCTTATGTTCAGTTCCCCCTGGGCCTTTCGGTGACTTCTATTGTTAATACAGGACAGGGATCCGGCATCCCTGGAGTAGGGTCTGTGGGCCTTCCCACCTGGTAAGAAGTTTTCGCTTGGAGTGAATGATCTCAGGGAACCTGTCTGGGGCAGTTCCTTCTTACCTATTCCTGGAGACGTTCTCCATGGATGCCAAACTATATGGTTGAAGGGGGAGGTTTTCTTCTGAAAACTTTCTTCTGAAAAACTGCGATTCTGGGGGTGGTGGGCCCTTAGTCGGTCCTTACGCCTATTGATTTGAAACAGTGAGCCTTTGCAATGGCTCTGCCTCGCTTGACTATTTCCCTTCCAGGCCTGCCAGTTGGGGGCGCTCGGTCTGTCTGACGACAGTGTCCTACCGTAACCATTGGAAGGGGCCTGGGGCTGGTGGAACCTTCAGGAAACTTCTAGGTTCCTAATCTGGGTGGAGACAATGTTCCCTGCATATCATTGATATTAGCCCCGGTGCTGCCCCTCTGCGACAGGATGTGCTAATCCCTTTGTCACTATGGGGTCCAATCAGCTGTGGATCTGTTGTGTTCCATTACTATCACAGGCTCTTGGCCTTTGGTCTCCCTGTCCCAGGATCCTCTGGCAGTGGTCCAGATGCCTTAGTAACGTCATGACTGGACGTTCGGTTCTGTATGTCCTTTTTACATTCCCCCTGCTAGGCAGGGTTCTGTGTAAGATTGCGCTGGTAAGGGGACCAGTGATTCTGGTGGCCCCCAGGTGCCCTAGTAGAGGGGGGTTCTGGTACCAAGGACTGTTGTTCTGTACCTTTTGCCAGGCGTGCTACGTAGGCTCAATCTGGGCTCCCTTTAGGTCACTACAATCTACAGTTCTGGCATAGTCGGCCTGTCTGCGGAAACAACCATCTTGATGGAGACAGGCTTAACTGTCTCGGTGTTTTGAGACTCTGGGAAGGCTATGAGCAAGTTCTTCCTTTTCCTCTTCCATCTGTTGTAGGGTATGACATACCCATATTGATTGGTGGCGAGTCTAGGTCTTTTCCCTGTTGGGCGTTCTCGGTTCCCAGGGTTCTAGTGTTGTTTGCAGCACGATTTGGAGTTGGTCCTCTAACTCAGTACTCTGATGGGTCAGGTTCTGCCCTGTCCACCTTGCTTTAGTAGTCTCTGGTTAGTCTTCCTTGGTTAGACTTCCTTCAGGGGGTACTCATGTGCGTCCCCCATGTAATCCTATGGTCCCCGTTGGGATTGAAATTGATTTTCATTCTGTCTGCTTGCAGGGTTGTTCGTTGGTCCTATTCAGGATGCTGTCTGGCTGTTCTTACCCTCAAGGTTGTCCTTCTGGTGACTATTACCTTGGTCAGGCGTGTGTCAGCGGGCGGCTCTGTTTTCCTAGCCCCCTTTCCTTGAGATACACTAGGATAAGGTCGAGTTCCGCCTGCGGTCGGGACTATCTGTATCTGGAGGTGTCTCTTGTTCATTGCTTCGAGATATTGCTATCCCTGCTGTGCCCTTTTTTCCTAGCAACGCTGAGGAAAGGGTTCTGCCTTCCTTGATCAGGTGTTGGATGCCTTACTTGGAAGTCTCTGTGTCCTTAGGGGAACTGATGTTCCTTGGGGCCTGTGGTCTTTACATCCTGAATGTGCTCGATCCCTTCTGCTCTCGGCAGTTGGGCGGCTTGGTCCTGGTTATTACCTTAATGGATGTTCCTCCTAGTCCTGTTCGGTCTTTTGGGCTTCTGCCAAGTCTACTGTAGCTATTGGATTCGTCAGGCTGTTACTCAGGCCTATTCCAGCAAGGGGAAGAATCTTCCTTGTCGCCTCGATTTTTTGTTCTACTCGTGCTTGTTGCCCCTTGGGCTTCCAGCACCGGTTTTTCTGTTGAATTAGTTGATTAGGCCACTACCATTGGCCTTCTGCTCATACCTTTTGCAAGTTTTTGCAAGGTTGGCATTTGGGCCTTCAGCTCATGCTGTCTTGGCCGTATAGTTATGCAGATGACAGTGGTTGTAAACTGTCTGCTGTTGTCATTTTTTGTTGGGGATCCCACCCTACTTTATGGACACTGCTATTGGATGTCCCAAGTGTAAGTATTATATCTGGAGCAGGACGTACTGTATACTAAGAATAATACAATTCTGTGAAATACTCACCTGTAGAATTGATATTATAAGTATACAGTACGTCCTGCTCCACCCCACCCTGGTTTTTGCATTATTCTGGATCCCCTGTATGGTGATTGTTATCATTGTTATCATTACCAGTTGTTCTGGGTGGTTTTTAATTCTCCCGGCTTCTTGTTCACTGCTTTTCAATGCTGGGGATTTGTGGGAGGTTCCCTGGGTATTTGAAGGGCCGGGAGGAGCCTGTTTTTTGCATGTCTCTGCAGTGCAGCGCCATCTGGCGGAGGATAACCCAAGTGTAAGTATTATATATGGAGCAGGACGTACTGTATACTTATAATATCAATTCTACAGGTGAGTATTTCACAGAATTGTATTATTGACTGGTGTGAGGCTAGGGTCTTACCTTGCAGGGTGTTGTCGATTCCTAGGATTTTGGAGTTTCTCCAACACGGCCTGGATCTGGGTTTTCAGCTCAGTACTTTGAAAGGGCAGGTCTCTTCCCTGGCTGTCTTTTTTTCAAAGGCCTTTTGCTCTGCATCCTCTGGTTAAGACTTTTTTTCCACGGGCTCACTCATGTTCTGCCCCCTAGAGAGCTTTTAGTTCCCGTTTGGGACTTAAACCTGGTTCTGTCGGCCCTCCAGGGGCCTCTTTTTGAGCCGGTGCAGGATATTGCACTCTCTGTTCTCACTCAAAAGGTTGCCTTTTTGGTGGCTATTACCTCTGTTCGGCGTGTCTCTGAGTTGGCGGTTCAGGCTCCTTACTTTGAGTGACACCAAGACAAGGTGGTTTTTCGCTTTAAACCAGATTTCCTTCCTAAGGTGGTTTCTGCCTTCCACCTCAATCAGGATGTAGTTCTCCCTTCCTTGTGTCCTAAGCCTAGCAATGACAAGGAGAGGGTTTTGCACTCTTTGGATGTGGTTCGTTGTGTGAAGTACTATTTGGTCGCTACTTCTCCTTTTCGTAAGACGGGCGCCTTGTTCGTGGTGCCCTCCGGGCCCGGGAAAGGTTTGGCGCCCGCCAAGTCTACCATTAGTAAATGGATTCGTCAGGCCATTGTTGGGGCCTATTCTGCTAAGGGGAGGGTTCCCCCTTTTAAGATCACCGCTCATTCTACTGGTGCTGTTGGGGCTTCCTGGGCTTTTCAGCACCAGGCTTCTGTTGAACAAGTTTGTAAGGCTGCTACTTGGTCTTCCTTTCTCTTTTTTTCCAAGTTTTATAGGGTTGATGTGCGGGCCTCAGCGGATGCTGTTTTTGGCCGCAAGGTTCTGCAAGCTGCAGTGGTTTAAATTGGTACATTTGTTTACTGTTTTAGGATCCCCACCCATGACGGACACTGCTATTGGATGTCCCATATGTCATGAATACTGGAAGCGGGGTGTGTGACATACTTGGAATAATACCATTTTGTGATTACTCACCTGTAAAATGGGTATTATAAGTATGTCACACACCCCGCTTCACCTCGCCCGTTGGTATTCTGGATCCTTTATATGGTGAACCTTTTTATTGTTAAGAATTTTATTTTTGGCTCTTCCTGGTCCCCTTCTGCTTTCATATACTGGGGAATGAGTGGGAAGTCCCAGGTATTTATGGACCGGGAGGGGCTTCTTTTTTGCTTTCATCTCTGCAGAAGTTCGCCCTCTACTGGACCATAACCCATATGTCATGAATACTGGAAGCGGGGTGTGTGACATACTTATAATACCCATTTTACAGGTGAGTAATCACAAAATGGTATTTTCCACTTCTTTCTACCACATCATCTTGTTGCCTGACCTTTGCTCTCCTCACCTCTTCTCACTTCTTTCCACCACAAAATCTTGTTGCCTGGCCTCTGCTCTCCTCAGCTCTGCCCACTTCTTTCCATCACACCAAATTGTTGCCTGACCTTAGCTCTCCTCACCTCTGTCCACTTCTTTTCACCACATCATCTTGTTGCCTGGCCTCTGCTCTCATCAACTCTGCCCACTTCTTTCCATCACACCAAATTGTTGCCTGACCTCTGCTCTCCTCACCTCTGCCCACTTCTTTTCACCACATCATCTTGTTGCCTGACATCTGCTCTTCTCATCTCAGCCCACCTCACCTCTGTCCACTTCTTTCCACCACATCATCTTGTTGCCTGACCTTTGCTCTTCTCACCTCTGCCCACCTCTTTCCACCACATCATCTTGTTGGCTGACCTTTGCTCTCCTCACCTCTGCCCACTTCTTTCCATCATACCAAATTGTTGCCTGGCCTCTGCTTTCCTCATCTCTGCCCACTTCTTTCCACCACATCTTCTTGTTGCCTCACCTCTGCCCACTTCTTCCACCACACCATGTTGTTGCCTCACCTCTGCCCACTTCTTTTCACCACATCACCTTGTTGCCTGACCTCTTCTCTCCTCACCTCTGCCCACTTCTTTCCACCACATCATCTTGTTGCCTGACATCTGCTCTCCTCACCTCTGCCCACTTCTTTCCACCACACCATCTTGTTGTCTCACCTCAGCCTACTTCTTCCACCCCACCATGTTGTTGCCTCACCTCTGCCCACTTCTTTCCACCACATCATCTTGTTGCCTGGCCTCTGCTCTCCTCAACTCTGCCCACTTCTTTCCATCACACCAAATTGTTGCCTGACCTCTGCTCTCCTCACCTCTGCCCACTTCTTTCCACCACATCATCTTGTTGCCTGACCTCTGCTCTCCTCACCTCTGCCCACTTCTTTCCACCACACCATCTTGGTGCCTGACCTTTGCTTTCCTCCTCTCTGCCCACTTGTTTCCAACACATCTTCTTGTTGCCTGACCTCTGCTCTTCTCACCTCAGCCCACCTCACCTCTGTCCACTTCTTTCCACCACATCATCTTGTTGCCTGACCTTTGCTCTCCTCACTTCTGCCCACTTCTTTCCACCACACCATCTTGGTGCCTGACCTCTGCTTTCCTCATCTCTGCCCACTTCTTTCCAACACATCTTCTTGTTGCCTCACCTCTGCCCACTTCTTCCACCACACCATGTTGTTGCCTCACCTCCGCCCACTTCTTTTCACCACATCACCTTGTTGCCTGACATCTGCTCTCCTCACCTCTGCCCACTTCTTTCCACCACACCATCTTGTTGCCTGACATCTGCTCTCCTCAACTCTGCGCACTTCTTTCCACCACACCATCTTGTTTTCTCACCTCTGCCCACTTCTTCCACCACACCATGTTGTTGCCTCACCTCTCCCCACTTCTTTCCACCACATAATCTTGTTGCCTGACCTCTGCTCTCCTCACCACTGCCCACTTCTTTCCACCACACCATCTTGTTGCCTCACCTCTGCTCACTTCTTCCACCACACCATGTTGTTGCCTCACCTCAGCCCACTTCTTTCCACCCCATAATCCTGTTGCCTGACCTCTGCTCTCCTCACCTCTGGCCACTTCTTTCCACCACACCATCTTGTTGCCTCACCTCTGCTCTCCTCACTTCTTTTCCACCACACCATCTTGTTGCCTCACCTCAGCTCTCCTCACTTCTTTTCCACCACACCATCTTGATACCTAACTTCTGCTCTTCTCACCTCAGCCCACCTCACTTCTGTCCACTTCTTTTCACCACATCATCTTGTTGCCTGACCTTTGCTCTCCTCACCTCTGGTCACTTCTTTCCACCACATCATCTTGTTGCCAGACCTCTGCTCTCCTCACCTCTGCCCACTTCTTTCCATAACACCAAATTGTTGCCTGACCTTTGCTTTCTTCATCTCTGCCCACTTCTTTCCACCACATCTTCTTGTTGCCCCACCTCTGCCCACTTCTTCCACCACACCATGTTGTTGCCCCACCTCTGCCCACTTCTTTTCACCACATCACCTTGTTGCCTGACATCTGCTCTCCTCACCTCTGCCATTTTTTTTCCACCACACCATCTTGTTGCCTCACCTCTGCCCACTTCTTCCACCACATAATCTTGTTGCCTGACCTCAGCCCACCTAACCTCTGCTCTTCTCACTTTAGCCCACCTCACCTTTGCCCACTCCTTCGCACCATACCATCTTGTTGCCTAACTCTTTCATGAAGAGCAACTATAAGACAATTTAGCCCAGTGGCGTAACTAAATGTCACGGAGCCTGGTGTGAACATTAAAGAGGACCCTGTCAAGTGAGTTTTCCTATCTGATCTGCACCCTCTCCCAGCGAAGTTCTGCTTTATTAAAGTGGACCAAAACCCAGGATTTCAACTATCTCAGGTTTTGGTCCTTGCCCCCGGGAAGCCCTGATTTAGGAACCACCCCCCCCTCCAGGTTGCCCAGTAAAATTCACCTTTTTCTGGTCCTATGGCGCATGAGCGGGCTCTCGTCCAATCAAGCTGTTCGGTTCTGTTCTTTATTTTCAGCTAAGGGTTGATTGGAGCCGAATGCAGCTGGGCACACTGGCAGTCGCATCACCACTAGCCTTTAAAGTGGACCAAAACCCAGGATTTTGACTATCTTGGATTTTGGTCCTTTCCCCCGGGCACCCTAACCACTGCGTGAAACCCCGCAGGACACCGAGACAAGCTCACCTCTTCCCAGTCCTACCGTGCTTCTAAGAGCAGCGTATGTGCGCCCTGACGGCCACATCCCCCCCCTTCCCTCTAACAGGGAGTGTGCGTGCGTCGGTCATTCACAAATGCCTGGTGTGGGCACGCGCCCTGCTAGAGGTATAGCGGGAATGCGGCTGCTGCTCTTAGACGTTCCGTGGGACCAGGAAACAAGGTAAGTAAATGGGGCAATTATGGATGCCCGGGGGGGAGGGGCGATCGGCCCTGATTCCTGGACGTATAGATTCCTGGGCCGATGGGTTGGTTTTGAGCCACTTTAACAAGGTGCATGCCCACGCCAGGCTTTTGTGAATGGCTGCCACGGGCCTAGTTAAAGGTATAGTGTAGTGCATGTGCCGACGAATCAGGGAACAGCTAAGGTTTTACTGTGGATTCGGGGAGGTTCACACAGTGGGGCATCCTAAATCTGGATGCTCCAGGGAGAGGGAATCAGACGGTCCTAGTGTCTTATAGATTCCAGAGCTGCCTGTGATGGGTTTTGGTCCACTTTAAGCCTTAACCCAATCAGCCTTATCCAATCAGGGCCGTTTTCGATGCACATTATTGTTCGGAAAACGTGAGCTAAAGCATTTGCATCCTCAGACACGCTCCCGTCCCCAGCCTGAATGGCTGGGGGAGGCAGTGCGTCTGTACCCAGAGATGATGCGAATGCAGCCGCTCTCACTCCTGATTGTTTATACCGCCAAGGGAGCCAGCGGGAAAGGTGAGGGGGGGTTCACACAGCAGGGCATCCCGATAGTGGGAAAACGTGGTGGAGCATGTAATGTTGAGGTTCAGGGTTTGACCAGCTAGATGTTACGACAGTTCTGATCTCTGAAGTGAGCCTGGGTTCAGTGGGCCAGCCGGTTCTGATAGCTGGGTTAGAGGGCAGGAGGATATGGCTCACATATACAGATAAACTACACCCTTAGGTCCAGGCTTTACTAAAATTGTTTTGTTCCAATTCCAGTTTTTCCTATTGCATGGCACGGCCTGTTGCAAGAAGTCCTTACGTATGGGATATTCTGCCACAAGGTTGTGGCTCCTCCCAGTACCATATAAAAACAGGATCACCAATAGACCTCTCCCCAGTGTTTCCTCTGCAGTGATACTGCGAAGATAGAAGATGGCTCTTTATATTGCGCAGGTGAGCGGGGCAACCAAGCCTGCGGCCCTGCATGTCTATTCCCACCCGTTTCCGGACCCTCTGTGCGTCCCAGCCTTGGCTGACGGATCGGGTGAAGGTAGAGGAGCACTAGGGTAAGGTGCTCAAGGAGCGCTGCTCCAAGCCGCAGACCCTGTACCACAAAGGGTGGCCGGCCATAGGCTTTATGGTGAGCCTACTGAGGGATGTGGAGTTCCTGTCCTAGCTTCTGAGGACTGTGTTTTTTTGCCTTGCTTCTCTTGTTTCTGGGGTTCCCCCCCCTACCATGGCCCGGCTCCTGTCGCTGCCTGCCCGTTCTCCTATCCCCCTCTCCCCGGCATGTGTTCGGGGGGGGGGTGGTAGCGGCGAGTGGCGGCGGGCGGCGCTATGGCTGTGAGGTGTTTTTTGGATTGTGATGGCGCCGGCGCGGTCACATGAGTGTTGTTTTCGCGCTCTTCGGGGGGGGGCGGTGCCGGAGGATGATGCGTATTGTGTCGTCCCCCCGCGGCCCGCCCCTCGAGGTTCTCGTGCCGGCGCCATTTTGAGCCTGCTGTGCTTCTGGGGCCCCCTTCCTCCCTGGGCTGCGGCGGTGATCATTTCTTGTGTCGCTTCCTCCCGTGGTCTGGCGGCTTGGTGTTCCTCTGCCTTCGGTCTCCTTGGTCCGTGAGTCCCCTTTTGGGGGTTTTGTTTCCTTGGGGCATGTGCTACGGGATGCTTATGTGCATGTTACTTATGTCTTTCAGGCGGGACAACTGTGGGTTGTGGTTTCTCCCTGTTCTGCTCCTTACCCCCCCTCATCTCCCCTGTACTGGCTCTTCTGGGGGCATCCCTTGGGGGGGCATCCCGTGTGGCTTTTTATTAGCCCTTACCCTGTGCTGGCCTATTGCGCCTGTGTTAATCACCATATGGCGGCTTCTGGGGATAGCGTGCTTGGGGGTTCTTCGGGGCAATCCCGGCTGTGTGTCATGTGTGGGGCATCCCCTTTGAGTGGTGGTGCCGCGGTTTGTGTGCCGTGCGCCCAAAGTATCATTGCGGACCAGGCTGGGTTGATCGCTTCTCTTCCCAGTTCTGCGCTCCCTCCGGCATCGCCTACCCCCCCGCACCTGCATTTAGCCCCCAGTGAGGGGGATACTAGCAGGGGGTCAGAATCTGATCTGGCACTTTGTGTGGCCAGCATTGAAAGGCAGCTTGCCAGGCCTGTTTCAGGTAAGGCCTCTGGCAAGAAGCGGCACCTGGTTCCCACGCCCTCCCTCTTTGCTGAGGAGGATGAGGGAATTGATGCCCTTGGTGGCCGTTACTCCCTAGAGGAGGGGTAGCTTTTCCAGGACTCTGACTCCTCTGGGGACCAGCAGGAGGGGTACGACAGTGACCCTGGGTCTGCGTCCGGGGAGGATTCATGGCTCCCTGATGACACTGATAGACTTTTGTCTGACATTTTGGAAACCTTGCACATCGCCCCCCCCCCCCGAGGTGGCTAAGAGGAAGCAGGGTGAGCTCTTTCGTCCTGATAAACAACGTCTGGAGTTCCCTGAGCAGGGCCATTTCTCTAATATGATGCTCAAGGAGTGGGAACGTCAGATTGCCCGCGGTGCCCAAGGGGTTGGATAAGAGGTATCCCTTTTCTGCTGACCTGGTCAAGCGAGGGTCGTGCCCCCCTGAGGTGGACGCTCCCGTTCTGGGGCTGTCCAACACCTCGGTCATGCCTTCCCCTGATACTACTACGCTGCGGGACTGCGCGGACCGGCGTATGGATCAGCTGGCCTGCCATGCTTTTACATTTGTGGGGGCTGGGCTGCGTTCGGTCTGTGCCGCTGCCATTACAGCTATTGCCCTTAAGAAAAAGCTCAAGCTTCTCACTGATGGCGCTATGGCTGGTAGGAGGAGGAAGGATTATAGGGCCCTCTTGCTTTGCTCTGATTTTGTTGCCTTTATCCTTACTGCCATGGATGATGCGGTCCGTCTTTTTTTCCAAAGATCCTTTGCCAATCACCGGCTGGTTAAGACTTTTTTCCAGGTAGTTACTTATGTGCGTCCGCCTTGTAAACCCATGCTACCGGTTTGGGACTTGAATCTGGTGTTGTCTGCTCTGCAGGGTCCTCCCTTTGAGCCTATCCGTGGGGCTGCGTTGCCCATTCTGACTCTTAAGGTGGCCTTTTTGGTGGCTATTTCTTCGGTCAGGTGAGTTTCTGAGCTGGCGGTGCTTTCCATTAAACCTCCTTATTTTGAGCAGCATCAGGATAAGGTGGTGTTTCGGCTTAAGCCGGATTTCTTGCCTGAGGTTGTGTCTGATGCTCTTTTTGTTCTTCCTGCTGGACCTAGGAAGGGTTTGCCTCCGGTTAAATCTACTATTAGCAAGTGGATCCGTCAGGCGGTGGTACAAGCCTATTCTGCTAAAGGGAAGGTTCCTCCTTTCCTGGATTACTGCTCATTCCACTCGTGCTGTTGGTGCCTCCTGGGCTTTTCGGCACCAAGCTTCTGTTGAACAAGTTTGTAAGGCTGCAACTTGGTCTTCTGTTCATACCTTCTCTAAGTTTTACAAGGTTGATGTTAAGGCCTCGGCTGATGATGCTTTTGGCCACAAGGTACTTCAGGCGGTAGTGGTCTGAACTGCCTGTTGCTACTCTTTGGGGATCCCACCCTACCTTACGGACACTGCTGTTGGATGTCCCATACATAAGGACATCCAAACAGGATCACCAATAGACCTCCCCAGTGTTGACAAGCAGTTATACAAGAAGCCGGGAGGTAATAAAGGTAAAAAACCCCATAACTTACTTGGAACAATCACCATAAAGAGGCAACCAAGAATAACGATAACAAGGGTGGGGTGAAACAGGCCGTGCCATGCAATAGGAAAAATACAATTCTGTGAGTACTCACCTGTAGAATTGTTTTTACTATGCATGGCACGGCCTGTTTCACCCCACCCTTGTTATCGTTATTCTTGGTTGCCTCTTTATGGTGATTGTTCCAAGTAAGTTATGGGTTTTTTTACCTTTATTACCTCCCGGCTTCTTGTATAACTGCTTGTCAACACTGGGGAGGTCTATTGGTGATCCTGTTTTTATATGGTACCGGGAGGAGCCACAACTCTTCGGCAGTGCACTGCGCCACCTTGTGGCGGAATATCCCATACGTAAGGACTTCTTGAAAAAGGCCGTGCCATGCATAGTAAAAACAATTCTACAAGTGAGTACTCACAGAATTGTATTTTTTTGCAGCATCCAGCATGATTGGCCTGGGAATCTATAAGATTCCTGGACCGATCGATTCCCTCCCCTGGGGCATCCAAAACCGGGATGCCCTGCTCTGTGAAACTCCCCAGGTTGCCCCGTTAACTTACCTTGCTTCCCGGTCCAACGGTGCATGCGCAAGTCACGGCCGTATCCCCGCTATCCCTCTAGCAGGGCGCTTGCCCGCGCCAGCCATTCCTGATAGAGGGAAGCGGGGGATGCGGCTGCTAGCGCGCTTGGAGCCGCTGGCCTTAGACGCCGGGTTAAATGGCGTGAAGGCTCCTAGCGTGCTGATTGGACGAGCGGCCGCACATGCGCCATAGGACCGGGTAGAGGTGAGTTGACCCGGGGGAAATGACCAAAACCCAGGATAGTCAAAATCCCGGGTTTTGGTCCACTTTAAGGGCATTATGTTAAATTGTCTTTCCTATATAAACACTTTTTCACCAGATCTTAGGGCCCCACCAATTGCATGAAGTTTTGTCTCCTAAAAGCCAGTGAGGAGGAAATCCAGACATTGAATGATTTTGTATTAATACCAGACACTAGGTTAAGATTTATTTTTTTTATTATTTTGATACAATGCTTTTAGAAATTAAAGGGTGCGGTAAAGTGAAAACAGAACCTTGATAGAAGTCTTCGCTAACATTATAAAATGATTTATTATGCCTTCTGAAAAGGAGAAATGAGAGAGAGAGCTGTGCCAGTCTTGATATCATCATTAAAGCGGACCAAAACAATTATAACTAGCATCCCCTGAATTGCTCCCCCCATGAGGATTACCTTTTGGCAATTTTCACTGCTCCTGCTTCACTCTAATTACAGATAATGGCGCCTGTTTTAGCTGTAAAGCTCCGCCTCCTCCATATATTGCCACTGTTGTGTGTGGCAATGATGTCATTGCCACACCTATGCAATGATTAATCACCTGCCATGTTACTGAGAGCAACAGCAAAAAATAGTCTTCCAGGGTAATTTGAAATTCAAAAATATCCATTTCTAGTTCTACACCCTAAGAAGAGAGTATCAGCAGGGGTTTTGGCCAAATGTATTTTACGATTTCGGTGGGTTTTGGTCAGCTTTAACTGATGACGACCACTTTCTCACAGCTTTTCCTTCATTGCCTTGGTGGGCAGTAATAAATAGTAATTAGCAAGCAAAGTAAAGTAAAAGTAAATACTTTAAAAGTACAGTAATAAGTAAAAGTGAAATTCAAGTCTATAAAATGACTTTTCAAGAAATTGTAAATTCATTAACTTTTTTCCTTTCTTCAAAGGTTAACATTAACATTACAAAATAAAAAGATACCTGTAAGAAATATGCCGTGTCTGAGTGGAGTTGGACACTGGACACTTTGCAGCAGGAGTGAGGACACAGATGCAAATAGCAACACCAGGCCCAAATATGCTTAGCTACTTTTTACCTTAAATATGTCCATGTTAACATCTAGGCTGCTGCAGTGGAGTGTAAAAGGCTGGATGCAAAATGGCAGCCCCCAGTAAAGCAGCACGCTCCATAAAGGTTTTAAATGGCTTTGTCCGTTTATTTAGCTTGGCCCTTCTTTTTGGTGAAATCTGCTTGCCTCTTGGCGAATGTCTGAGCTACCAGCAGAGGGAATATCAGTGTGGAATCGGCATAGACCTAAGAGAGAGACAACACTGATGATATAGGATTTGGAGACGGCATGTTTAGTATTTACCATTGACACAATGGCTAGATCTCTCATACCTTGACCGGTTTGGCATCGACGTGAATCTTCCCCCACGATTTGGCTTCATCGGGTCTGGCACCAGCGTCCGAACCATCAAATTCTGAAGCTGTGTTGATGAACACAGAGTAATCCGCACCATTTCTCTGAGGGTAAGAAAAGAACGCATGATTGAATCGAACATGGATGTTTACTAGGAAAACCGTTTTGGCTGGAATTATCAATTTTTAGGCCCCAGGAACTTCAACTCAAAAAATGAGATATCAATATTTTAAGGGCAAGCATACACCGACATGCATGAGACCTATGCATCAAGGAGGCCTCACAACTGTTTTCCCCACCTAGGGTATCTCTGAAAGGAATTTGTAGCTTGATCTCATTGGGGGCTGGTAGGTCACATGGCGTGATATGACTTAGAAGTATTGTTTTTTTGTTTTGTTTCATATGTAAGAATCCATCACTTGCTCTTTCAAGACACTAGTCTAGGGTAGGGGTTCCCAACCAGTAGTACAAGTACCAGCAGTGCTACTTGAGATCTTATCAGGAGGATGTGGATTGGTCTTCACCCCCAACCTGATCTGCTGTCATCTAAACTTTGCCCAAGCTAGATTTGTACAATAAGCACAAAACAGATCCATAAGGTGATGATAATTATTTATGTGTATTTTTTTGTATTTTATGCACTTTAAATGCTTGTTTTGTGCATCTTGGTTTTAGGTTAAATGTAAACCAAAGTGGTGCACCGCATAAAATAATTAAATTGTGCTGCACTGTAATAAATAGAGTACCAGACCACAGTTAGGCTCATGGGACACAGCCCATAGGCCTAAATAACAGGAGCACCAGACAATTATCAAAATCAAATTCAGTATCATTTATTAAGTATCAAAACACACAAGACATGACATACAATATACAAGACTAACATATTAAAAACACTGCGACTCCCCAAAATTCATCCAGTGCTGCAGAAACACAGCATATAAATTCCTGGGATAGCTCCTAAATATCAGCATGTATATAAACCCTGTAGCAAATAATCTTTTGTGCCGGCACAAAATAACCAAAATCTCAAACCCTAATAAAGTATAAACATGTTAAAGTGAACATACTGAATGTTAAAAACCATATTGAATATACAAACATAATTAATATCTATTGAGCTTAATATCTAACAGTGCAAAATAAGAAAAAGTGACTAAGTGCAAAAGGAATTGTGTGTCCTAAGCTAATTGGTCATGGATACCTGTGAGCAAACACAATACAGCATTAAATCAAGGCCAACCAACAAATGTTGTAATAGCAAGGGCAAAGCAATAAGCCAACAAACCAAAGCCTGGCAACAGGTAAGTCACGTGGAATGTGGAGCAGGGACTGGCAGAGGGGACACCTACGTTCGCGGCCGCCCATGCCGCTTCGCTGGGTGTGCCGGCACAAAAGATTATTTGCTACAGGGTTTATATAAGTGCTGATATTTAGGAGCTATCCCAGGAATTTATATGCTGTGTTTCTGCAGCACTGGATGAATTTTGGGGAGTCGCAGTGTTTTTAATATGTTAGTCTTGTATATTGTATGTCATGTCTTGTGTGTTTTGATACTTAATAAATGATACTGAATTTGATTTTGATAATTGTCTGGTGCTCCTGTTATTTAGGCCTATGGGCTGTGTAAATGCTTGTTTTGTGCATTTTTAATAAGGTTTAAAGTGGACCAACACCCAGGATTTTGACTATCCTGGGTTTTGGTCCACTGCAGGGGGGCACCCCGATTAGGGGTGCCCCGCTGTGTAAAACCCCCCAGAAACCCCCCAAAACTCACCTCACCAAGCTCCCACGTAGCCACGGACAAGCGGGTGACAGCTGCGGACAAGACAGCGCGTCCGCCGCCGCCTCCCGCGTGCCCCTTTGACAGTGCGCGCGCCCACGCCGGCCATTCACAAACGGCCGGCGCGGGCTCGCGCACGCCTAGAGGGGCGCGCGGGAGGCAGGTCAGATCAGGTGAGTTTTTTGGGGCTTTTGGGGGGGGGTCCCTCACCGCGGGACATCCCGATCTCGGATGTCCCGCGGTGAGGGAGGTGATCGGCCCGGGAATCTTATAGATTCCCGGGCCGATCACCCCTGGGTGTTGGTCCACTTTAAGATTACTGACAAACCATATGGACCAGCCAGGTAGTACTTTGGAAAATGGAAAGTGGAAACTTTGCACAAGCTATATTTGCACAATAAGCATAAAACAGATCCACAAGGTGATGGAAATTATGTGTATTTTTTTGTATTTTATGCACTTTAAATGTTTGTTTTGTGCATCTTGGTTTTAGGTTACTGACAACCATTATAGACCACCCAGGTTGTATATGAAGTAATGCTTGATAAAAAAAGAAAACCTACGGTCTAGATTGTTACCTTAAAGTGATACTGCAGGCAAAGGTAATTGTTACATCATTGCATCGGGCTACATCTGGCATTGTCCTAAACTGTTTTCCATTTTTTAAATTGAAGCAGAAATGTCCTCCCTGTTAGAGGAAAGCGGGGGATGCGGCCGCCAGCGAGCTCAGAGCCGCTGGCCTTAGACGCCTTCTTAGATGACATGACGTCAGTGGCTCCGAGCGTGCTGATTGGACGAGCAACCGCACATGGGCCGGGAAAGTGTGAGTTAGACTGGGCGATCTGGGGAGTTTCACACAGCGAGGCACCTCCGATCGGGAGGGGCTCCCGGGGAAAGGACCAAAACAGGATAGTCAAAATCCTGGGTTTTTGTCCACTTTAGGTATTTCCCACTCTATTAAAACAGTTATATTTTTAAAAGGTCTTAAAGGGGCAATGCAACCTGCATGTTCTGCTGAAGACAGAGTCTCTACCTACAGAACAGAACTGTGTGCCCAAATGATTTCAGCAGCAGAGCCGAACTGTGGGAACTGAGTCTGTCAATGGCCATCCAAGCCCACGTCACTCTTCCTCAAGTTTTAAAAGTCAATAATCCCCCCCAACTGGTAACAAGTAACAGTAGTAGTAGTAGTGGTGGTAGAGCTCACCATAGAATTGGCATTCAAGACATGGTGCTTAATTAAACCTCCTCCCAGAATGAGCATCCCCGTCTTCTTAGCTAAGAGGCAAGACATGTCCAGCTTACATACATCTGAAAGAAGAAAGAAAAGAACTGGTAATCCCAATACGTACTTGCCACATGCCCCCTTTAGCCATACTAGAATGTTGTCACACCCACCTTCTATAATGTCCAGCCTCAAGCCTGGTTTCTTGTATGAGTGGAAAAAGAACATATCACCCAAAGAACCATCTGTCAGGGCCGGACTGTACACTGGGATGTTGTTCTGTCACCAAAGATAGAAAGGAACTATGGCATCACATACAGAATGCAACAAGTTTGAAGAACTAGGGGGATGAGGTTCCAAGCCCAACCTTGTCTGTTTCATCATGTATAAATACCTTATAAGCCCAGTAATATACAGATTCTTTGTTATTGATCTCTTTTCCTAGACGGGCAATCATCTTAGACGGTGTCCATTTAGTCCCCTGTAGTAGTAAATACAATCATGGTTATGGTACTGTTTTATAAATGACATGTGGAACATTGAGGTCCCATTGCCACATGCCCCCACCTCAATTTCTTGTTCCAGCACCATCTGGTCTAGTATTGGGTTGATCCAGGTTTCAAACTTGCAGTAATTGTTATTGGGAACAAGAAGATTACCAAGTCTGTAAGGGGAGAGAGAAGGATCAATATGAAGAACATTTCTGCCAGGCAAATAAGTTGCCTATGTAGGGCTTGTCATAGACTGTAAGGTTCAGACAATTCATCTGCTAGATACTCGCTCCTGCCATTATTCTCAAGAACTACAGTATATAATATAAGGTCCACTGTAGTGGGTACTCTTTAAGAATTTTTTTTTTTACACTTTGATATATGGTTATTAATTGTCATGCCCAGGCGAATTAAATCTCTGGGGACACAAGGTGATTTAGGATTTTCTGTTTAGAGATCAGGACTCGGGACAGGCGCCTCTCAGCCAGGCAGCCAATTGCCCCCTGGAGGCAGTAGTCATTGGTCACTGTCTGGGGACAGGGGAACTAGGCAGGTTACTGAGAACAGATGGGCAAAAGACAGACAACCCACCAAAAAGGCAAGCTCCTGACCACCAAGGGAGTGGGTGGTCCGGTACTCGATGAAGAGCCCGTAACCAACCCAGTTCTTCTGCAGTGCTTCTTAAGGTGGAGAGTACATAGGTCCTGGGTAGTCCCGGGAGGAGAAACACAGGGTAGACATACACAAGACAAGAACGGATGGTCTGTGCTCCAGTGCAGACAATGGCAGACATGGGCCCCAGTGCAGTCAACAGCAGAATGTGGGCCCCAGTGCAGACAACAGTAGAATGTGGGTCCCAGTGCAGACAACAGTAGAATGTGAGCCCCAGTGCAGGCAATGGCAGATGTGGGCCCTGGTGTAGGCAACAGAATGCTGTGGGCACAGTGCAGACAATAGCACAGATAGTAAGGGAATGTGGGCCCAAGACAATAGCCCAGACAATGAAGGCCTGTGGACCCAGCACAGACACTGGAAGGGCAGCAAGCCTAAAACAAATAGCATGGGCAATAGAAGGGCTGTGGGTCCAGGACAGACAATGGAAGGACTGTGGGCCCAGCACAGATAGCACAGACAATGGAAGAGCCGGGGGCCCAGGAAAGACAATAACATGTACCAAGACACAAACAATAAAGGGCCTTAGGCCCAACAAGGACATGAAGGATGTGAACCCAAATTCCAGATTCAATAAGGCCCTAGGGCCAATTACAAGATATCAGAAGAAGGACAAGGATGAGCAGAGGGTTGGGCTACAGGAAGACAATACAGTGATCCAACACAGGGGCAGGGCCAGGCACATGCATTTATAGGAACCACCACAGCATAATGAACACCAGGTGAGATTTAATAAGGCAGCTCTATGACCCAGGGAAGAACCACGCCACTCCAGCAGACACACAGCACCACAGCAGATAGCACAGTGGCTAGAGCAGACAGTGGATTGTCGGTTCAAGACTCCATTCATGCCAGTCCTCACATTTATTTACCAAACAATTAGGCTGGATTAATTTGCTAGGCACAAGGGGTTCCCACCCCGGGTCCTCCTGGGGCCTCCCTTTGTCTGGACCTGTCAAACAAAGTGAGTTCTCCTTTAAATCCCTGAACATCACAGGCTATGTTGTTGTATCTTGTACTTTCCCACATATGAGGTGGTATAAAAGGAACAAGGTCTCACAAATTGTTCATGCAGCCTAAAAGCAGTTCCAAGACAGGTCCCCATCTTATTTTCTACATATTGCCTCTCTAGACATGATGGTATTTCTACTATTCCTTATACTATATACTACACAGACGTCCCTTTCATGCACTGTGTGGTCAAGACACAGACTACACTAGCATCTCTTTGATTCCCTAGAGAAGGACTATACTCTCCTTGGTGCAGTCCCAGGATGGACTTACTTTAACCCTAAAGATCCCTTCACAGCTAGTTATTACCTGGTCCAAATGCCAACTATAAGAAAAACTTTATTTCCCAAGTACATTGAGATTTGCAAGAAATGTACTTTGGCAGGTGCCTGCATTCAAGAAAGACTTGAAACAAAACTATGTACTTAAACGAAATACTAAATTCTAAGAACCAACTGGGAAACTCTGACCTAAAAGGCATTAAACGGAGTCAGCCAATTTGCAGATGAACAGAAGAGGGAGTTCTAGGGTGGAAGAATCAAGTCGCTGACTCCAGTAACAACAAACTTACCTGTTGATGCCTCTTGTCCTGAGTTCGGCTCCCTTTAGGGCGAAGTCTCCTAGGTAGATTGGTGTGTAACACTTCATAAAGTCCTCCTCTATTCCCCCTGCTGTTGTTATAAGGGCATCCACCTGCACAGAAACATTAACCTTTACATATTCCAGATATTAAAATAGACATTAAAAGCCACAAACAGCACACACAAAACTGAGTGTTCTACAAGTGCAACAAAGGTTGCTCATGTCGTATTCTACCATCACCTCAATATTTGCTTCATTGCAGTATCAAACCAATACCAATACAAAAAATGGGGCCCCCCACCCTGGGAGGGGGGACTCTATGTAATTTTTTTTCTCCCTTTGTAGTGTGGATGGTAGTTGTATTTTATTTGTAAATGTTATAAAGTACTTGTTTCAGTTAGGGGGGTCTCCTGGGCAGGAACTGGGGGCTACCGATAAATATGTGGTACCATTCTAATCGGTAGAAATGGGGCTTTCACATGCAATATGATTTTCTTTAATAAAATAAATTTTTTATTTAAAATAAAGGAGACAATTTTCTAAAATAATTTTATTTATTTATTTATTTTTACTTAATAATAATATTGTAAAAAACAGAATAAAATTTACAAACAAGACATTTCATGTTAAAGCCTAAATATATATAATTTTTTCTGAAAAATCCAGCAAAAATGTCGCAAAACATGGGGCAAAGTGGGGAAAAATGACCTGTCAACAGAGGGTGACAAAATCTCAAGTAGGCTGGCAATTAAAAGGGTTAAAAGTAGCTATGCATGTTGGGTATTGTTCTGCTCGGGGGACCTTGCGCTTTCAGACTTAGCTTGTTTTTTCTTGTTTGCATATTTATATTTTAGGAAAAGGTGTTTTTTATTCAGCTTTTTTTATAATTTTTTTAGGGAAACCCTGCGCAAACAAAGAATTCTTTGAGGGATTAATTCCAGAAAGATGAGCCCACTACAACAAGCTGGGTATGCTTAGAAAGCTTAACATGTGTACTTTCAGGTATTATATGGTTTATGGGGGATATTCCAAATGTAAAGGGTTGTTTTGGTTGAAAAATCGCAAGCTGCGCACTTTGTCTGCAGAGCTGAAATTTTCAAGTAAAATTACCGTTACGCACATGCTTTACTTTGGGGTGTTTGGCAACTCTTCCCTTGACAGTAGCTATGCATGTTGGGTATCGTTCTGTTCGAGGGATGTTGCTTTTTTAGATTACACTTGTTTTTTCTTGTTTGTAAATAGTTTTTTTAGAAAAATGTGGCTTTGATTCTGCTTTTTTATCCTTTTTTTTAGGGAAACTCTTTGCAACCAAATAATACATTGAGGGATTACTTCCAGAAAACTATGGCCACATCAACAAGCCTGGTACACCTAGAAAGCTTGAGGCGTGTACTTCCAGAGAAGATATAGTTTGTTGGGGGTATTTCAAATGTAAAGGGTTGTTTTTCTGGAAAAACTGCAAGGTGCGCATAGCGCATATCACAGTTGTATTTTTTATGAAAATCCCCTAAAGCGCTGTTTCAGTTTGGGGGAGTCTCCTGGGCAGGAAAGGGTGTCTACCAATACATATGTGGTACCGCTGTAACCGGGAGAAATTGGGATTTCACACGCAATAAGATTTTATTGACAAACTTACATTTTTTATTACAAAAAACACTACAAATTGTAAAAATTGAATTGAGAATACACCTAAAAAATGACAAACAAGACGTTTCATGTTAAAGCCCAGACTATGCTGAAAAAAACAATATATCAATTTCCTGGGAATTCCCTGGAAATCCCTTCAAAAATCACATTTGAACATGGGGAGCGCAAAATAGTGCAAAATGGTCTGGCAACAAAGGGTGTCGAAAACTCCAGGTAGGCTGGCACTTGACTGCGTCTGTTTGGAGACCGCCTGGACCTTTTTGCTAAGGGAGGCAGGTTACCCCAGCGCAGGCGGCAACCTCGGCCCTTTCGGGGTCAGGGTTCCTTCTCCTCCCCTTACCGTGGTGCAAGACAGGGAAGGGGTGTGTCTTTCCCCCGGGGAGATTTCTGGGGTAGAGGCAGAGGACGTGGACGTCCTGGCTCCTCCTGGGGTCCAAAATCTAAATCCTCTCCCAAGCCCCCTCAGGCATGATGGGGCGCCCTCACCCATCCGGGTGGGGGGACGGCTGCAGCACTTCGCTCACGTCTGGAGGCTTCATGTCTCAGACCGGTGGATTCAGGAGGTAGTGTCCTCCGGTTACAAGTTGGAGTTTGCTGCCGATCCCCCTCCAAGATTCATCAGATCCCGGATTCCTCAGCTCAGGAGCTAGTGCAAGCAGTTCAAGGCCTCCTGGAGCTGGGGGTCATCTGTCAGGTCCCTTTAAGAGAAAAAGGCAAGGGCTTTTATTCCAACCTATTCACAGTACCCAAAAAGGATGGTTCTGTCAGGCCCATCCTGGACTTAAAGTTTCTCAACAAGTTTGTCAGGGGCAGGCGCTTTCGCATGGAGACTCTGCGCTCTGCCATCAGTTCCCTGCGCCAAGGGGATTTCATGACTTCTGTGGACATCAAAGATGTTTACCTTCATATTCCTGTGTTCCCAGGTCATCAAAGGTTCCTCAGGTTCGCTCTGATGGATCAACATTACCAATTTGTGGCCTTGCCCTTCGGCCTCACTTCAGCTCCCAGGGTGTTCACCAAGGAGCTGGCTGGCGTGATGTCTCTGCTCAGATGTCAGGGCGTCCGCGTGCTTCCCTATCTGGACGACATCCTCATCACTTCCCAGTCTCTACATCAGGCAGAGTTGGATACTCAGCTGGTGGTGTCCACTCTGGAGTCATTTGGATGGGTGATCAACCACCCCAAGTCCTCACTGTCCCCTTCCTTGGTAACTTCATTCCTAGGAATGAATCTGGATACAGTTCAGGCAAGGATCTTCCTTCCTCAAGAGAAGGTGGACAGTCTGATTGCACAGGCTCAGTCCCTCCTAGCTTGTCCCCATCCCTCCATCAGGCAGGGGATGCAGCTGGTAGGCCTGATGGTGGCGTGCTTCGAAGCGGTCCCTTATGCTCAGTTCCACTTGAGGCCTCTGCAACTTCACCTATTGTCTGTATGGGACAAGGACCCAGTATCCCTGGACAGGGTCTGCGTGCTCTCCCCCCTGGTCAGGAGGTCCCTCTTGTGGTGGATGGACTCAAGGAACCTGTTGGGGGCAGATCCTTTCTTGCCCCTTCCTGGGAGACGGTTACCACGGATGCCAGTCTGTCAGGTTGGGGGGGTTTCTGGAAGTCCCTGCGGTTCCAGGGGAGGTGGGGCCCTCAGGAGGCCCACACACCTATCAATGTCTTGGAGCTGCGAGCGATCAGGTTAGTTCTGGCTTGCTTGACTACTCATCTTCAGGGCCTGCCTGTTCAGGTGCGCTCGGACAACCAGACGGCAGTTGCCTACAACAATCATCAGGGAGGGACCCGGAGCAAGGGGGCCATCCAGGAAGCGTCTCTGATCCTGACTTGGGCGGAGGCCAATGTCCCCTGCATTTCAGCTGTGTACATCCCGGGGGTGGAAAATTACCTGGCGGACTCTCTGAGCAGGGGGACCTCTCGCCAGGGAGAATGGTCCCTATGCAGCAGGGTGTTTCAATCTCTGTGTCACCGTTGGGGCCACCCAGATGTGGATCTGTCTGCATCCCGCCACAATCACAAGCTTCCAGCTTTTGTCTCTCTGTCCAGGGATCCTCTGGCCCTGACCACGGATGCTTTAGCAATGTCATGGAAGGACCTTCAGTTCCTGTATGTCTTCCCCCAATTCCCCTGCTGGGCAGGGTTCTGCGCAAGATTGCTCTGGAAGGGGTGCCAGCAATTCTGGTGGCCCCCAGGTGGCCATGAAGAGTGTGGTTCGCAGACATGGTGCAGCTGGCAGTAGATCAGTACGCTCTGCCCTTGGTGCCAGATCTGATCACTACGCCATCCCAATTTACAAAGTCTGGCTTTGTTGGCTTGGCTGCTGAAACCTCCATCTTGATGGAGAAGGGGCTGTCTTCCTCAGTTGTGGATACTTTGATTAAAGCTAGGAAGAAGTCTTCCTCTTCCATTTATTACAGGGTTTGACGTGCCTACATTTACTGGTGTGAGTCTAAGTCTCTTCCCTGTCGTGTGTTCTCTATTCCCAGGATTCTGGAGTTCCTGCAGCATGGGTTGGAGATGGGGCTCCAACTCAGTACTCTGAAGGGCCAGGTTTCTGCCCTGGCTATTTTCTTCCAGAAGTCCTTTGCTCAGCACCCTCTGATCAGGACTTTTTTCCAGGGGGTCACTCATGTGCGTCCCCCACTTAAACCTATGGTGCCTGTTTGGGATTTGAACTTGGTTCTGTCAGCCTTGCAGGGTGCTCCCTTTGAACCTGTGCAGGATGCTGCCTTGGCCATTCTTACGCTCAAGGTTGTGTTTCTGGTGGCTATCACTTCTGTCAGGCGTGTGTCTGAGTTGGCGACGCTCTCCATTCAGCCCCCCTACTATGAGAGACACCAGGACAAGGTGGTGTTTCGTTTCAAACCTGATTTTCTGCCTAAGGTAGTGTCTGCCTTTCATTTGAATCAGGATATTGTTCTTCCTTCTTTGTGCCCTAATCCTAGCAATGCTAAGGAGAGGGTTTTGCACTCTTTGGATGTGGTTAGGTGTCTGAAGTACTATCTGGTGGCTACTGCACCTTTCAGGAAAACTGATGCTCTTTTTGTGGTCCCTTCTGGTCCTAGGAAGGGTTTGGCTCCTGCCAAGTCTACTATCAGCAAGTGGATTCGTCAGGCTGTGATTCAGGCCTACTCTGCTAAGGGGAAGAATCCTCCCTTCCGCCTTACTGCTCATTCCACTCGTGCTATTGGTGCCTCTTGGGCTTTTCAGCACCAGGCTTCTGTTGAACAAGTTTGCAAGGCTGCTACTTGGTCTTCTGTTCATACCTTTTCTAAGTTTTACAAGGTTGATGTTAGGGCCTCAGCTGACGCTGTTTTTGGCCGAAAGGTTCTGCAGGCGGCAGTGGTTTAAACTGCCTGCTGCTGTTTTTTCTTGGGGATCCCACCCTACTTTATGGACACTGCTATTGGATGTCCCAACTGTAAGTATTAGATTTGGAGCAGGATGTACTGTATACTAAGAATAATACAATTCTGTGATTACTCACCTGTAGCATTGATATTATGAGTATACAGTACGTCCTGCTCCAACCCACCCTTGGTTGCATTATCTTGGATCCCCTGTATGGTGATTGTTATCATTGTTATAGTTGATAGTTTGGATTGTTTAATTCTCCCGGCTTCTCCTTAACTGCTTTTCAATGCTGGGGATTTGTGGGAGGTCCCCGGGTATTTGAGGGGCCGGGAGGAGCCTATTTTCGCGATGTCTCTGCAGTCCAGCGCCATCTGGCGGAGTATATCCAAACTGTAAGTATTAGATTTGGAGCAGGACGTACTGTATACTCATAATACCAATTCTACAGGTGAGTAATCACAGAATTGTATTATTCTACGCCAAGATGGCGGCACCTGTATCCTAGAGTCCTGAACAGAATTGAAGCCCATTGGTGGAAAGAATAAAAAGTAAATGGCTAAAAATGTAAAATATATTCATTTAGATGCTTAGAATTAGTTTTTTTAAAGGTTTGGGCTTTTCATTAAATTATGCTGAAGGTTCGGTTTAAGTTTCCCTTAAAGACCATCCTACTGACTTTAGAAGCATGCTTTGCAAGGAGCCAGCAAACCTCTCATGGCTGTGCTGTTGGATTAGGCAACGTACTGGTAAGTCTGGGAATTAGGATGCTATCTGCGGAGGGGAAGCGAGTGCCACGTAGACTTTACAGGAAACCTGGTAAGCCTGGAAAGCGAAAAGTATGGGGGCTACCATTCTTCTCCCATGACCACAAATCCCATTTCAGGGGTCTCCAATTAAGTATCACTTTACATTTTTACTTGTGCTGCTGGATCAAGTTACATCGGTGAGGTGAAGGCAGGACTTCAGCTGCAGACTAAAGCATGTGCCACTTGGCCAGGCTTCCCCTCTGTTTTAGTGTGAGTCCACTCACAGAAACCTGGTAAGAGTAAAATATGGGGACTTCCATTCTTTGCCCATGATTATAAATCCTAATATATGGGTCCCCAATCTTTTTTGTTTATCAACTACAATTTTCCGTTTTCCAATAATCTCATGTATCATCCAAGAAAAAAATCCACAAAACAGCCATTCAAAAAATATCAAACCCCCTCAAAAAATTGATATCTCCTAAGGGAAGGCTTTCACATGGACCTACAGGCTACAGGGTACTGATTTTCTTGAAATACATAAAACAAAAAAAATGCATAGTTTCCATCACGTTCTTTGGGCCGTTATATAGATAGGGAGCACATCAGGCTTGGGCAAATTATGGTGTTCCTCTTTAAAGGAGGTTTATTGCTAAATTGTGTAATATTAGAAATCCTTATAACATCAGCTAATGAGAGGAGGGGTAATTTATACACGCAAACTGAATAAAACTACCGGCAATTTTGTGGTTTGTTCCAGTAGGAATAAAATCCAGGGGTGACAAGTTTGGATGTATCATGGGAGACAGAACATGTCCCCCTGATTTCCTCTTCCTTCCTTTAAAAGAAAGAAACAAACTTGGCTGAATATTCTTTGGATGCCGGGTATATTAGTGACCCCCTCCTCTATCGAGCATATTTTTTTATATATTTATTGTTGGGCTATTTTTGTCGTGATCGTGCCTCTTTTAAGGGGGAGCTTGTGCTATCCACTGCCCCTTGGCTGTGACTCGGTTCCAACTTTAAAATAAATTAGCTGCAGAATACAATCTAGAGGTGCAATGTGATGCTCTCCAGTCTTACCATCTTATGTTCCACCAAGTATCGGATGATCTCCCGTACACCGGAGCTGATCATGTTGGAGGTGTATCCCAGGTAGATGCTGCATCCGCCGGGGGAGTACAGCTTTGCGTTTATCTGGAATTAAAGATATAGGTTCATTAAAATTCTCTAATGTACACACATCTTCATAGAACCTCACACCCAGTTGCAGGTCACATTTGTTTTGTCGATTTATATATTAGTGTTTTACGAGGTTTTCCTTCACTCTCGCTGTCCCCAATGTCCCAAAACTGGAAGTGCAGGTCCAGAAAAGACATGCGCATCATGAGGATAGAACATAAAGGAATCTCTTGCAACCCTGGAACAGAGTAATGCGCTAGCTCTGGATTGATCCAGAACTATGCAAGAAATTAGCTGAAGGTCAATAGTAGTGTTGGAGAACCCAAACCGCAAAGTTCGGGTTCGTATCAAACTTTTCAAGTTAGGGTTTCCAAACCCAAACATGGACTTCATTTAGAAGTTCGTGTTCAAGTTTGGCGTTTGGCCCAAACCCGGCAAAGCTTAACCTAAAGTGTACAACTTACCTGGGGACTGCGATTCCGTTGGTGGTCAGTGATCTGCTGCGCTGAAAAATAGCCACAGAAAGATGGCCTCCACTCCCATGAGTGAGGACACTGCCAGCTGCCACTAGAAGTTCTGGAACTCGTGGGAGCAGCAGCCATCTTTCTGTAGCCTTTGACAGAGCAGCAGAGCGCCAAAAGGATTGTGGGGCATTGGTAAGTTGTACAGCCGATTCCTGTTGCACACTGTGCAGGTTAAAGCACCTCAGGTAGAATTGCCCCCCAAAATTCAGGTTCCCATTGATTTCATGTTCGGCTGAACTTTTCTTCAAAATTTGGCCAAACCTATGGAACCTCTATAGGGGTTCGCCCAGCACTAGTCAGTAGTCTTCCAAACTTGGCTAGGAGATGGATATTTACTCTCGGCCATGCTAAGTGTCACCTGGACAGAAAGAAGAGAGAAGTAATTTTTTCAAGACCCATTGTTGATGGAACTGGCTTCAGGTCATCCCTGTTCCTGGAAGGAAGAACACACACTGGTCGGTCCTATGATGTCCTTCTTGGTGCTTGATCAGTGTAGAATATGATTTTTTTTAAGGCAAGTAACCTACCTAACTGGGGCTTTCCCTAGAAAAAAGTCTAGGAGATTCCTGTCCCACGGTCTGTGTATACTTTAAGGGAGTTTTGTATCACCCATCTATTATTCACCTTCTTCTCTTATCACCCACCAGTGTCATAAAACAGGAAGTTCCTGGTTAGACAGCCATTCTTTTTGGTGACACATAAGCCTCTGGCACATAAAGGGAGGGGAAATCAGAACAACATGGCAATAAAAATGCCTTATTCTATAAACCTCAATCCAAAAGTATTATATTAGTTATGTCAAGGGTTAGAGTGGTCAGAAGTCCTAGGGAAGAGGTTAGAATCCAGCTTGACTTCAACATTTCTGCCTGTTCTTTCCCCCAACTCACCATGTTGTTGACCTCCTGCACGGCCTGGCTGAAGTGCATGGCCTGGAATCCGGTCGTCATGTAAGTCTGCAGCAGAGCCTCATAGTTGATGCCGCGGTTGAAATCGTAACCTTTGACCTCAGGCGTGCCCTCCGGGAGATTCTCGCTGGTCCTAAGCACAGAGCACTTGGCATTGTAGGGCAGCTCATCTTCCATCATTCTCTGGATCTGTAATGAGAAAAAAAGCAAAGATGGTGTTGGACTACAGAGATATACAATACAAATACATGGGGCCATCAGCAAGGCAGTACAGACATTAGCCCAGTATGAATCCAGACAAAGTCCTTCATGCGGGGCCCAGCTGATGGCTGACAAAAGGAATCCCTAGAGGCGGGGGGAGTAACTATAGAGGTTGTTACTGCACAGGGGTCCAGAAGGTCAGGTGGCACCATAATTGTTGCTCCTCTATCTTATTTGTGTTCACTTGGCATTAAGAGAAAGGAAGCTCCATTGGCTCCTGCTGTTTTAATCTTTAATTGTCTAGCTGTACCTGATTGACATGGACCAAAACCTGGGATTTTCACTGGAATCTCATAAACTTTGGGGTGGGTTTTGGTCCACTTTAAGTTAAAGAACAGAAAAAAAGCTTTACTGTATGAGCCTCGAAAGGGCCACATTTAATGTTCCCACCAGTGCCCCATCACATATAGTTACACCATTGCCTAGAGGTAAGAAAGCGATGCTGTGACAGTAGGGTTGCAAGTCTGATTCCTGGTCAGGACAGGACAAAACACACTCCTACCATCACTCGCAGACAATAATAAGAATGAATGAGAAGAAGGATATGATTACAAATATCCCCCAGATTACCACTCAAATAGTATGTGAGTCGGGGAGGCCGATTCATTAATAGCGCCAGGTAGCGACAGATTAGCGACAGTAGCGTTATTTTCACAGCGCACGCTGGTATTCGCTGTGCTTGGCCGTTGTTCGGCTGTTAACAGCGACCCCGTCGGTGTGCGGTAATGTTGAATACGGGGTTAGGAGTCGCTGTTTGACAGGTTCCGCGCTGTGTGGGAGCGCATGACAGCGAATGGCCATAGCGAACGGCTCCCAGCATATTCATTAACAAATCACGCTCAAAAAGTTATTGCGCTGTGAAATGCTTGTTTAAACCCCAGAGCGCTGGCGGCGATGGGTTAAAAGTAGTTTTTTAACCCCCAAACAACCATATTTTTTGTAAAAAAAAAAACATGTTTTTCAAAAGATTTTGTAATATGAATACCTTAATATCAGACCTGTAATATCAATTCTGCACACATTTTTTTTTTTTTTACCTTAAAAAAAATATCTAACATTGCAGAAGTGGTCACAGAATTTTTGACATTTAAAAAAAAACAAAAAACAAAAAACATTAATAGCAATTAATTAAGAATATTTAAAGATTGTTCCATTGAAATGCATTGGAGAGCGCCAGGTAGCGAGAGGTCATACCTGTCGCTGTTCAAGTTCACTCGCTGGCGCTGTGGGGTGAGGCTGGAATAATGATGAATGATTCGCTATCTGGCGCTCTGTCAGTCGCTAAGCAGGATCGGCTTGATAAATGTGTGATTGCGGAGGGGAGCTGGCGTTCTCGTGGCGGTGAGCGTCATTACCGTTCGCTCACCATTCGCTACCTGGCGCTATCCCTTGTTAAATAAGGGCCTAAGTTTCTGCCATCTGTCTATGCCCCATGAATACAATAGATTATATTGACACCTAGCACACCTATATTCACACCTAGCTGCCAACTCAATAGCTGGGGAGCTTTCTGGGCTGCAGCTCATTTCCCCTTGAAAAGGAATCCTTGAATTCCTAATTAAGTTGGCCTCCGCCTTAGACATTCAAATACACATTAGGGACGGCATTGGATGAGATTCTTGGAAAGCGGTGTAACTCCTGAAATATGTCAGTTATGACTATATTAATGAAAGAGTCTTTTCATTCAGGATTATAAGCCCTTTCATTTGATATCAAACATGGCATACATATATTGGCCAAAGGCTGATAATCCGCATAGTATCATATTCTGTATGATATGGGGAAATTAATTAAGAAATTAATGGGGAACAAGAATTTCTTGGTTACAATATGATAACATGCATATTGTGGGAGTTATACCCCTTATAGAATATTTATCTAATCTCACAGAGGCCGGTTGTAGTCAGGGCAATGACACATCCAGGAGGCTGGGAATGCTGGCCACACCCCCTAGTGTTAGTAGATTAGTGATGGAGGTCTAGAGAGTGGATGGACAGGCCGCTACCAGAATGCAACCAGATTGGCTAAGTGCTAAGTGTCTCTCTCTCTCCTTTATAACATTTATTGTACTGTAAACTTACTTTGGCCCTTAGTTAACAAGGGATAGCGCCAGGTAGCGACTGGTGAGCGAACGGTAATGACGGTCACCGCCACGAGAACGCCGGCTCCCCACCACAATCACACATTTATCAAGCCGATCCTGCTTAGCGACTGAGATAGCGCCAGATAGCGACTCATTCATCATTATTCCAGCCTCACCCCACAGCGCCAGCGAGCGACCTTGAACAGCGACAGGTATGACCTCTCGCTACCTGGCGCTCTCCAATGCATTTCAATGGAACAATCTTTAAATATTCATAATTAATTGTTAATATTTTTTTTTTTTTTTTTTTTAATGTGAACATTTCTGTTACCACTTCTGCCATGTTAGATATTTTTTTAAGGTAAGAAAAAAATACAAAAAAAAATTTGTGCAGAATTGATATTACAGGTCTGATATTAATGTATTCATATTCCAAAATGTTTTTATAAACTTGTTTTTTTTGGTTTCCCAAAATATGGTGGTTTGGGGGTTAAAAAACTACTTTTAACCCATCGCCGCCAGTGCTCTGGGGTTTAAACATGCATTTTACAGCGCGAGAATTTTTGGAGCGTGATTTGTTAATGAATATGGTGGGAGCCGGTCGCTATGGCCATTCGCTATCATGCGCTCCCATACAGCGCGGAACCTGTAAAATAGCGACTCATCACCTTGTATTCAACATTACCGCACACCGACTGAGTCGCTATCAACAACCGAACAACGGCCAAGCACAGCGAGTACTAGCGGGTGCTGTGAAAATACCGCTACAGTCGCTCAACTGTCGCTACCTGGCGCTATTAATAAATCAGCCTCTTTGTCTTAACATGTAACAACTGCCTGTAATATCTGGGGAAACTTCATGAACATATTGGGTTAGTGATTTACTGTGCTGGTAATAAAAACCTGTTTTCATTTATACATCTTACGGTGTGTGTGGGGGATCATTTCTCACACAATAGACTGTCGTCGCAAAATATTTACGGGAAGATATGGATGTATGAGGAGAGCCTCAGCGACCATTGGTTGGTATCAGATTGATGGCCGCTGGGCTGATATGATTATTAGTATTTGCAATATTTATAATATTAATCTCTAGTTAGAAATATTAGAGGATATGGAAAAAGAGAGAGAGAGGAGGGGGAACATGGAAAAGGATAGATAGATTATGGAAACTCAGGCCCTTATTTATGAAGGAATAGCGACAGGTAGCGACTGGTGAGCGGCCGGTAATGACGGTCACCGCCACGAGAACGCCGGCTCCCCTCCGCAATCACACATTTAGCAACTGAGAGAGCGCCAGATAGCGACTCATTCATCATTATTCCAGCCTCAGCCCACAGCGCCAGCGTCCGACCTTGAACAGCGACAGGTATGACCTCTCGCTACCTGGCGCTCTCCAATGCATTTCAATGGAACAATCTTTAAATATTCATAATTAATTATTGTTTTTTTTTTTTTGTTTGTTTTTTAATGTGAAAAATTCTGTGACCACTTCTGCCATGTTAGATATTTTTTTTTAAGGTAAAAAAAAAAAAAAAAAAAAAAATTGTGCAGAATTGATATTACAGGTCTGATATTATTGTATTCATATTACTAAATTCTTAAAAAAAAATTGTATTTTTGGTTTCCAAAAATATGGTGGTTTGGGGGTTAAAAAACTACTTTTAACACATCGCCGCCAGCGCTCTGGGGTTTAAACATGCATTTCACAGCGCGAGAATATTTTGAGCGTGATTTTTTGATGAATATTTTTTGATGAATATGGTGGGAGCCAGTCGCTCTGACCAGTCGCTATCATGCGTCTCGTCACCCCGTATTCAACATTACTGCACACCGACTCAGTCGCTATCAACAACCGAACAACGGCCAAGCACAGCGACTACTAGCGGGCGCTGTGAAAATACTGCTACAGTCGCTCAACTGTCGCTACCTGCCGCTATTAATGAATCGGCCTCCCCGTCCTAAACACTAATGGTTGGATCTGAATAAAGATGGATCCATAGCTACCAACTTATCAGGGTGGGAAAGAGGAACATTTGTAAAGAAACAAAAGAGGGGTGGCAGCCGCTCAGACCATTTTATAACTAACCAGGGAGGTGCACATTAGCAGGGCAATTAGAATACAAAAGTCTTAAAGGCGCCACAGCACTCAAACCAGTTAGCTTGCTGACCAACCTACAATCTGTCTCTAAACTTGGTTAAAAACAGGGGGCTCGGTCACACACATCTGCAGAAGTATGCTTAAGCTGCACCACCAGCGCCAAGGTGCCTCTGTGAGGTGCAGTCCTAACTCTAGTACTAATTCTAATCTCTGAGAGCCCATTTGGGACATACAATGCAATAGATAAATTGGGAGCAGGCTTACCTGAGGTTGCCCTAAACCTCAAGTGCAAGCCATGGGGTGGAAGGGTCAAAGACCTTGCAATACAGCCTAGACCCCACACTCCATGTGCTTGCACAAATTCAAAAGAAACAAAGGAGGGGTGGCAGCCGCTCAGACCATTTTATAACTAACCTGGGAGGTGCACATTAGCAGGGCAATTAGAATACAAAAGTCTTAAAGGGGCCACAGCACTCAAACCAGTTAGCTTGCTGACCAACCTACAATCTGTCTCTAAACTTGGTTAAAAACAGAGGGCTCGGTCACACACATCTGCAGAAGTAGCTAAAGCTGCACCACCAGCGCCAAGGTGCCCCTGTGAGGTGCATTTGTAAAATTAGGCCATGCCCCCTCGTTGAGTGATGGATAGGGAATAGGTTGTAACAATAAAAACACTTTGAATTGGTGAATGAATCATTTATTGATGCAGCTCTGCATGTTACACCTCATAGAGGGACAATGAGAAGAACAAAGGACATGGACTCAGAAAAGGGACAGACCCTCCAAATAAGGGACACTTGGGAGGATCTAATGAGCATAGGGAACCTGGATGCCAGAGGGAGGTGGATGCAGTAACATAATCCAGGGTTTCCCAGTTCCAGGGACTTAGATCTCTACCATAGCACTGTACAGCTATTTCTATCATCTCTGTTCCAAAGAAGCTTATTCTCACATTTAATTAATATGATACATGAATATAGCGCTGACATATGCTGCAGTGTGGTTCTGAGAAACTTGCCTTTAGGCATCACAGGTGCTTACAATCTAATCACCCTTCCACAGAACATTCACACATATTATACATTAAAGTGGACCTTCACCTTGAATAAGAGTCTATCTTATATGTTTCCCCCACCCCGTACATATAGATTGCTCACATTAAAAAATCACCCTACCTGCACTTATTGCGTTTTAAAAACCTTTTAACATCCAAGATGGCGGCCCATGGAGTCTCAGGCTGGCTGCAGACAGGAAGTGTCTTCTGACTGTGTGGCTCTGAATTCTGGGATTGCTGTCCTTTTCCTGACCTTAGCTCTGCTCTGTCTGTGCAAAGCACAGCTATAACCCGCCTCCTGCACTTCCCCCCCTCTCCTCTCCTCAATATGAGATGCTTTTGAGGCAAGATGGCGGTGTCCGTATCCTAGAGTCCTTAACAGAGTTGCAGCCCAGTGGGGGAAAGAATAATAAGTAAGTGACTAAAAACTTAAAATGTATTTTAGATGCTGGGGAAAAGTTTTTTATGGGTTTGGGCTTTTTATTAAATTATGTTGAAGGACCAGTTTAATATAGCTCTGACATAGGCTGCAGTGTTGTACTTTATACATCAGGCTTTGCATCCCAGGAACTTACACTTTAACGTCCCTTCTACATTTACACATCATTATACCTTCACATAGCACTGACATATATCGTAGCACTGTACAGATGACACTGAGCTATTGCTATGAGTCTCTGCACCAGAAAAGCTTTTACTCTAATCACTATTGTTATCCATTCATGTATTGCTGACATCAAGGCCGGCTCCAGGTTTATATGGGCCCTTGGGCGACATAGAGGCCGATTCATTAACAGCGGCAGGTAGCGACAGTTGAGCGACTGTAGCGGCATTTTCAGAGCGCCCGCTAGTAGTCGCTGTGCTTGGCCGTTGTTCGGTAGTTGACAGCGACTCAGTCGGTTTGCCGTAATGTTGAATATTGGGTGAGGAGTCGCTATTTCACAGGTTCCGCGCTGTATGGGAGCGCATGATAGCGACTGGTCAGAGCGACCGGCTTTCACCATATTCATTAACAAATCACGCTCAAAAAATTCTCGCGCTGTAAAATGCAAGTTTAAACCCCAGAGCGCTGGCGGCGATGGGTTAAAAGTAGTTTTTTAACCCCCAAACAACCATATTTTTGGAAACTAAAAAAAAACAAGTTTTTAAAATAATTTTGTAATATGAATACATTAATATCAGACCTGTAATATCAATTCTGTACATTTTTTTTAAAAAACCTTAAAAAATTATTTAAAATGGCAGAAGTGGTCACAGAATTTTTCACATTTAAAAAAAAAAACAAAAAAAAACAATTAATTATGAATATTTAAAGATTGTTCCATTGAAATGCATTGGAGAGCGCCAGGTAGCGAGAGGTCATACCTGTCGCTGTTCGAAGTCGGACGCTGGCGCTGTGGGCTGAGGCTGGAATAATGATGAATGAGTCGCTATATGGCGCTATCTCAGTCACTAAGCAGGATTGGCTTGATAAATGTGTGATTGTGTTGGGGAGCCGGCGTTCTCGTGGCGGTGCCCGTCATTACCGGTCGCTCACCAGTCGCTACCTGTCGCTATCCCTTAAATAAGGGCCATAGTTTTAGTGGGCGCCTTGTGATGTGGTTCATCTCATAAATGTCAAGGTCTCCTATCCTGGCACTGCTGTCATGCTTGACTAGGAAAGAAAGAAGGGAAAACAGTCGTGAATTAACTATATAGACAGAAAGAATAATAAGGAAAAAAGAACAAATAAAAGGAAAGTCAGAAAGAAATACTAGGAATGGCAAAAATAAGTCAGAAAGAAAGAACAGAAGGAAAGACGAACAAAATTGAAAGACTGACAGTAAAACATAGAAGGAATAAATGAAAGGAAATAAAGAATGACTGAAAAAATAGAAGGAATAAATAGAAATAAAGAATGATATAATTATAAAAGCGAAGGAATAAAGAGAAAGAAATAAAGAAGGGAATACCGGTAAATATACAATAGCAGGATGAGAGAATTAAAGGAATACATAGAAATAAAGAATTAAAGAAACATTATTAGAAGAAATGAAAGAATAGAAGGAATAAAAAATACAGGGAATTTCATGGCCCTGTTCCCACCTGCTGCCCAGGTGAGAGGGAACCCCACCCACTCTCATGTCAGGTGGGCCCTGCCAAGGTGCAGAGGCCCGGGCACCTGCCTAAGTAAGCCTAGTGCTGATGCCGGCCCTGGCTGACATATATCATAGAGCTGTACAAAGGTCACTGAGCTATTGTTATCAGTCTCAGTACCAGAAGCTTACACTCTAATGCCCCCTCAACATTAACACATTGTGATTATACATTCATATAGCTGTGACATATACTGCAGCGTTGATTTGAGAAGCATGCCATCAGTTTCTGCATCAGAGGAGCTTACACTCTAATATTCCTAATACTATACATTCATTTAACTCTGACATATTCCACAGTGCTATACAAAGTCTTTCCGCTCAAGCTCTGCAGCAGAGGAGCTTACACTCTAATGCCTCCTATACATTCATATAGCTCTGACATTTTCTAGAGGGTAAGGGAGTGGACTTGTGACCAGAGGGTGGCAGGTTTTTATCCCAGTCCTGGGACATGATGAAGTGTTCTACACATGTGTACACTCACTGCATGAATGGGTTAAATGCGGAGGAATATTTCTTTGCCACCCCCACAAAAGTCTTTCCCATCACTCTGCGCAGCAAAGCAGCTTACACTCTACAGACCTATCCACATATTCACAGCACACTTATCTCCATGCTGACAGCTGGCTGTTGCATCTTTCATCTATATGGTACAGCAGGCAACGCTGCACAGATGGGTTAAAGTGGACCAAATCCCACAGAGATCAGCCCAGGAATCTATAAGATTCCCGAGCCAATTGATTCCCTCACGGGACATCCAGAATCGGGATGCCCTGCTGTCTGAAACCCCCCCAGGTCGCCCCATACACTTACCTTGCTTCCTGGTCCAACGGCACATCCGCGAGCTGCATCCCTGCTATCCCTCTAGCAGGATGTGTGCTCACGCCAGGCATTGGCCAGCACAAGCACACTCCCAGTTAAAGGGTAGCGGCGGATGCGCCCTTCAGCACGCTCGGATCCGCTCACCTTAGATGAGCTCCAGGATGCAGGGGCTCGAACGGATCCAAACGTGCTGATTAGATGAGCAGCCTTGCATGCGTCTTAGGACCGGGAAGAGATGAGTTTGTTTGGGTGACCTGGAGGGCTTCACACAGCTGGGTGCCTTGGGGGCAAGGACCAAAACCCAGCATAGTCAAAATCCTGGGTTTTGGTCCACTTTAAATGCAGAGTAGGAATTCCTGTGTGCACAAGCATACAATGGCAATCTATGCCCCCCCCCCCCAAAAAAAAAAGAACTTGGAGTCTTTCCCCAAGGAGCTTACACTCTTCAGACCCATCCACATACAGCACACTTACCTCCATGCTGGCTGTTCCATCTTTCGTCTATATGGTACAGCAGGTAATGCTGCACAGATGGGTTAAAGTGGATCAAAACCCACAGAGATCGACCCAGGAATCTGTAAGATTGATTCCCTCCCCCGGGGCATCAAGAATCAGGATGCCCCGCTATGTGAAACCCCCCCAGGTCGCCCATAAACTCACCTTTTTTCCCAGTCCAACAGTGTGAGTATGTGTGAGCAGCGGCCACATCCATGCTATTCCTCTAGCAGGGCCTGCGCCAGGCATTTGTGAATGTCCAGCAAAAGCGGGGGGGGGGGGGGGTTGGTGCGGCCACCAGCGTGCTCGGATGTGTTGATTGGATGAGCTTCCACACTTGCGTTTTTGGACCCTGGGGGCAAGGACCAAAACCCAAGATAGTAAAAAACCTGGGTTTTGGTCCACTTTAAATGTAGTGTAGGAATTCCTGTGTGTGCACAAGCATACAATGGCAATCTATGCCCCCCCCCTAAAAAAAATAACTCGGAGTCTTTCCCAAAGGAGCGTACACGCTACAGACCTGTCCACATACTCACAGCACACTTACCTCCATGCTGACATCTGGCTGTTCCATCTTTGGTCTATATGGTACAGAAGACAGGCAGGATGGATAATATAGCCAAGGACCAGACACTTGACACGCCCACACAACTCTAGCAGCAACAGCTATTGGAGGAGTTGCATAGTCCCGCCCATCGGTGGGGTGCAATGAGGCCATGGATGTGGGCTGGTGATTCTCTGCGTTTTGGTGCAGTAAAAATTACTTTAGGAAATGATTAGATGTAGAAGATTAGATGCAAGCAGAGCTCAGGCTGTGATACATTGTATTACATTATAACAGCAGGATAACTCGGATATTGAAGAAAGTTTCACAGACCAATGAGACCCTTTAGGGGAGTAACTATAGAGGGTGCAGGGGCTGTGACTGCACTAGGGCCGGGAGGTCAGGGGGCTCCATCATTGTTGCCCCTCTACCTTATTTATCTTATTTGTGCTTATTTAGAAAAGGAAGTACCATTTATCTTTGCTGTTTCAGTCTTTAGTTATCTAGCTGCATCCAATTGAGTTAAAAGAAAGTAAGATTACTGTATGAGCCTTGAAAGGGCCCCGTTTAATGTTTGCACCAGGGCCTCGTCACATTTAGTAACACAACTGCGGACCATTAAGAGTTAACGTGCTGAAACATTCAACATCAGTGAAAATTTCATCACAATATCCTGTCTGTAGTAAATGCTTCCAGGTCGCATGTGAAGACCACAAAGGAACACGGCTCTAATTATTTACATTTTAATTAAATGAATTTAGCCAAACAATTTTTAAAGTGAAAAATAATTCCTCATCTCCCCTCCACAATAATACAGCACTTGGTGAATAAATCATCTGAATCTGAAATGACCCACAGGGCCTTAACCCTTTCAGTGCCAGCCTAATAAGAGATGTTGTCACTAAATGTTGCCAAGCAATTTTTAAGCATTTTGCACTATCATATTTTTCGCCCCCATAGGATGCACCTGTCCATAAGACGCACCTAGGATTTGGAGGAGGAAAATAAGAAAATAAATATTCTGAACCAAAAGTTGTGCTAAAACTCTGTCCTCCCAAGAACCAACTAATAGGCAAGGTGCAGAATCCCCCCATTACAGGCAGAGGGGCATTCTCCCCCTCATCCCCCATGGTCAGTGTGGCATTCCCCCCTCACTTTCCCTATAGACAGTGTGGCATTCCCCCCTCCCATTCCCCAGATAGGTAGTGTGGCATTCATCCCCTCCATTCCCATATAGGCAGTGTGGCAACCCCCCTCCCATCCCCATATAGGCAGTGCAGCAACCCCCCTCCCATTCCCCATATAGGCAGTGTGGCAACCCCCCTCCCATCCCCATATAGGCAGTGTGGCATTCCCCCCTCCCATTCCCCATATAGGCAGTGTGGCATTCCCCCCTCCCATTCCCCATATAGGCAGTGTGGCATTCCCCCTCCCATTCCCCATATAGACAGTGTGGCATTCCCCCTCCCATTCCCCATATAAGCAGTGTGGCATCCCCCCTCCCATTCCCCATATAAGCAGTGTGGCATTCCCCCCTCCCATTCCCCATATAGGCAGTGTGGCATTCCCCCTCCCATTCCCCATATAGACAGTGTGGCATTCCCCCCTCCCATTCCCCATATAGGCAGTGTGGCATTCCCCCTCCCATTCCCCATATAGGCAGTGCGGCAACCCCCCTCCCATTCCCCATATAGGCAGTGTGGCATCCCCCCTCCCATTCCCCATATAGGCAGTGTGGCATCCCCCCTCCCATTCCCCATATAGGCAGTGTGGCATCCCTCCTCCCATTCCCCATATAGGCAGTGCGGCAACCCCCCTCCCATTCCCCATATAGGCAGTGTGGCATCCCCCCTCCCATTCCCCATATAGGCAGTGTGGCATCCCTCCTCCCATTCCCCATTTAGGCAGTGCGGCAACCCCCCTCCCATTCCCCATATAGGCAGTGTGGCATCCCTCCTCCCATTCCCCATATAGGCAGTGTGGCATCCCTCCTCCCATTCCCCATATAGGCAGTGTGGTATCCCCCCCTTCCATTCCCATATAGGCAAAAGTTAAAAAAAAAAGTAAACTCACCTTTCCATCCTTCCCGCTGTCCCTGCCGCCGCCTGTGCACACGGACACCTCGCTCGGGACAGCAGGTGAGCGTGGCTGATGTTCGAGCATCAGCACACACAGATCGAACACCTGGCTCGGTACAGTGGTGGGCGTGGCCAACGCTCAAGCATTGTCCGCGCCCACCAAGAAATTTTTTTTTCAGCTGAGTTTTGCATGAATTGTCTTGTTTGTAATTTTTTCAGTTTTCATAATATTTTGGGTGAAATATGTGGAAAAAATGTTATTTCCCTGCGTTCGGTCCGGGCTGTCCCAATCCATATACGTGTGGGTATTCCGCCACCAGGTGGCGCCAGTTACTGCAAGAGCCAGAGCTGTAACTCCTCCCGGCATCCTATAGAGTCTCCATAGAGTTCCCAGATTTGTCTTGCAGTAGCATGCTATGAAGATCGTCTGGACTCTCTCTCTGGATCATGGCAGTTGAGCGGGGCATTTTTAAGCCTGTCTGCCGCTGCCTCCCTATTGCCCCTGTTCCTGTTGACTCCCTTATGCCTCCCAGCCTCGGCTGACGGGAACAGGTGAAGGTAGGGAGAACGCCGGGGTCAGGCGTTCACAGAGCTAGGCTCTGGGCCGCAGACCCTCCCTGAAAGGGTAGCCGGCCATAGGCGATGGTGAGCCTATTGGGGGGGGGGGGGGGGAGGAACCACTATGCCCTTATCCCATCTGTCCCACAGCTTTATTTTTTTCTTGTTGGTGTGTGTACTGGAGCTTTTTACTTCACAGATACCTACCTCTTCCCTCGGCTCTTCCCTTCTCCCCTCCATCTGTCTGGCTGCTGTGAGGGGGGGGGGGGGCGTGCGGCGTCCGGGCGGGCGACACTACGTGAGGCTGCGGCCGCTGTGTCTGTGGAGCACGTTGCGCTTCGCTGCCTTGGGGGAGGGAGAGGCTCCTCCGTGGGCCTCCCTCCCTTCTTCTCTCTGGGTGCCATTATCCCTCAGGCTGCGGGCGCTCGTTCGCGCCGCAGCCAGGGGGCGGGGCCGCGCGGTGACGCATTTCGCATCATCGCTAGCGCGGCCCGCCCCTCGAGGGACCTTCTCTGCGCCATTTTTCCCTCGTGAGAGGGAAGCCTGTGGACATGCTGCTGCGCTACCTCGTGCGGGGGTCGGCCGATTTGGACCCCTGTCTCTTCTTTGGGCTATTGAGTGGCTACGACCACCAGCGGTCCGTGAGTCTTTTTATATATTTATATGTATATATATATTGAAAAGGGTGTGCATGTGCTGTGGGATCTCTTGGCCCTTTTCCATTGTATTTTTTAGGTGGGACCCCCTTGTCAGCCGCGGGCTGTGGTTCCTCCCGGTCTCCTATGCCCCCCCTCCCCCAGCTCCGCATCTCCGTGCCCTCTCCCGTAAGAGGGATCACATAAGAGGGGCTTTTTGGGGGTCTGCACTAGGTTTTGGGCCTTTGCGCTTGGGAACGTATATTTTTATACTATAATCACCATAATGGAGGCTTCTGGGGATAGTGAGCTAGGGGCCCCCTCAGGGAAGGTGAAGCTCTGCCCCATGTGCGGTACCTGCCCCCTGGGCGGACTTAGCACTGTTTGTGTCACTTGCGGCAGGAGCGTTCTTTTGGAGCATGATAGGACGGGCGTCCCTGCCCCTAGCCCTCCCTTGCCTGCGGTCTCACCTTCCCCCCCACTGCTGCAGTCAGCCCTCATTGAGGGGGAAGCCAGCAGGGGGTCCCAGGCCGATTTGGCGCACCGGGTGGCCAGCCTGGAGGGACAGTTATCTTGCACGGCTACGGGGAAGGCCACGTGTAAGAAGCGGCACATAGAGCCAGGTTATTTGGATTTTGCTGACGATAATTACCTTTTTGAAGGTTGGGACTCCATGGAGGAGGGAGAGCTTTTTAGAGACTCCACTTCCTCAGGGGATCATTCGGTTGGTTATGACAGCGAGCCTGGTTCCTCCTCTGATGAGGCTATGTGGCTCCCTGACAACTGAAAAATTGCTGGCTTCTGTTTTTGAGACCCTGCATATTGTCCCTCCTAAAGCGGCTAAGAGGAAGCAGGGGGAGTTATTCCGGCCGGTGAGACAGAGGATGGTCTTCCCAGAACAGGGACATTTCTCAAACTTGGTGTTTAAAGAATGGGAAAGGCATAATAAATTGCCATAGGTGCCTAAGAGTCTGGACAGGCAGTATCCCTTCCCTGAGGAGCTGATCCGCCTCTAGTCCCCATCTCGGGGTTATCCAACACTACGGTTATGCCGTCACCCGATACTGCTTCCTTGAGCGACCCTGCTGACAGGCGCATGGATCAGCTGGCTTGTCATGCGTTCACCTTTGTGGGTGCTGGGCTTCGCCCTGTCTGTGCCACGGCCATTGTATCTTTGGCCATCAGGAAGAAGGTGAAATGCCTTGTTGATTTTGCCAAATCTCGCAAGCAGGCGGAGGAGTATACAGAACTCAAAGTGCGTGGATTTTATTGCTTTTGTAGTCTCGGCCATGGACGATAGTGTCCGGCTTGGCGCCAGGGCCTCAGCTCAGCTTGTTGTGATTCGTCGTTCGCTCTGGCTGCGGCAGTGGTCGGCTGACGCCGCAGCCAAAAAGGCGCTCACTAGTTTCCCCTTCCTGGGGCTCAGGTTATTTGGGGAGCGCCTGGACCTTCTGGCCAAGGATGGAAGACTCCCTCAGCGAAAGAAGCCTGCGTGGCCTTTTCGGGGTTCTTCTGGCTTTTGCTCCTTTCAAGGAGGAAGGGGCTCTTCTTTTTCAAGTGGCTGCAGAGTTTCCTGGGGACGAGGTAGGTCCCGCGGTTGATCCAATCCCTCCTGGAGGAGTCCAAGCACCCGGTCAAGCCCTCTCAGGCATGAGGAGGCGCCCTCACCCATCCGGGTGGGGGGACAGCTACTTCTCTTTGCTCACATGTGGAGACAGCACGTTTCGGATCGGTGGATGCAGGAGATGGTGTCCTCCGGGTACAAGATAGAGCTGGCAGTTTGGCCGCCCTCAAGATTTCTTCTGGAACGCATTGACGGGCCTAAGGATGGCCGTTCAGAGCCTTCTGTTATCAGGTGTGATTTGTCCCGTGCCTCGCCAGGAGCGGGGACGAGGTTTCTATTCCAATCTTTTCACAGTGCCCAAGAAGGACGGAACGCTGCGACCTATTTTGGATCTGAAGGGTCTCAACAAGTTTGTCAGAGTCAGACATTCCCGCTCAGAGACCTTACGGTCCGTGGTGAGCTTGCTTCGCGACTTCATGACCACGGTGGACATCAAGGATGCTTATCTGCACATCCAGATTTTTCAGAGACATCAGAAGTTCCTGAGGTTTACACTGGAGGATCAGCATTACCAGTTTGTGGCACTACCGTTCGGGATAGCTTCTGCTCCCCGTGTGTTCCCCAAGGTGATGGCAGGTGTCATAGCCATTCTGAGGAACCGGGGCATTCGGGTTCTTCCTTATCTTGACGATTTGCTGATTGCGGCTCAGTCCTTTCAGCAGGCCGAGGGCGATACCTGGATGGTGTTAGCCACTCTCGAGGATTTCGGATGGGTAATCAATTACCCCAAGTCGTCTATCACTCCCTCAATGGTGAGCTCCTTCCTGGGCATGACATTGGACACCTCTCAGGTCAAGGTCTTCCTCCCCCAGCAGAAGGTGGAGGGCCTCCAGACGCAGGCCCTACTGGCTTGTCAGCGTAATCGATCCGTCTGGGGATGAAACTGGTGGGCCTCATGGTGTCCTGCTTTGAGGCGGTGCCCCTCGGGCAGTTCCACATGAGACCTCTTCAATGGAATCTGTTGACCGGTTGGGACCGGACGCAGGAGTCTCTGGATCAGGAATTTTCACTGTCCCCCAGGGTCAGACAGTCCCTCTTGTGGTGGTTGGACTCCAGAAATCTGCTGGTGGGCAAGTCCTTTCTGACTCCCCGGTGGGAGATAGTTACCATGGACGCCAGTCTGACCGGCTGGCATCAGTCACCAGGGCGGGACTTGGAGCAAGTGAGCTCTTTAGGAAGTGTCTCGGATTCTGACTTGGGCGGAGGAGAATGTTCCCTGCATCTCGGCGGTTTATATCCCCGGGGTAGAAAACCAGGAGGCAGACTCCCTAAGCAGGGGGACTTCTCGTCTGGGGGAATGGTCTCTCAGCAACAAGATCTTTCACGCTCTGTGTCTCCGCTGGGGTCAGCCGGATGTGGACCTGTTTGCGTCCAGACACAATCACAAGCTTCCAAGGTTCGTCTCCCTGTCAAGAGATCCTCTGGCCTTCGGCACGGACGCTCTGGCAATTCCTTGGACGGATTTCCGGCTCCTTTATCCTTTGTCTATCTTGACCCTAAAGGTGGTCTTTTTGGTGGCCATCACAAAGTAAGAACTCACTAAGAGCTATTTTGGCTACAAGAAATGATGTGGTAAATGTAATAAACTTACATATTCTTAAAGGAGCACTATCGCGAAAATGGCCCAATGATAAAAAGCCATATAAATATCCTAGATGGAGGGAGGAGGGGGTCACTTATACACCTGGTATAGAGAAATATCCAGACAGGCTTGTTTTTTTTTATTTTAAGGGAAGGAAGAGGACATCTCGGGTGACAGACTCTGTCACCCCTCATAGACTAAAGCTGTAACCCCAGGATTTTATTCCTACCAGGGAAAGAAAACCACAAGCTTGGCGGGAGTTTTATTCAGCTCGGGTGTATAAGTGAACCCTCCCCTTATTAGCTAAAGTGTTTATATGGATTTTTAATATTACACAATTTCGCAATAGTGCTCCTTTAAGGAGTTACCAGGATTTATTCCTACAAATCCATTGACACCACAGTAGATACAGAAGTTGAGTTTTTAAACTCTTTAAAACCAACTGGAATGCCTTCTCATCACTTGGATCTAAAGGTTGGCGCTCCAGTTATTCTAATGCGGAATCTAGATGCACCAAAACTGTGTAATGGAACCAGAAAGTGCATTAAAATGTGACATCCCCATGTGCTAAAAGCAACCATCCTTACTGGATGTGAGAATAAACAATGTAAAGGGTATCCGCACACTAGTAAGGCAGGGTGCCCGACCCGGGGTGGTCCAACACCCCAACTGTGCAAGAGGATAAAGGGAATGGGTCCGCACACCTTAAAAATTTAAGTCTTCAATCTTCATCCTTACTGGATGTGCTGCTGGAGAAGAAGTTTTTATTCCACGAATTCCACTAATTTACTCAGATCCAACAAGACAGTTTAAATGATTACAGTTTCCTGTAATTTGCAATGACAATAAACAAGGCCAATCACTGAGGTGGTTTAATTGTGGATTCTGCATGTTTTTCGCATGGACAGTTGTATGTTGCCTGCTCCAGAGATGGATCACATAAAAAGTCTATGCACCTGGAAATATAACTGCCAATTTTGTATATAAACAGGTTCTGTCATAAAGTCCTATGACATCTCAGTTTGGCTATTAGGTATTTACAATGGTAAACATTTTTGGTTTATTTCTAATGTGCATTTACGCTACAATTTATATAAACAGTAAATAACTGACGGGGTATATAGGGCTTCTGGCGATTTTCTTTGTTAGGCTTAGGCAATTCCCAACTGAAACATAAAAGCCATTGAGCACAACCCTGCCAACGTTAACACAATCTAAACAGTTAATTAATTTTGTTAAAAGAAGTATAATTTCTTTTATTTGGAAATAATACGGTGGACTTCTGGAGAAGGAATTCGGTCTCTTTCCAAAAATTATTAACAGGCTGACTCATTACTAGTGCTAGGTAACGGCAAATGAGCGTCTGTACACCGGCGCTAAGAGTGACCGCTAGTGGTCGCTCTGATTGGCCGTGAGTCCCTATTACAGAGCGCCTCACTCGCTGTATTAACATTGCCGGCATTGATGAATATGATGTGTGAGTCACTACAACACCAGTACAGAGCTATATGGGAGCGAACGGTAGCGTCTGGTTAGTGTGAGCGACTCAAACCATATCCATCAAAAAAAACAGCCTCACACAGTGCCGGCGCTCAAAATTGTGTCGCTGTAGCCCAGAGCGCCAGAAGCTGTGTGATTAAAGTCCGTTTTTGAACACATATCCACTGGTAACAAAACAAAACATATGGAATTACATTGTTGTAACATTGTGACATTAACACTTTAGTCCCAGACCTGTAATGACAATTCTGCATAAAAATCTAAAAAAAATCTAAAAAGTTTTTAAAAATGTATTTAAATACACCAGGAGAGGTCAAGTTTAAATAGAAGAAAAGTAACGTCCATTGAAATGTATGAGAGGGCGACAGGTAATACCAGGCCCTCTGAAAGCCAGAACGGCACCGGGATCCGCAGAGCAGTCTGTGATGATGAATCGGTCGCTACGTGTCGCTGTAAGGGGCGCTTATCAGAATTGCCTTCATAAATGTGGTATTGCTTGCCGTGGCTGGCGTTCACCTGATGCTACCTGCCGCTACCTGTCGCTTACAAGCCACTACCTGTCGATGAATAAAGCTCTAAGTGTTTTCCAGTTGTTCTGAGGCTGATTTTAATGCTTATTTATAAACCTCCCATGTGGTGGAACAACGTGTTTCCATCCATACCGCAACTGTAATGCCGCAGTCCGCTCCCTCTAAACAGATTTTCTCTGTTATCAAAAAAACAAGGGTATAGATTGGCCTCCTGGGCATCCTTGGAACAATTAATTAACACGCTGACACTTTATACCTGGGCATTCTCGGGTACATTTACTAGTATACAATTCATAAAGGGAAAAGAACAGAAAGCTGAAGTAAGAAGGCAATTTGAAGTGGACCAAAACCCACATTTTTAACTAGCATTCCTTGAAAAGAACCTTTTGCCAATTTTCACAGCTCCTGATTCACTCTAAATCCAGATCCACTGTAATCCAATGGCGCCTGTTTTAGATGTAAAGCTCCGCCTCCTCCATTCATTGCCTGATTGATCACTTGCCATCTTACAGGGAGGGACAGCAATAAAAAAAAACATAATAAAGGTATATGCCAGCCTGAATTCAGTCCCACTCACCACGATAGGGCAGCACGGTAGAGAGAGCTCACCTCCAAAAGCAGCACACGTATATACAAAGTCCAGCCAGCCTTCGTGGTTCGAATAAAAGGCAAACAATCTTCCCTAGATGCGTCAAGGGAAGATTGTTTGCCTTTCATGTATATGATGTGCCCGAGGAAGCATTTTAATATTCTCTATTAAAACTGGACATTTTATTCGAACCACGAAGGCTGGCTGGACTTTGTAAATAAAAAAAAAACAGTGTTCCTGGATGATTTGAAAAGCGAAAATATCCATTTCTAGTTCTACACCCTAAAAAGGGGGGGGCTGGGGCCAAATGTATTTCACAAGTTCAGTGGGTTTTGATCTGCTTTAACTAGCAGTAAGAGAAAGAAACAGAATCTAACAAAGAAAGAAGAAAAAAGGGAGAGAGGGAAATGAAAAAAGAAAAGGGATGTCATCAGCGGCAGGCAAACTATATGATAGTACAGTCGGAGTTAGTTGGGAATGTTTTTCATCCATTTATCCAATATATCATGAAATTTCAGAAAAGTAGCGTTTAAAGTAGACCAACACCCAGGGGGGATCGGCCCAGGAATCTTATAGATCAGAACCCCCTAGGAAGCCCAGAAACCTTACCTCAACCCCGTTCCAACGGCGCATGCGCGGGCCGCGGCCGCGTCTCGCGCTTCCCTCTAGTTTGTGAATGGCCGGCGCGGGCGCGCTCCCTGTTAGAGGGAAGCGCGAGACGCGGCCTCCAGTGCTCAGAGCCGCTGTGGTTGGACGCCGCTTGTACGTGCATACCACAGCGACTCTGAGAGCTCTGATTGGACGAGCGAGTCACGTGGGAGCGTGGTGAGGTGAGTGTTTCCAGGCGTTCTGGGGGGTTTCACACAGCGGGGCACCCCCGATCGGGGTGCCCCACCGAAGTGGACCAAAACCCAGGATACAAAAGTCTTAAAGGAGCCACAGCACTCAACCCTGTTAGCCTGCAGGCCAGCCTATAATCTGTCTCTAAACTTAGTTAAAAACAGAGGACTCGGTCACACACATCTGCAGAAGTATGCTTAAGCTGCACCACTACGCCAAAGTGCCCCTGTGGGGTGCAGACCTAACTCTAATCTCTGAGAGCCCATTTGGGACATACAGTGCAATAGATAAATTGGGAGCAGGCTTACCTGATGTTGCCCTAAACCTCTCAAGTGCAAGCCATGGGGTGGAAGGGTCAAAGACCTTGCAGTACAGCCTAGACCCCACACACCATGTGCTTGCACAAATTCAAAAGAAACAAAGGAGGGGTGGCAGCCGCTCAGACCATTTTATAACTAACCTGGGAGGTGCACGATAGTCAAAATCCTGGGTGTTGGTCCACTTTAAAGAAGCATTATGTTTTCCCCAAAGAATATAACATAGCCCAAGCAATCAGTTCACTAGAGGGAATAAAAGTGGAACAAAACCCGGGATTAGAACTATAACCTGATTTTGTTCTGTCTCTTGGGCATCCTGAAATGGGATGCCCCACTGTGTGAAACCCCCCTAACCGCCCAGATCAACTCACCTCTTCCTACAATGCTTGGGGCGGTAAACGGCTCTGTTTACATGCAAAGTCTTGGCAATGGGAGCGTGAGCGTCCGCGTCCCCTGCAGCTTGCGCTGGAGGGCAGGAGTGCACAGCTGGAACATGCGTGGGTGCGGCCGCTACATGTTTACACAGTCGAGGAAGCAGGTGAGCGTAGCCCGGGGAGGTTCACACACATCAGGATGCCCTGAGACAAGCTGCCGGCCCAGGAATATTTTAGATTCCAGGGCCTTCTAGAGTGGGTTTTGTACATAAGGGGAGAACAGGAGGTCAATAGTTGTGCTCAGACACCAAAACAACACAAAATTCTGTGTGTAGTTTTTTCCAAATCTTAATCCGGTCTGGATTGCTTAAATTGAAGTTCAAATCTGAACATTTAACCACATATTTTGGTTTAGCTATAGAAGTCCCATCCAAAAGTAAATTATAAATCAGTGAGATAAGCCCCTTGCTCTGTGGGGTTTTCACAACAGAATTTCCCAGGATGTTGACATTACTGTTTTAAGTTTAGACACCACAGTGTTGCAAGTAACGGAATATTTAATTACCCGGTATTGCTTTCTCCTGCTGAAGATTGGCATAAGATTTCAAGCCTACATCTGTGGATAACAAATTAATTTTATTACGTAGCCACCAGAAAAATGCTTCCGGATCCAAAATATCCAAAGGATAATCTGGGTTTGCAATAGAGGAAAGTGGTGATGTGGAACAGAATAAAACAATATACCAGACCACTGTTGCTTTACAAGCATTGGGGTTTATTAGGATAATAGGATAGGCAGGTAAAGGGAGACAACAGGGTCCCAGGTAGAGGGGGTTCTGGCATCACGAGGATGTTCTCTACTGCAGTTGTCCTGGGGTCGTCCACACTGGAGATGGGGTGTAGGTTAGAGGGACCCCGAAGAGACAGAATAGGGGAGGAATGGTTAGGACAGGTGGGAGGCTAATTCCTAAGCCATATTGGTATCCTCCTGATCTTCTTATGCTAAGGTAACTACATGGATCACTCACCAGTGATCCACTTGGCAAATGAAGTTCAATGCAGAAAAATGTAAAGTCATGCACTTGGGGTCTAATAACCTGAAGGCCACATATCCTCGGGGGAGTAAAACTGGGAGAATCACTTATTGAGAAGGATCTGGAGGTACTAGTAGATCAGGCTAAATAACAGCATACAATGCCAAGCAGCTGCTTCCAAGGCCACCAAGATACTATCGTGCATTAAAAGAGGCCTGGAATCACAGGATAGGGATGTCATTTTGCCTCTTTACAAGGCACTGGTGCGCCCTCACCTGGAATATGCCGTCCAGTTCTGGGCTCCCATTCATAGAAAGGACGCTCTGACTCTGGAAAGGGTGCAGAGGAGAGCCACCAAACTAATAAAGGGAATAAAAGATCTAAGTTATGAGGAAAGATTACGAGTAGAGATGAGCGAACTTCTTGAAAGTTCGATTCGGGTGATTCGCCGAATTTCCCCAAGAAATTCGGGTTCGCCCGAATCGAACTTTCACGAATCGCTTATCTGAAAAAAAAATGCCGACACCCTTGGTTGAACTTGATGGACATATGTCTTTTTTCAACCGTATTAACTATGTAACTATTTAACCAGGTGGTTGCCTAGGCGAGTTGGTATCCCCAGGGAGTACCCAGGGTGTCGGTGGGGCCCTTATCCTCTTCTGTGCTTTTTCCTTTTATGCCTCTCCCGCGCCAGTTGGAGGCCCCCTGGGGTGGTCCAGGGCCTCCCCGGCAGCTCCGGTCCCTCTTCTGTAAAACAAAAGGTAAAGTACAGGTTAATCCAGAGTCTGGTTCCTGTTCTCCTCTTAGTTCTCAAGTACCCATAGGTAGGGATCGCTTCCTCGGGCTCTCCTATTGGTGTGATCTGCCAGGCTGGTGCTGACCGGTGGTAACGGGGCCTCCACTTTCTCCAGACTGCCGTCTGCATGCATGCATCCCCCACACGCCATTTAGGAATAGCTCCATCTGGGAAGGGGATGGTCTGGGTGGGGTCCTCACTCTTCCTCGGAAATGGGCTCAAGAGGGGGAGGGTTGTCTGTTTCAGCTTTCAGTGCCAGTCCTTATAGGAGCTGGTGGGAGTAAGGAAGGGATCTGGGTGGTGGTTACTAGGCACAGGGTTAGTGGAAGGGCTGCCCTGGGTAGCCATTACTCTGGGAATCATGGGACTAGGGTAGACGGTGGGTGGAGTCAGTCCCTTTTATAATGTCAGTGGAGTCTAACTGGGTATATGTGGAGATATGTGGCTAGACGCACATGCACACACACCTTCACATGCACAACCCCAAATGCGCATGTGTACTCCCAGACACACATGCATACCCCCCTAGATGTGCATGGGTCTTTGTAAACACAAATCTAGGGGGATGCACATGCGCATCTAGGAGGGTACATATCTGAGTGTGTGCACCCCCCCAGAAACACACCTGTAGACGCAAGTGCGCACACATCTGCACGTGTACCCTCCCAGATGTGCATGCGAAACCCTCTTGATGCGCATGTGCACAGCCCAAAGTGCACATGCTCACACCCCAGGAGTGTTTGTGCACAAACCCACACGTGCCTCTGCACAAACACACACACATGCATGTGTACACCCTTAGCTGCACCTCTGCACACACCTGCAGTTGTGAATGCACACTCCCATAGATGTGCATGTGCACTTCCATAGTTTCATGTGCATACATTCCAAGATGAGCATGGACAACCAGCTACATACATCCATGTCTGCACACTCCCAGATGCACATGCACACACCCTCAGGTTCAGGCACGCACACTGATGCGCATATACACACACTCACACACATGCAGCTCTTTCCAAGCTCTATGTATTTCCTCCAGGAAATGCACATCTAGTAAAATTTGTGCCTCTCACTTAAAGTGGACCTCTCACCTGTCCATCCAACCTGCATCTACTGCATTTTATGAGCCTTTAAACAGCCAAGATTGTGGTCCATGGAGTCTCAGGGTGCCTGCAGACAGGAAGTGTCTTCTGACTGTGCTGCTCTGCATTCTGAGATTGCTGTCCTTTTCCTGACCCCAGCTCTAACTCCGCCCCCTGTACGTTTTCCCCGCTCTCCTCTCTGCAGTATGTGATGCTCGTGAGGCAAGATGGCAGCACCTGTATCCTAGAGTCCTGAACACATTTGCAGCCCAGTGGGGGGAAAGAATAATAAGTGACTAAAAACGTAAAATAAATTAATTTTAGATGCTGGAGAATAGTTTTGGGCTTTCTATTAAATGATGCTGAAAGTCCAGTTTAGCCAACATTATTTGGCTAAAGGGGACCTCTGATGTTTTCAGTTTCATTTAGAACAATGTTACCCAGATTTTCTGGTCTCCCCATCATGCAATCTGGCCACTTTAATTGCTTTACAGAGATCTGAAAATGCATCCTAAATTTCCGCCTATAAACCAACGAACCTGTGCTATAGAGCAGTGGTCCCCAACCCCCGGGCCGCTACCGGTCCGTGGCTCAAATGGTACCGGGCCCTTTAGAGAATGAGCCCCATAGTGACAGCCGGCAGCAGCTCGCGTTGCGGGAGAAAAGGGGGCGGGGTTTAGCTCACTTCTCTCTCACACTCTACCAATAGAGCAACGGTTTGGCGGGCTACCCAATTGGTGTTGGTATGGGAGCTGGTGTCCCCATCCCCCGGCCCGGTGCTGCGAGTAGAGGGAGAAGCAGGGTTGTATGCGCCCGCTCATCACTGTGTCTCGCCACTGCAACCTTTCTGTAATGGGGATCCCTGCTCAGAGTGAGAGCTCTCAGCTGGACTGTCCAAATTTCTTCCATCTTTCTTGGCCATTATTCTCTACCTTGCTTTTCCGTATCTCCAGCATTTTTCCTCCTTCTTGCCTTTATCGCTGTCTCTTTTTCATATGATCTCTCTCTCTCTCTTTCCAAATGCCTCTTTATTAATCCATTTCCACATTCCCTCGATTTTGCTCTAATTTCAGCATAACCTCCTTTCCATTTTTCCATATATTTCTCTTTTTTTCACTTTACTTCCTTCTTTCCCTTCCATCCCATCTCTGCCTCTTGCTCTTCTTCTTTCCCTCCTTCCTTCTTTCCCTTCCATCCCATCTCTGCCTCTTGCTCTTCTTCTTTCCCTCCCTCCTTCTTTCCTCTCTCTCTCTCCCTTTTCCCCCTCTATGTTGCTTTCCCCCCTTCTTCCCCCCTCTATGTTGCTTTCCCCCTCTATGTTGCTTTCCCCCCATTCTTTCCCCCTCTATGTTGCTTTCCCCCCTCTATGTTGCTTTCCCCCTCTATGTTGCTTTCCCCCCTCTATGTTGCTTTCCCCCTCTATGTTTCTTTCCCCCTCTATGTTGCTTTCCCCCCCTTCTTTCCCCCTCTATGTTGCTTTCCCCCCTCTATGTTGCTTTCCCCCCTCTATGTTGCTTTCCCCCCTCTATGTTGCTTTCCCCCTCTATGTTGCTTTCCCCCCTCTATGTTGCTTTCCCCCTCTATGTTGCTTTCCCCCCTTCTTTCCCCCTCTATGTTGCTTTCCCCCCTTCTTTCCCCCCTCTATGTTGCTTTCCCCCTCTATGTTGCTTTCCCCCCTTCTTTCCCCCCTCTATGTTGCTTTCCCCCCCGTTGCTTTCCCCCTCTATGTTGCTTTCCCCCCTTCTTTCCCCCTCTATGTTGCTTTCCCCCCTCTATGTTGCTTTCCCCCTCTATGTTGCTTTCCCCCCTTCTTTCCCCCTCTATGTTGCTTTCCCCCCTCTATGTTGCTTTCCCCCTCTATGTTGCTTTCCCCCCTTCTTTCCCCCTCTATGTTGCTTCCCCCCTTCTTTCCCCCTCTATGTTGCTTTCCCCCCTCTTTTTGCTCCTTCCATCTCTCTGTTTTCCATACTCTATTTTTTTTGTTGTCAGTCTCTCCATCTATCTTATTCATATTTCTTGTTTCCCTCTGGTTTCTGCGTTCTATATGTCGCTTTCCCCATAATAATATTACCAATCAATGCCGCCGCACCGCCCCCAGCCACACCCCCAGCCCCGCCCCAGTCAGCCGCCCCCCCCCCCCCCCAGTGCCCCACCGGACCGCGGTAAAATTGCCTAATCCTGAACCAGTCCACCGTGAAAAAAAGGTTGGGGACCACTGCTATCGAGCATAAGTGCTTGTAATGGCCAGGGCCAGGGGCCACAGTTGAGCCCTTGTATTACAAGCTCCTATGCTTGTGTAGAGCCCTGCTAAAAGCTATGAGGAGCCCTTGCTAATGCTCTCTGTGTAATCTTTCAGCATAGAGCCTGGCAGGTGTTCTAACCATAACAAACTTGGCCTATTCCCCAGCAAAAGCACATAAAACATCCCAGAATATAAGAGGAGAGGAAGAAGCATGTGACTCGGGTATCCTGTGGCTGAAAAGGAAAGTGCTTATCTCTTGTAAGGAACATGGAGGGCATCTCTACCTGCTGAAGATTTGTGTGGAGTCATGAGTACAGATAACACAGCTGCATAGTGGTAGAGAGAGAAATGATCGCACACAGCATGTGGAGGAGTGGGCCCATGTATATACAGCAATTTGGTTGTACTGCCTACAGAGAAGTGAAATGCACTGATCGAGTGGAATCTCAGTGGAATCTGTTATTAACTGTTTCTCCTGTTTTGGAAAGAGGGGAATGTTGTTAAAAGAGACTGTTTGCTGTGGATCCACTTTTCCAGATTTCTAAATGGTTAAATATATCTGGAAGTTCATTAAGAGCATCCAATACTGCATTGGATGACAAAAAAAAGACTTTTTCTTTCTTTTTGGTACCAACAGACGATAGCATCTGAGAGTAATCAGACCAGCTGGTTTATTGTAAAATAAATGTATTGCACGGTTGCCATTTCTTGTGCAGATTGTTTAAATTCACTAGTTGATTAGTTACTGCACATTTTAATATATTGTATGTGCATTTGCTTTATTGATCTAACATTGTGTTGCTTTTAAATGTAATCTACTGACACAGAAAATTGTTGTTTGGGAAATTTTGGGGGTTCCACCATGGTCCAAGGTAAGAGTTAAATCCCGACACTTATTTAGGCTCCACCCACAGGTGGGCTAAACTTGGGCCCTTATTTATGAAGGAATAGCGACAGGTAGCGACTGGTGAGCGACCGGTAATGACGAGAACGCCGGCTCCCCACCACAATCACACATTTATCAAGCCGATCCTGCTTAGCGACTGAGATAGCGCCAGATAGCCACTCATTCATCATTATTCCAGCCTCAGCCCACAGCGCCAGCGTCCGACCTTGAACAGCGACAGGTATGACCTCTCGCTACCTGGCGCTCTCCAATGCATTTCAATGGAACAATCTTTAAATATTCATAATTAATTGTTATTATTTTTTTTTTTTTTTTTCAAATGTGAAAAATTCTGTGACCACTTCTGCCATTTTAAATAATTTTTTTAAGGTAAAAAAAATAATAAAAAAAAATGTACAGAATTGATATTACAGGTCTGATATATTCATATTACAAAATTATTTTAAAAACTTGTTTTTTGGGGTTTCCAAAAACATGGTTGTTTGGGGGTTAAAAAACTACTTTTAACACATCGCCGCCAGCGCTCTGGGGTTTAAGCATGCATTTTACAGCGCGAGAATTTTTTGAGCGCGATCTGTTAATGAATATGGTGGAAGCCGGTCGCTCTGACCAGTCGCTATCATGCGCTCCCATACAGCGCGGAACCTGTCAAATAGCGACTCCTCACCCAATATTCTACATTACGGCACACCGACTGAGTCGCTATCAACTACCGAACAACGGCCAAGCACAGCGACTACTAGCGGGCGCTCTGAAAATGCCGCTACAGTCGCTCAACTGTCGCTACCTGCCGCTATTAATGAATCAGCCTCTTGGTTTGCCGGGTTGGTAAGCCTGAAAGGATTTTTTCTTTTAGAAAAAGTTTAACACATGTGGGTGATGGGGCTAATCTCCCTTTATGGCATACCAACCTGACAAACCAAGCATACGTGCCACCCCCTGGCTCTGGCCATTACAAGCCCTTATACCCTATAGCAGGGATTCCCAAAATTTTTTTCATTAAGTACCACTTTCTATTTTCAGATTTAATCAAGTACCACCTAAGAGGTGTGTGAGCGCTTTCAGTCATTTTACCCCTTAATCAAAACATACAAAACACCATTTGAACGAATCACACAAAAAATGTAGAGCTTCTATTTTTGGTGCAAATCATGCTTGATATGCAGATGGTAGCAGATCGGGTTGGGGCACAGATGCAGCTTTGTCCAGTACCGCCTGTGAGCACCAGTGGTACTAGTACCACCTGTGGGGAACCCCTGTCTTATAGCACATGCTATGAGCTGCTGAGCTCATCCGCACCAACATGCACAGTATGTGACTTGTGGCTTTTCCTCTTCTGTGCTTTTACCTTTTATGCCTCTCCCGCGCCAGTTGGAGGCCCGCTGGGGTGGTCCAGGGCCTCCCCGGCAGCTCCGGCCCCTCTTCTGTAAAACAAAAGGTAAAGTACAGGTTAATCCAGAGTGGTCCAAAAGGCCAGAGTCTGGTTCCTGTTCTCCTCTTAGTTCTCAAGTACCCATAGTTAGGGATCGCTTCCTCGGGCTCTCCTATTGGTGTGATCTGCCGTGCTGACCGGTGGTAACGGGGCCTCCACTTTCTCCAGACTGCCGTCTGCAGGCATGCATCCCCCACACGCCATTTAGGAATAGCGCCATCTGGGAAGGGGGATGGTCTGGGTGGGGTCCCCACTCTTCCTCGGAAATGGGCTCAAGAGGGGGAGGGTTGTCTGTTTCAGCTTTCAGTGCCAGTCCTTATAGGAGCTGGTGGGAGTAAGGAAGGGATCTGGGTGGTGGTTACTAGGCACAGGGTTAGTGGAAGGGCTGCCCTGGGAATCATGGGACTAGGGTAGACGGTGGGCGGAGTCAGTCGCTTTTATAATGTCAGTGGAGTCTAGCTGGGTATATGTGGAGATATGTGGCTAGACGCACATACACACACACCTTCACATGCACAGTATGTGACTTGTGGCTTTTTATTGAAAAAACACAAATCTTTAGTTTTTTTTCCCATATAAAATTTTTTTAAAAAATCTAAGAAAATCATGAGTGCAGTCAATGAGCCAACCAGACCAAACACCAGTAATAGGGGCTGGTAACCCAGGGCTCAGGTCGCCCCCTGATTCTGCAGGTTTACCACCCCCTTTGCTCTTGGGTATGGGACCATTGCATCCAGGGGAGCTGGGGACACATTGAACATTAATATACAGAAAAGGACTGCACTCTGATAAGATACAGCAGAGGTGCTAAGGTGAGGAACCCCTGCAGACCTTAAAGCAGACCTACCGACTTGAGGCCCCTGATAAACTGTGGATCCTCACTTGCTGACCCAGCCAGAAGTGTGGCTGTGTAATGTCGTTGCAGTGGGGTGACCCAAGCTCCTTTATATGGGAAGTTTCACCTGTGATTGACAAGGTTCTGTGTTAACTGATCCTGCTGTGCTTTGTACTGAGATTAGTGAGAAGAAAGTGTGGCTAAGAGGCTCATTCAGTACTAGTGCCAGGTATTACCAGGTGAGCGTCTGTATAGCGGTGCTTAGAGCAACCTCTAATAGACGCTGTAAGCAAGTATTAGGCGCTTTAACCTAGCATAGCAAGAAACACCACTGAAATGTATCGGAGAGCGAAAGGTAATACGTGGCACTGCTGAAGCTAGAGCGCCGGCGCTATACGCTGAGCCGCCTCTGGTAGTACATGTGACGCTATATGGCGCTGTTAGAGGTGCTCACCAGATTCGCTTTCTTAAATGTGGTTTTACATACAGCTCCCAGCGTTCACAGGACGCTACGTGCTGCTAGGTAGCATTACCTGGTGCTAGCGTTTATTAAATAACCCCCTATGTCTGGTTATCCTGCAGTAAAGCTTATCCTCCTCTTCCCAAGAAACTAGGGTCAGCTTGTATAAACTGCAGTTTCTTATCCCCCATCTGGAAGTGTGGATTACAAATTGTGTCTGTGTGCAGTGACTATAGTTTCTCCCCCCTCCCCCGTGGAAATGTGGATTATAGAAGAGCACTAGGCATAAACGAATGGGTACCGGGCTTTTCTGTACCCCCGCGCCCAAAAGGGGGTGCAAATAACCAACTCCCTACCCTGTGAACTAGAATAGGGGTTCCCCATGCTTTTAAATAATAACCCTCCCTCAAAAAAACTTAAATAAAGGATGGCCCCTCTGCCAGTGACCCAGCACACCAAGCATAGGCGGTGGTAACCCAAAACTCAATGTCGAACTGCCCATCTCTGGCCAAAGTTATTATGCCCTACGTCATAGGTGCAGTGCTGAACACCAGGTTCAACATGAGGGGTACCGGCCTCTTTTGTACCCCCCTGGCAATGGGCTAAAGCAATAAACCCACTGTTGTGCAGGTGGTTTGCCACACCCCTGCCCTTTGAACTGGTATGTGGGTCCTTTTGGTCCCTCGGGGGGCATCCAGAATGCTGGGTCTCCCCTCGCAGCAAACCGTACCCAAAGCTTGTAATACTCACCTCCATTACGAGCCAGCGGCGAGAACAGAGTCCCGCTATTGGCCGCCGGGTGGTCACGTGGGCAGGTCCTGCTGGTGGCCGGCGCAGAGGACACGACTGCGGCCCACATGACCGCCTAGAGGCCAATCACGGGACTCTGTTCTCGTCGATGGCTCGTAATGAAGGTGAGTATTACAAGCTTTGTGTGCAGCATTCTAGATGCCCCCCGAGCTTCTTACGATCACCAGACAGCAGGACCAACACCCATTAAAGTAAAACGGGGTGTTGGTCCGGATTATATAAAAAACCCACCAAAAATATTTTTTTGCATTACTTTTATTTGTAAACAAAAGTAACAAAAAAAAACAGCATGTCATTTTACAGTGTAAAAACACATCAGTTGGTGAAGTGGACTTTTTACGGCTGCTCTTAGCAAGGTTAAAAAATCTACTCAAGAAACAAAAACACTCCCTGTATCACTTTCTGTTTTTCTGCATTTGCGGGGGTTTGTAAGAAATTATTTAAATATAAAACCTGCACAAAAAAATGGTCTTCTGAATTGGGAAAAAGGCAAAAATTGTGATATTTCCACCACAGACAATGGCCTTGATTCACTAAGAGGCCGAGTCATTAATAGCAGCAGGTAGCGACAGTTGAGCGACTCTAGCGGTATTTTGACAGCGCCGCTAGTAGTCGCTGTGCTTGGCCGTTGTTCGGTTGTTGATAGCGACTCAGTCGGTGTGCGGTAATGTTGAATATTGGGTGAGGAGTCGCTATTTGACAGGTTCCGCGCTGTATGGGAGCGCATGATAGCGACTGGCCCTAGCGACCGGCTCCCACCATATTCATTAACAAATCACGCTCAAAAAATTCTTGCGCTGTGAAATGCATGTTTAAACCCCAGAGCGCTGGCGGCGATGGGTTAAAAGTAGTTTTTTTAACCCCCAAACAACCATATTTTTGGAAACAAAAAAAACAAGTTTTACAAATAATTTTGTAATATGAATACATTAATATCAGACCTGTAATATTAATTCTGCACAAAGTTTTTTTTTTTTTTTAGCTTAAAAAAAAAATATAACATGGCAGAAGTGGTCACAGAATTTATCACATTTAAAAAAAAAAAAAAAAAAAAAACATTAATATGAATTAATTATGAATAAGATTGTTCCATTGAAATGCATTGGAGAGCGCCAGGTAGCGAGAGGTCATACCTGTCGCTGTTCAAGGTCGGACGCTGGCGCTGTGGGCTGAGGCTGGAATAATGATGAATGAGTGGCTATCTGGCGCTATCTCAGTCGCTAAGCAGGATTAGCTTGATAAATGTGTGATTGTGGTGGGGAGCCGGCGTTCTCGTGGCGGGGCCCGTCATTACCGGTCGCTCACCAGGCGCTACCTGTCGCTATCACTTGTTAAATAAGGGCCTAAGAGTTGAAAAAAGCTCTCATGGTAGTAAAAAATTCAATTCATGAAAAAAAAGCCTGAGAATGTCACTGTTAGTGAATCACTAGTTAGGAAGACAATGAAAGTCAATGGCACTTTTTTAGTCTTGAACAAAGTATTGAACTTTTTACCCCTTTTTACCTGTAGTAAAAGCTGCCATTGACTTTCATTGTCTTCCTATCTGGTGATTCACTAACAGTGACATTCTCAGGCTTTTCTCTCATGAATTGAATGTTTTACTACCATGAGAGTTTTTTCAACGCTTTGTGAATCAAGGCCATTCTCTCACAGTGCTGATTCAAACCTTAAGTGGGTAAATATTGCCTCGGGATAAGTAAATCTGTGTTGGGAAATACACTGTGTGATGTTTTAGGGCCCTTTAATGTTTGAAGCATTACGTTTATAAGCAATGCAGCCATACTGGTTGCTAATTGAGAGATTTGGGAAGTGTCCCTTTATTTTCGGGAAGGTCACCTATTTTACATCCAGAAGGTTTTCTAGTCTGATACCAAGCAATTGTGTTGCGTTTTTCTGGTTTTGCAAGTCAATTACTGTTCTAAAATGTCATTCGGTTCAAAGGAAAAGCAGCCTGTCTGACTTGTAGGGTGTAATGATAAATCTAAGTGCCCCACAGCAACATTCTGATGAGGTTCCCCTCCCAGCTGAAGAAAAATATCTGAATATCCAAATACCTTTCATTCATAATAATAGTCTCTCATACACAATAATAGTTGTTTTATGAAACAAATAAAAATACATTTTATCACCTGTGCTCTGCTTGCTCACTGCATGTTTAGCTTTAATTCTAGAGGGGTCTTGCTTCATATTAGTGCATTTAGGTTTAGGTCAGGGAGATCCAGTTTTTCTCTGTATATTTAAATTTAGGGGTTTTGGGTCTGGGTGGGTTCTGCTCAAGTTCTGCAAATTTGATTTTGGTGTAGGGGATATACGTATGCCCTGCATACCGTATGTTTCCCCCATAAGGTGCACTTATTTTCCCCCAAAAGCTAGGGGAAAATGCCCAAGCATTGGGCAGGCTGATTCATTACTAGCGCCAAGTACCGACAGATGAGCGTCTGTAGCGAGGCATTAAATCAACAGTCACTGAATTTAAACATGCCTGGGATAAGCACACATCTATCCTAAGATAAAGAGAACATACAGTATACACATAAGTTACAGAGAACATACAGTATACACATAAGATACAGAGAACATACAGTATACATATAAGATACAGAGAACATACAGTATACACATAAGATAAAGAGAACATACAGTATATACATAAGATACAGAGCACATACAGTATATACACATAAGATACAGAGAACATACAGTATATACATAAGATACAGAGAACATACAGTATACACATAAGATAAAGAGAACATACAGTATATACATAAGATACAGAGAACATACAGTATACACATAAGATACAGAGAACATACAGTATACACATAAGATAAAGAGAACATACAGTATATACATAAGATACAGAGAACATACAGTATACACATAAGATACAGAGAACATACAGTATACACATAAGATAAAGAGAACATACAGTATATACATAAGATACAGAGAACATACAGTATACACATAAGATACAGAGAACATACAGTATACATATAAGATACAGAGAACATACAAGTATACACATAAGATACAGAGAACATACAGTATACACATAAGATAAAGAGAACATACAGTATACACATAAGATAGAGAGAACATACAGTATACACATAAGATACAGAGAACATACAGTATACACATAAGATACAGAGAACATACAGTATACACATAAGATACAGAGTACATACAGTATACACATAAGATACAGAGAACATACAGTATACACATAAGATAAAGAGAACATACAGTATATACATAAGATACAGAGAACATACAGTATACACATAAGATACAGAGAACATACAGTATACATATAAGATACAGAGAACATACAGTATACACATAAGATACAGAGAACATACAGTATACACATAAGATAAAGAGAACATACGGTATACACATAAGATACAGAGTACATACAGTATACACATAAGATACAGAGAACATACAGTATACACATAAGATACAGAGAACATACAGTATACACATAAGGGCAGACTAGATGGACCGTATGGTCTCCTTCTGCCGTCAACCTTCTATGTTTCTATGGCCCTTATTTAACAAGGAATAGCGCCAGGTAGCGAATGGTGAGCGAACGGTAATGATGCTCACCGCCACGAGAACGCCGGCTCCCCTCCGCAATCACACATTTATCAAGCCGATCCTGCTTAGCGACTGACAGAGCGCCAGATAGCGAATCATTAATCATTATTCCAGCCTCACCCCACAGCGCCAGCGAGCGACCTTGAACAGCGACAGGTATGACCTCTCGCTACCTGGCGCTCTCCAATGCATTTCAATGGAGCAATCTTTAAATATTCATAATTAATTGCTATTTTATTTATTTTTTTTTTTTTTTAAATGTCCAAAATTCTGTGACCACTTCTGCAATGTTAGATATTTTTTTTAAGGTAAAAAAAAAAAAAAAAAATGTACAGAATTGATACTACAGGTCTGATATTAATGTATTCATATTACAAAATGTTTTGAAAAACATGTTTTTTTTTTTTCTAAAAATATGGTTGTTTGGGGGTTAAAAAACGACTTTTAACCCATCGCCGCCAGCGCTCTGGGGTTTAAACAAGCATTTCACAGCGCGAGAATTTTTGGAGCGTGATTTGTTAATGAATATGCTGGGAGCCGTTCGCTATGGCCATTCGCTGTCATGCGCTCCCATACAGCGCGGAACCTGTCAAACAGCGACTCCTAACCCCGTATTCAACATTACCGCACACCGACTGAGTCGCTGTCAACAGCCGAACAACGGGCAAGCACAGCGAATACTAGCGGGTGCTGTGAAAATAACGCTACTGTCGCTCATCTGTCGCTACCTGGCGCTATTAATAAATCGGCCTCCCCGTTTCATTAATAGCGTCCGCTAGTAGACGCTGTGCTCGGCCATAGTTCGCTGTTTCAGAGCGTCTCAGTCATTGGCCAGCATTGATGAATATGTTGTGTGAGTCGCTCTAACACCAGAACAGTGCTGTATGGGAGCCAAACGGTAGCGCCAGTTCAGTGCGACCGACTCACACCATATTCATTAAAGTAGCCCACACAGTTCCGGCGCTCAAAATCGGGTCGTTGTAGCCCACAGCGCTAGAAGCTGTGTGATTAAAGTCTGTTTTTGAACATGTATCCACTAGTAACAAAGCGAAAATGGAATTACATTGTTATTAAATTGTAACATGAACACTTTAATACCAGACCTGTAATGACAATTCTGCATAAAAATATTATAAATCAAAAAAGTTTCATTTTCTAGGCCAGGATACATGTCAGAAAGATTTGTGTTTTAAAAAAAAAAATGAGATTAGGGATTATAAGGAACGTCCATAGAAATGTATGGGAGAGCGCCAGGTAGCAACAGATAAGACGTGGCGCTCTGCAAGGCAGAACGCCGACGCTGTACGCTGAGCCTGGGATAATGATGAATCGGACGCTACATGGCGTTGTTCCATTCTTTAACCAGATTCGGCTTCATAAGTGTGTAATTGCGTGCCGTGTCCGGCGTTCATCTGCCGCTACCTGCCGCTTACAAGGCACTACCTGGCGCTATCCCTTGATGAATAAGGTCCTTAATGTCTAATGTAGTCCACTCACCTTACCGACACTCCTGCACCGCTGATTGTTCTGCATCCCCGCAGGCAGAGGGCGATTAGATGCGGCTCAGGACCACCGGTAAGGTGAGTGGACATGGCAGCGTGCAGGATACACCCAACACACGCTATAATAGTTAGTGTGGGGATCTCCCCACCAATCCCCAAGTGCCACTGAGGCAGTTAAAATAAAAAAAAACTTCTTACCTCAGCCGTGATCAAGAGGATCACACATCGGCCACACACCGATCCAGGAGTGATTTGGGGGGTTGCGGGGGAAACTGCTACACTACCTGTTATGGGGAGTTGGGGGTATACTGCACGCTGCCTGTTAGAGAGGAGAGAGGGGGTTCTGCATACTGCTTCTTATTGGGGATTGGGGGGGATTTGCCAAACTGCCATGTCGTGTATGCTGCTTGTTATTGGAGGCGGGGCATTTGTCACACTGCCTGGTATAGTGTTTTGGGGGAATCTGCCACACTGCCTGTTAAAGAGTATTGGGGGAAATTCTGCACACTGCGTGTTAGAGGGGACCGGGGAGTTCTTGCACACTCATGTTGTGGGGTGATTGGGGGGATCCTGCCATGTAGTAACCCACAGCTAACCCACAGGACCGAAACCTTATACTGGGGGAAGCGTATTGAACACGCACCTACCTACCTACCTCTCACAGTGAGATGGCAAAATGCTCTCCCCATCGCCTACACATCTATCTATGTTGGTCTGTTTTTTTGTCATTGTCTGATTTATGTTTTTTTAATTAGTTTTAGCATGTTTAGGATTATATGTAGTGATTAACTTGTATTACGATCAAATAAAATTATATTTTTTTGTACTAGTATTGATTCTAGTCTGCCTCCCTGTTTTGTTGTAGTCTGATTAAGCCTTGTAAGCTTTGGGAGTGGCATCTGTATTAATTAGAAGGGTTTGGTGCAGATCCTCTTTGTTTTTGACCCCTCTCCTCAGTATGTGATGCTACTGAGCCAAGATGGCGGCACCCCTATCCTAGTTGCAGGCCAGAAGGTCCGCTTTAACCCACAGGGCCACAACCTTATACTGGGTTTAGGGTATTTAACTGCACACACACCTACCTCCCTAACTATCTCTCTCTGGGGTGGTTGGTTTTAATATAAGAAAAAAAAGTTTCAAAAGCTAATCCACAGGGCTACAACTGGGGTCAGGGTATTGGGGCTACAACTGGGGTCAGGGTATTGGGGCTACAACTGGGGTCAGGGTATTGGGGCTACAACTGGGGTCAGGGTATTGGGGCTACAACTGGGGTCAGGGTATTGGGGCTACAACTGGGGTCAGGGTATTGGGGCTACAACTGGGGTCAGGGTATTGGGGCTACAACTGGGGTCAGGGTATTGGGGCTACAACTGGGGTCAGGGTAATGGGCTACAACTGGGGTCAGGGTATTGGGCTACAACTGGGGTCAGGGTATTGGGGCTACAACTGGGGTCAGGGTATTGGGCTACAACTGGGGTCAGGGTATTGGGGCTACAACTGGGGTCAGGGTATTGGGGCTACAACTGGGGTCAGGGTATTGGGCTACAACTGGGGTCAGGGTATTGGGCTACAACTGGGGTCAGGGTATTGGAGCTACAACTGGGGTCAGGGTATTGGGGCTACAACTGGGGTCAGGGTATTGGGGCTACAACTGGGGTCAGGGTATTGGGGCTACAACTGGGGTCAGGGTATTGGGGCTACAACTGGGGTCAGGGTAATGGGCTACAACTGGGGTCAGGGTATTGGGGCTACAACTGGGGTCAGGGTATTGAACTATACACACACACACACACACACACACACACACACCATGATGTGATGTTTCAGACCAGTAGTAAACGTATTTAATTTTTATAATATATTAATATTTGAATGGTAACCCCCCCTGTTAGTATATAACAGGAGACTCAAAATAAACATATATTTATTTCTCCTTACAGAAATTAAGGAACATTTATCCCACCTGCTTCATTAGTGCTTCATTAAAAATCACTCATAAGAAATGTCCATAGGAATTAACTATATATATATATTCCTAATGAAGGTAAAATAAATAGTTGTTAAGGCATGTATCCAATTGTGAGGTATAAATACATAATGATTTTGTCTATGATCCACATTGGAGGGCGCTGAGGAAGCCACACTGTCGAAACAAGTACACCCCTTTTCTTTGCACCAACGTCTGGTGAACGTCGGGCGCTGTAAGCAAAACCATATTTAAAGTGGACCAACACCCACGGGTGATCGGCCCGGGAATCTATAAGATTCCCGGGCCGATCACCTCCCTCCCCACGGGGCATCCGAGATCGGGATGTCCCGCGGGGTGAAACCCCCCCAAACACCCCAAACTCCTTACCTTATCTTCGGCGGCGGGCGGCCGCCGCCTCCCTCGCGCCCCTCTAGACGTGCGCGCGCCCGCGCCGGCCGTCTGTGAATGGCCGGCGCGGGCACGCGCGCGTCAAGAGTGACGCGCGGGAGGCGGCGGCGGAGGAGCCGCTTGTCCGCGGCTTGTCCGTCGGCGCTGGGAGCGGGGAGAGGTGAGTTTTTCGGGGGGTTCGGGGGGGTTTCACACAGCGGGGCACCCCGATCGGGGGTGCCCCACCGAAGTGGACCAAGACCCAGGATAGTCAAAATCCTGGGTGTTGGTCCACTTTAAGAAAGCAAATCTGGTGAACGCCTCTAACAGCACCATGTAGCGTCACATGTATTAATACAGGTGGCTCAGTGTATAGCGCCATGTAGTACCTGTCGCTGAGTGTCGCTCTTCCGTACATTTCAATGGTGTGTATAGTTGTGTATAAACAGCTTGTATGGCAATTTTTTTTTTTTTTTTTGCTCAAATCATTGTGTGACCTCTCCTGGCTGCAAACAAACACTTTTAAAGTTTTTTTATATTTTTATGCAGAATTGTCATTACAGGTCTGGAACTAAAGTGTTAATGTCACAGTGTTAAAACAATGTCATTCCATGTGTTTTCACTTTGTTACTGGTGTTCAAAGACTTTAATCACACAGCGCCTGGTGCTCTATTGCCTGTTGTCATGGAACGGGGGGGGGGGGGGCATTGGAGTTATCAAGGGGCGTTCACAGCCCTGCTGAGGCCCCACACCACAGGCCCCCATTAAAACAGGCCCTATCAGCAGCAAATACCACCGCTCCCCCGCAGACACTTACCGTCCAGGTCAGCACTGCAAGACAGAGGACATTCGCCGACTGCGCCAATCCGGGTTGGCGCACAGTGCACACATGGAAGTGACAGAGAGCCTGGGACGTATGGGCCAGTGGAGACGAAAGGTGCACGGCAATGGAGCTGTGAGCTCTTGACTCCTGCAGTGCTGCCAGCTGTGAAGGAGGCTAGGTAAGTATGTGCAGGTACACATACTAGGGGAGGCAGTGTGTGCCACGACCCCTTGTTCCACAGGCCCAGGGGCATGTGTCTGCAATGCCCCCATTGTATGTACGCCCTTGGAGTAGTAGGTAGGTAACCCACCTACTGCTGGGTGGTGGCCTTGGTATGATGCTGGCTGTTTTGCTTAGCGATTCGCCTACTGCTGCTGCTGCTCCTGCCCCCCCCCCCCCCAGCAATCGGGGGGGTGCACAGGATCCCCCTGATGATGACAATTCCAGATGTCGCTGCGCAAGCAGGCAAGCGCCTGTCCTTCTGACTTCACTGAAAACTGCCAGAGGGTGCTTGGTCCTCCTCATTCTCCTCCTTGCCTTCCAGCTCTTGGTGCTCCTGTCCGCCAAATAAGCCAGCTGGTGTTGTGAACAGGGCCTTGGCGGGAAGCTCTTCCTTCTCTGTTTCCATTGCTCAAGCAATTAGTTTCAGTCAGCCGAACTGACAATTCCCCTTGTACTGGCTGTTTGTTCCAGTGCATTCCTGCATTCTAGCCTGATGACTAGAAGACGGTGTACATTCCACATTTTGCTCGAGATCACCAACAGGTGCCATTATGCTGGGTGGATGGCACAGTGCCACCATACTGGGTCACTGTCACTCCTGTCTCTGGATGATGACCGTGCCACACCATGTAATATAAAGTAATATATTCAAGGTTGCGCTATTAGTTAACAATATAACAATTTAGAATCTAGAGATTAAACGTCCACTCGCTAGGAGTAATATCAAAACTGTAGCCACAGCAATCC